>OZ007569.1:21161161-21726161 GCA_963931925.1 Onchidella celtica
AATTAAACAACAATGATGAATAACTTCCAATTCTTTTGAAAGGATGAATAGAATGTAAAGTTATTTCACACAGGCCATTTAACCAACCCTTAAAACTGACATTCTTTAGTGAAACCATCACTGTTTAAGCTTGGAGTTTGTAGAGATCTTAGGCCTATCTTCCCTGAGCTCATGGACACAAGAATGGAGACAAAAAGTCTTTGTTCCATTCGCAGCAAATTGTGTTGGACATCTTTATGAGAGAGCCTATGGATTACTTCCCCTTTGTGTACTTTTTTTTTCCACGGTTGTATTACGTACACTTCACTAATACAGGTGAATGAATCTGACAAAACTGGGCTCAAGCTGGCAGACCAAATTCCCACGAAAACCCCCCCTAAGGGGGAAACATTTTCTATGGAAACTGAGATTTGTTTATAACATGAAAGAGTTTGCCATTTTTCTGCATGCAGTAAAAATATTTTGCTTGAAATCGTCACAGAAATATTTTATTTTGATTTTTTAAAGAGGTATAAAGATTTCACCTTTAGTCCCGTTTTATCAGATCTGCCCACATTATGTCATTGCCCAAGTCAACGTCATTATTCTCCACATCGGCTGGTTTTTAGAAATTCACTTGTTTTTATGTTTCAAAACTCTCAGAGGTGATATGCCATCATCCCTTTTGTGGGAATGATGAAATATATTTTGTTGTGCCATGTTATGGTCTTAACTCAATAATCGTAAAAAGTGGAGAAAGAATAAAGCAGTACAGAGGCAATGAAATGCTGATCCTGTACATCACCAATGTCCTCTCAAAACTGCTAACCTGTGTAAGCTAACTCTTATGTTTACGTAAGATTTTTCCTGCTCAAATGGAACAAACGTCAAGAATCTCAAAAGATGAAAAAAATATAGTCACTTTTCCACCGACTGAAAAGCTGGTTTAGACTGAACTTTTAACAGCAATAAAAATATGTTTTACATTTATCTGTCCTCTCAGAAAATGCTAGTGTCAGTTTAAAACAATGTAAAAATTTACATTTTAGTCATTAAAAAAATCTGAGCCACAAAAAGTTTTATCCGCCTGCTCAGTTATAAGATTTATCATAAAGAAATAGCTCTGAATGAAATGGGAAATTTTTAATTTCAAAATGCAGTCAATCGATATCAGCTGGCTCACTCTTTCACTACTTTCAGTCTCTTTCTCTCTCAAATGTCTCTAGAGCACATAAGCTGTAATAAATACATCCAGTGCCCTCCTCTAACACAATTCTGGTTCAGCATTGAGTTGTTTCTTGACTCGCAGCAGCAATGTGGTCAAGAAGGGATCCAGACGTGATATGCTGTCGTATTCTTTAAGCACATCAGTGAAGTTGTCTACATTGTCATCCTCCACTGCTTGGAGTAAATTCTTCAGGAGAAAAAAAAAAAAAGAAAACAAATACTTAATCATTCATTTATACAAATCTGGAAAATTCACAACACAGAAGATAAAATATCTCTAGATGTGAAGTACTTAACAATAACAATTATGGACATTCCAATAAAAGCAAAGTGCCCACATCCTGTTCAGTGGAACCATTCAAAATACAAAGACTTTCAATTTATCTTTTGACAAAAAACTCAAACATATCCAAAAAACAATGAGCATGGTGGTCAGACATTTCTAGGTCTCAGCCTCTCACTGGTCAGGCATGGACCATTTTCATTGGATAAAAATGTAACAATTTTTATTGGATGAAAACGTAACAGTAAGATTTAAGATTTGTCATTGCTAATGGAAGACTTTTTATCTCATTTCTCCTACAAAATTTACTGCTATGAGATATGTATATAAAAATCTAGCTGGTCCAAGTGTTCAAATGCTTTGGTTTCAGTGGAAGAAAAAAGGAAACTGAACTCTTCAATACATTATTTATATTCAAACATACTCCTTTTCCACTTAGAAAACAAAAATTCACTGTCATAGAAACACTATTCTCCCGCACAGCTAACCAAAAGGTTTCACCAGGGATTGGCTGAAACCTACCTTCACAAGTTTGCATTCTCTGGAATCACCAAAAGCTGGAAACATCTCTTCGTATTTCTTTATTGCCACCTGAGCATTAACCGTGTCCATGCACATGTGACAGACAGAAGCTCGGAAAAAGTGATCCTTGGCACTGTATTTGAGTAGCGAGTTGTCCATACAAGAGGTAGCAACCTGAAGTCCAAAAAATGTACAAGAATGAACAATTCCTGGATTCCCTGGCATTTTCAAACTCAATATCCTTTGTCCGGCCAGCGTCTTTAAAAAAAGCCACATTCTTGTGGCCGTACCGTATAAAAGCGTAATGTACTACCACAGCCAGTGTTTACATTATGGAACGGGGTGTCGTTTGGCCGGCCGATTTGTCTGTTTTGCACTTTTTCTGAACGCTGTAACAGAACGATTGTTCCTTCAATCAGCCCGAAATTCACACGAGGCACTCATTAATACATGTTCTAAGTGCATGCTTAATTTTATGAATGTAAGTTTCATAGAAACTGATGTGCGAAGACTCAAAGTATCCGTGTTGAAGCTTTTCCTGCGTTCCACTGCATGTTGTGCAAATGGTAGGATTTGAAAACTATTTCTTGTTGCGTTCCTTTTCAATGAATTTGTTTATAATTCCGTGTATGCATTAAAAAGTGGTTGGTGACACCTGGTTTTAAATTTAAAGACAGTGTCTTTACCCTGAATGTGGTTATTAACTTTTAAAGAGGGGTAAAAAAATCCGCTTTGTTACGCTCTGGCCGGTTTTATCTCCGCCATTTTATACATGTCTCATTTGGCCAGACCGTACTAAAGCGTATCGCCACCATAGCCTCCCCGCCCGTGAAGGCTGTTCGAGTGCCCGGGCAGCCTGTAGGCTTAATGGTGACACATCGGGGTGTAACATTTCTTAAATATTACCATACATATTCTGTTTGGAGGAGAGATTTGTAAAGACACGAAGACTACAGGATTATACTTATAGATTCCACTCCAGACTAGTAGACGGAGCACTAAAAATACGTGTTTTATTGTTTAAAAGCGCCATACAAAGTACTATAGACTGTTAGCCGACTGGGAGTGATAAAAATGTTTTAGACATGTTCCAGTAAGGCACTGTTAAGATCGCCAGCCTTTTCACACATAGAGTCTAGATATAGATGTACATAAAAACATATAAGACAAACATTCTTAAACAAATAATATTAAAGGCTGCTTTTATTTTAAATGAATGTGTCCAGGTAACTCTTCGTCAAAAATTGATGCAGTACACCAAGTTTCATTTTTTATGTCGTAGTCGTGAAGTTTAGCTGCTTACATGTTCAACCTCTAGCTCAATTATAGTATAAGATAACAGACAGCTAGATGCAATCAATCATTGCCACCCTGGGCACCCTTTCTCAACGTACTGCTGTTGGTAGGAATGCGTTTCCATATTTTTTTTCTAAGCACTTGTGGGCTTAATCACAGACAAGTAAGATTACCTGTCAAGTCTACAAGAAAAAAAAACTGCAGAGAATTACAAGTATTCAACTCTTATTACTCTTAAGATGATTTCTAAGAGACAACAGGGTCATTTTTTATTTTAGCCCTAAAAATGAGAAAATACCCTTAAAATGCATGTGTACGACTTTTAAGGAAATCATAATCAGGTAGGAAGTTTGTCAAAGAAAAAACACTGTATAGGTGAATAACCAGTCGTAGTCAAACATCAATGGAAAGAACTGAGTGAAGAAAACAAAATCAACTTGATTTGACTGATTGTCTTCCAATATTAAAAAGCACAAACAAACACTGTTCTATAGCCAGTGCTAGTACTGGGCATCGCGAGTCACTTTTAGCTTCGAGGTGATCTGCATAAACGGGCCGATGTTGTCACAACAGGCTGGCGTGAAAATGGCGTGGATGAACGTGCTGACTCTGCAATGGCATCGTCCGTTTGGGTGAAGCTAAGGCGTCACGTTTGGCAACAAGATTTGAAGAGGATGAGATCTTGCAAGCTTTTTCGTGGTACATGTACTGCCAGAAACAGTCCTTGTGCAAATGAATCTGGCACTGTAGACACCCATCCCTCGTTTCTTTTGCTTTGCCGTTTCTTGTCCTTATCTTGTGCTTCATGCAGAGGCGTCATGCCCTTGGTCTGCCCGAAAAGACAGTTTTTTGGTGTCCACATCATCATCAGTTTCCCAGGTGCAGGAATCAATCTGTGTGCATGTGTCTAAATTTTTTTTCAGGGGGATATCATCATCTGTTTCCCAGGTGGCGGAAGTAATCTGCGCCCAGGTATCCTGTTTTTTTAATCAGTTTTCAGTCTCTTTAAAGGCACGAGGCAATCACCCCATTCATTGTCAACGACTGGCAAATGCAATGGTTCCAGCACTGTAAATGTCTTCTCAAATATTTCCTCGTCTGAATCCAAGGGCACGTCCCTTATTAATGGCACAAAGTGATTTGGTTCGAAGACACCTGCAAAATCTGTGCATAATCTGGACCACAAATCATAATAATTACATCATCCAGATTTGAATTTTCTGAGAAGAGAGAGTTCTGTTATACAGTAACTGCAGCGTTAAGCATAATCCTTTTGTGTTTGGGTAAACGGACGCAAGTCGACGCCCAATGACATTTGCAAGCGCAATGAAGTGTAGCAATCCGCTCCAGTAACCACTGCAAGCTGTTTTCAAAGCAAGTTGTTGTTGTGCTTTGATATCACCATGCTCATGCCAGCATTTTTCAATGTCATCATCGCTGATGATCATAGCCACAGTCAGTCATGGACAGATTGTCACTGATGACAGGATCTTTGAAGTAGTTGTAGTCTCTTCTTAGTTCTTCCTAATTCTATTGATGTGAGGATTTGAAGCGACTGAGCGAGATAGTCTGAGCCAATCAGTGCAATGGAAACAGCATTGAAGAGACAATATCCATCTCCTACCGTTGCCAGGGGTCGACGTTCGGAAAAGGATGCTGGAATGATCTTCTGTTCTTCACTGTCAGTAGGCAATAGTTCGTATTGTGGTACATGTACTGCGCTTGTAAGTGTTGACTGGAGGAAGTGACTATAGTTTCTTCTGAGCTGCTCCGTCACATTTTCTTGTTTTGTTGACAGCGCTTCCCTCAGGGTGTCAAGATCGGTTGGTGTTATCTGGAGAAACAGTGCATACATTGTTATTACTCGTGATGGTAGCAGAAATGAATTACGTAGGTTCTCTCTCTCCCACTTACTCACCAACTCACTCACTCACTCATTCACTCACTCAATCATGCAGTCACTTGCACATTAAACAAAACCATTAGCTAAAACACAAAGAAAAGTTGCTATGAGGCTCACAACTGAATGAAAGCAACCCTAACGTGTTTGGGAATTTTGTTTGGTTACACAGTTGATAATTCATCAACACTGGTGTTGTTTTTTTTTTAATTACTGAATAAAAAACAAGAAAAAAAAAAGCAAGTCTTACCTGATGATAACTTGGATCTATGATTCTTGCACAGGATACGCCTATCTTAAAAAAGAAGTCAAGTGATGGTAGACTTGGAACGAAACGCCAGTCAGGCCGCACCGTATTTAAGCGGAAATCAACGACCACCCGCAAAACGGCCATACCGTAATAAATTGCAACACAGCCTTGCGGAGGAGCAGCCAGACCGTATCATAGCGTGCATTTATATAGGAAATTACGCTTTCTTACGGTACGGCTATAAACAACCGGCAGAAAAGGATTACGTTTTATTCCGGTTTGGCTAAAGTATGATACTTGTGTTACCAAACACCGACCAATTAACGACCTATACGCTTTTTTCCGGTGCGGCTGGTCATAGGATATAATATATCGATGCCTTATTAATGCTCATATCCAGAGATAAAAACTCAGAATCTGATTTCTGGTCTGTGCTCACATTTATTGTGCAAACACTGAAAGTTATAGGTGCATACAGAGGTTCCCAGGCTTTGAATGAGGTGGGGTCTATGAATACATGGGTTCCTGCACCCCTTTGAGAATCTTTTTCCAGGGCTAAAATGTTAAATTCTAAGGCTACTAAAATGCAATAAAATTAAAAAAAACAAACATGCAGTGGAGAACAGTTAAACCGAAAATGGCTAAAACGAAACTAAGGCTAAACCGAAGGAAAATAGGAGATGCCTGATTTTTTTCCGTTGTATCTTAGTTAACAAACGAGTGCTAAACCGATATAACCCTATGGTTAAACTGAAAAGAAAATCGCTGGATTCAGTTGCCAGTCCACTCTGATTTGCCATAGATGGAGTCAAGTCACTGAATTACCCCACTACCACCCTCCCACCCCAAAACAGCATGCTTCGCTCTGCCCGGTAGTATAGGCCCAACATGGAAGCGGCAGAACTACGGGGATAGGGGGAGAGGAAGGGAGGTCTATAACCCCATGGGTCTGAAATCAGACAGCAGCAGATGTTACGTTTGGCATATCGCAAGTGACCTTTCATGTAAACTGTATGACATCAGAGGGACAATACCAGTGACAGCGGACAGCGTATTTCATGGCATCCTGTACATTAACAGTAATGAGACTGGCGGGATGGCAATTCTCAATTCTGTACTGTCCGTCCACATGCATGTCTTCCTGTTCCACATTCACCCTGCATATCCATGCCTCGTGTGTCCCTCCGCCTGAGTAATCACTCATTCTCAGTCAAAAACACAGAGCAAGCGAGGATGCGTTGAGTCTGTTTAGCCTGTGCACTTACATTATTTGTCTTCTAGGATATAGTGATTTGGACTGCCTCTCTTGAAAGTGGCGTTTTTCAAGCCTCTTAAAGCTAAACCGAAACTCTCTCAGTCTAAACTGAAAACAAACCCGTGGTCATGCTGATTTCCGTTTAACTGTTGTCTACTGTATTATCCCATGTTCCTTTTTTAACTCCCCAGGAAAATTCCACGGGTATCCTGGGCTAATCCACAATTTCCAAGGCTTTTTCTCAAATTTTTAAATTCCAGGGCTTTTTTCTGGGATCCCTGGAGTCCCAAGCTGCATAGGAACCCTGACCAAAATTCTTCAGATGACTATTAACTGTTTCTGAGCATCATCATTCTCTTTCTTTGACTCATTCATTCTTTCTTTGATCTTTCAGAAATCTGGGACAATCGTAACGAACATTTAAATTTCTCTGTGGCTGGGAAACCTTTCCAATATAATGTCAGTTTTAATTCCGTTGCTTTTGACAGAACCAGTTCATAAGAAAACATTAAAATGAATTTTCAGAAATAACATCACATCTTAATCGTATTTCTAGCAATTCTAACCGCCCGCCGCGCGTGAGGCCAAAAATTCTGGCTCGCCGCCTAAGCCGTTCAAGGCACTGTTTTCTAAATATAGTAACAACGTGATGTATGAATGGAGTTGAATGAAACTTGGCAACCAATCACAAAAAGGGTCAAACTAGTCATGTGAGAACTTGGCATTCCTTTCTAAATTTGGAAACCCGCTGAAAATTACATGTTTTGCAGATTTTTCGTAAACTACGAGGAGTACGGTAAAGTACGCCCCACAAGTTAAGCCACTAAGCCTTCTTCTTTACTGTTGTAAAATTTGACTACTGTATGTTGTGACTGTTTTGCGTACGAAATAAAAAACGACCCATACCACCAGTGAAAACAAGCTGAATAAGAGGCCGCCATGGATGAGCCGTGGGAAAGCCAGTCACCATGCTTGGCGAGCGTGATCGGTAGGCGCCAGTTGATTGGCTGCCTCGCGGGTCATGGCATTGAGCGGGTCTATTTTGGTTTTCTGCTATTCCCCTTTGTTGGGTTATATTGGGGCTGATAATTTCTATTTCCAAATGAATATAACGAGAAACTGATACCGTTAATCATACTTATTGCGTGAATGTTTCAGATTTTAACAGTTTTTGAGTGAAATCATTGATTACAAACAGAAGTCTAGCTGTATAGACAGGGTTTCAATATTATTTGCCGAGTTTGAGACTGCCGTGGGAACCTTTCACCCCCTTGTAGTCTTGTCCTCTAAGCAGGTCATGCGGTCCATATTTTAGAAGTATTTTGCTATAAAAGCTGTATCATCCATTTTCTGACGACTGAAAATATTCATAACTTTTTAATTTATTGATGGATTTTAAAAATTCAAAAAGGTTACTGATTCAGTTTTCAAAGAGGTTTCATTTCAACCTGGTTTTAAAAAGATCCACGCATAAATTAATTTTTCATTATCAATGCTAAATTATTTCCAACTTCTGATGATCATGACACCACTGGAGAAATTTTTACGCCAAACTGGTTACCTGATGAAATATTGTTATTTTGATACTAAAGGTAACTTACTTATTAATTGACACGCTCAATGAGATAAAAAAAATTAAAATGAACGTTCCTCACCCGCCATATTTGAACAATTCACAATGACATATGGCTATCCCTCATTGCACTATTAAAAATCTTCACTGCATACACGCAAAGTTTTCCATGGCTGGACACTTTAAGATATTTTGTCTGCAAAAAATGAACTTACTTGCTCATAAATCTCAATGGCTTTCTCGTAATTTTCCAGTGTTGCAGAAAACTGTGCCACCTTCAGCAAACACTTGTTTGCGGAACTGAGAAAAAACATTTCCATTTCATTATTCCATGTTAACAAAATATATTTAATTTCACATTGGTGATTGAATCTCCTGTCCTGACACTGGCAGGCCATATAACATTCGAAATCGTAACTAAAATACTAAGTCGTTGGCGACTCTCTCTCTCGTCTTCTCTAACACTGGCAACTTTTGTGCAACTTGAATATCCTGTTTTCAGAATCAAACTGGCCCGCCAACAACGGATGCCATTAAGGATGATTTTACTTTAATGTTATAAAAATCTAAATCTCAGTATGCAAGCATATGACACTTATCAAAACTTAAGCACCCAGTTCACAGCAATCTAAATCAACACAAATGTCACTTCATACAGACACTGACACACACACATTTCAGTATAACTTGGGTTGCTTCAAATTGGACGCACATTTCAGTATAACATGGTTTGCTTCAAATGTTGTATTTAAAAGACTGAAGTTTAAACAATTAGAGACCAAACCAAACAGCAGCTCTTTTCTAGAGAAAAGACTGTGCAGGTTTCATGTTATTTAACAAAACAAAAAAAAAAAGATATGCAAAATTCAAGATGAACATCTGGAATCAACAGTTACTTCATCTACAATCAACTGCATGGTTATCGTACTCATCCAAAGGCTGGGCAAATTAAAATACTTCACAACAATGCCACAAATTACCTGTTTGACTCTTCTCCTTTATAGTAATCTGCAGCCTGTTCATAGTTTTGTACTGCCTGAAAATACATGACAGTAAGTCATCATTACATAGATATAGTCATATATAATGTGTCAACATCTGTCTCCTCTGGATATGCCAATTAATCTATGCGTTTCTAAAAAATACAGTGCAATATATGTGATGGCCTTGCTCTGAAATTTTAGGACTAATTTGAACTTAATATGACATATCTTCTTTGGGTCAGCAGACTGCTACTGAAGGACCATGTTCCATTTGGTGTAGATTTAAGTGCTTTAGGTCTTGTCATGCCATATCTGTCATGATTCAGATGTTGTTAAAACTCACGCAGAGAGTGAGTTGTTTTTTTTACCAGGGCCATGAGAAATTGGCTGGTGGCCTTGAACGGTCCTCGCCAAATTATAGTTGGTGAGTAAATAAATGTAAAGTTAAACTGTTAGATTCACGCTTGTCGGTTTTAATGTTCGTGATTAATAAGTAATGGAGTAGGGGTGAAACAAGGTGGGCATAGTTGACATTGTTAAGTATGACTAGACAAGTTTTTGCACCTTAACTGGCTGGTAGAATAGTGCAGACGTATTACTACAATTAAAATGGTGGGAGGTTTCGACCTATGAGATAGCTGAACTAATTGGGCCAGCGGACTAGCACGCTGGGTAGATAGATAGTATATAACATCGTGTAACGTTCAGATTTGGTGAATACAGACGAGCAGAAGCATCGTGCCGTGAGGTATCTCCGGTCGACCAGTACCTGAACTGTGTGCTTTGAAGACAAGAAGTCCTTGCTAACGGACTGACTGAGCTCTAGAAAGAAAGGTCTGAGTGGGCTGACCTTTGAAAGCCCACGCTGCGCTATATTGATGTTCGCGCCTACCAGTAGGCGTGAGCAATGGTAATATATCTTATTTATTCAAGTATAATAGAGATCGGAGATAGAGAGAGAACTACAGCCTCATAGGAAGACTAAGGAAACCCCAGCTGGCACTCGACCACGAGTGTCCTGTATCATAGATCTATTGCCATAGTATGATTGGAATAATATAGCACATTGTTGATGAATTGAATAGTGATTGTGCATAAAATATAGTCTTTTGGCAACTGCTTAAATTACCTACAAGCCGAAGAGTGCTTCTGTAGGCTTTGAACGTACTGGGCTCTCCTAACATTTAAGCCCATATGATTTATGGAGAGTTTGCCTGGCGACTGGCCAGTGGCGACTCAACGGTCACTTTAAATTGATATCTAGTTTCGTATAATATACCTATTTGCTATTGATTGCAGTACCTCCATAGTTACATGAATATCATTGGTTAAGTTATTAATTAGAGTTTTTTGGTTTGGATATATACCTCTATTGTCTTTTGCTTTGTTATTAATATTTATGTAAACTATGGCCTGACCGGCCTGACATATATACGCTCTAGTTATTTAATACTTTTCTTGTGTGGTTGTGTCCGAGTGTGAGTTAGCTGCCTCTCGTGCAGTCGTAACATCCCCAAGACCCTAACTCTGCTCGTGACAATATCCTGTAGGTAGACAGCATATATATTGAATAGTTATAAAATTACGGACTGATGTGAGATGATATAGTTTCTTTATAAATAAGAGAAAGCTTCAGTGTGTCTTTTTAACTCGAACCCTTTCTTGTAATAAATACCACTTTCTGGGCTAATGTTTATATGTAAGTTCTTTGGTTTCTCTTCTTGACATTTTGTGTAGTCAAAAGTGGCATAATAGACCGCTGGTATGACATACAGAAAAACCATCACCTGATCAAAGACTTACCTTCTCCATGTCTGACAATTCTGTCTCATAAATTTCAGCTACAGTAATGTGGTGTTTTGCAGCTATCGTGAAGCGTCCCTAAAAGACAGAATACAATGCAGTAATGTTATTAAATTGGTTGGGTTGTATCTTTCTCAAAGCGTATGTGTCACACAATAATGAATAATTTTACGGCTAATCAATTTCTAAGATGCACAGGTTAAAGCATATTGCCAAAAGGTTAATACCTGAGCGACGGAACTTTTGCATTCCTTCTGAGAGTACTTATGACACAAAAATCCCACAGTGTCAAAAGATCGCTGCCGCCCACAAATGGTTGTCATACACCATCACTCTTATGTATTTATTGTTATTCTTCACTTACGGTAGTTAATGTCTTGGTTGTTTAAACATTAATCAATAAAAGAAATAAAACATCAAACACAACATAAGTTCAGCTTACACCATGCTGGGAACATTTCCATTACATCTCTTCTCTCTTCCTTGCCCATTCTTTTTGGTGATAATGGGGATTCTTCATCATTTGCCTACGAAATATGTAAATTCACTGCACAAGCAAGTCTGTTTTTCACTAAAAATACTCTAGGCACATTTCATATCTGCTTCGACCAAATTGCCTATGGAGAAAAAAACTGCAAGCAAATGACCTAGCAGCTGGCAAATCACCGACTAGCCAGGCAAAGGATAAAATAAAACACAGAACGAGCAAAAGAAAATACTTACCATGTCAGTGTAAATTTCTATGGCTTTGTGAATTGCACCCACAGCAGCTGCAAGAGAAAAGTAAATACAATGTGAATAAATCTTCAAATTTATGTAGAACAGTTTCCAGGACTACCTCCATATACAGTCATCACTGACACTTAACGTTTCTTCATTTTTATAACAGCGGTTAGCTTTTTCTTTCATAAATCTTGCCTTTCTATGTAAAGCCCAAAGGCCTAAAAAATTTTGAAATTCATGAATGTGCCAAAAGAAGGTCAAATCTTTTTCCTACGACCTTCTTTCATGACAAACAGGCATGTTAATATTCATTCAGCAGCATTAATATAAATCCTGCATTGTGCACACTTTGAATCATTTGCAGTTTGACAAGATCAAATAACTAAGTATGGTATTTTTGTGGGAGACAACTATGCTGTTGTTCAGTGTTATTCATCACTATAACTGACTGCTGTTCTTAATTTTTTAATGGCTCACATGTGACATAAATCCCACCTGAAGGGCAAGTGAAGACGTAATGCAATCTTACATTTCAAGCTCACTACATTAGTCATTAGCTAAAGGTAAAATTTTATGTTATTATCACTTCTTAAATCATAGTATCACTTTTCAGTTTCCACTGTCACAGCTCCTTGGGATAACACATACACTGAAACAGATAGGTGCGGTGGGTCACAGTTGGACTTGAGCAAGATTAAAGTAAAGCAAACAAAGACAAAAGGATGCTGTTTACACTGTATGTCATGATCTGTTTTCTTTTGCATCTGCTCGATCCCATAGAACTCCATCAATACATCCATTTGATTATTTGTCTCACAATAATATTTCACTGAAGCAGTCCACATATATCATACCATTTGGGTCTCCCTTTCTGTAACAGTTTCCAGCATCCACATAGTGTGTGGCACCCTCATGTTTGCTGCCCATGGCTAACTGAAGGTGGGCTGCCTCTTCAAATGCCTTCCCTGCCTCTGTAAACAATTTTCAAATTTCTTAAGTAACAACTGACATTACTAACTAACAAAGGCACAACCCCTGTCCAAAGTGAGCAAAATTTAATTACTTGTAGTGTAGTAAATCAATTTTACATCCTTTTCATTCATTTCATAATCATATACTCCCATACTAGTACAGTAGTCTCCGTCTAAGAACCCGGTCAACGGGAGACAGAAAAAGCGGGTTCTTAGGCGGACCGGGCACTTAGGCGAATACAATATGAGGCCTAGTGTTACCCTGTGTAATAACCGCAGTCAGCCCTCAGTACATGTACATGTGCCGTGCAAACCAAGCGCGTGGTCAATTACGCATAAAATTGTGCCCCTTGAGCCAGACAACAATAGATGTTAGGTAATGACTATGCTAATTTAGTCTAGGAGTGGCCTGCTTGCACACGAAAGACGTAACTGGGCTCCATCCTTTATACGGTTCGCCTCCCCCTACCTTCCCTCCACCCGCTCTCTTTCACTGTACGGTGTGCCTTTGTTCTATCCCGACTACTTGAAAGAGAATTTTGTGTTTAATATCGACAATTTACGTAACAGTGTGCTCGTCTCTCGGTCAAATGCCGGGTTCTTAGGCGGATTTTTCGTTTCAGAGCGGGTTCTTACGCATGTAAATTACAGTGAAAAAATTCGGTTTCGCGGCAATAGCGGGTTCTAAGGCGGCGAGTTCTTAGACGGAGACTACTGTATTATACTATACCATGGGATGAAAGAATAGGGCATGAATAAAAGAATAATAATTCTCATCTCATATAACACTTTGTGTCAAAAATTATTATAATATTAGGCCTATACAATAACAATAACCAACATAATTATTACAAAGTACAATGCATTACCCCAACAACCAAATAAAACATGCATCTGAATTACTAAAATAAAAAACAAACAGCCAACTTACGGGGCCATTTCTTTGCCATTTTAAATGCATTGGCAGCTCTCACATACAGATCACATGCCTCTTCTTGTTTTGATCCTCCCCTGAAATGAAAACAAAACCTCCTTAATTTTCTTCTTTGTTCATTATCAGGGAAACGTACCATATGTAACATAACTTTAGCTGTACATACAGTTCCATATACTCAGAGTGTTATTCACTGAGCTGCACATTTACTATAAAAACACCCATATCCAAAAACAATGGCAGCCTTTGTCACTGACTAGGACTGTGGGCCTCCCTAATCTGTAATCAGATTTAATTTTGGGGCTCACTAAAATAATCTACCACAGACTTATTTGGATGGGTCATTGAAGGAGGCATTAACCTCAAAATTTCAAAGTGATAACTGTGGTGAAATATTACCCAAATTGACCTTTGACTTTATTTGTGTAGTGTCTAAAATGATGAACAATGGAAATAAACTCGGGCCTCGGGCTGGGCTAAGGTAAAAGGAGTATTTACATCGACGTGTCAGGATGTTCTTGGGGAAAAGAAAGTGGAACACAAGGAATGGATCAGTCAAAAATCACTGGACTTGATAAGGATAAGAAGAGACCTAAAAGAACAGGTAAATGCAAGTCGTACAAGAAGCTCAAGAGTTGGTAACCAGGAAGAGTACCGAGCATCAGCTAAAGAGGTCAAAAAATCAATTAAAAGAGACAAAGAGGAGTTCATAGGAATGTTAGCAGAGAAAGCAGAGAAGGCAGCAACAGGAGGACACATGAGGATCCTCTACCAGACTACAAAGACTCTTGCTGGAAAATATGGAAAACCTGAAGTTCCTGTCAAGGATTACAACAGGAAGGCTATTTTTGGAAAGGAAGCTCAGGCAAAAAGATGGATAGAACATTTTAACAGCCTCTTGAACAGACCTCCACCAAGCAACCCACCCGACATTCTACCCGCAAGAAATGATTTACCGATCAGTTGCGACCCTCCGACTAAAGCAGAGATTAATGATGCCATAAAGCAGTTAAATCGAGGCAAGGCAGCTGGACCAGATCAGATCCCACCAGAGGCGCTGAAGGCAGATGCTGCTGGGGCTGCAGAGGGTCTGCACTCACTATTCTCGAGGATTTGGATCGGAGGCAAGTTTCCAAAGGACTGGAAGGAAGGACACCTCGTGAAGCTTCCAAAAAAAGGGGACCTCAGCAATTGTAGTAACTACAGAGGAATCACACTTCTCTCCATTCCAGGAAAGGTTTTCAACCGGATTATTCTCAAGCGAATACAGGATGCAACAGACCCAAAACTTCGTGAGGAGCAAGCTGGTTTCAGGAGTAATCGATCAACCACCGACCAGATCGCCACGCTGAGAATCATAGTAGAGCAGTCGCTAGAGTGGAACTCCCAACTGATAGTGAACTTCCTTGACTACGAGAAGGCCTTTGATAGCATCGATAGAGAAACACTGTGGAGAATATTGAGACATTATGGAATCCCAGAGAAGATGGTGAACCTTATCAAGAGCATGTACGAGGGGACAAGTTGCAGAGTCGTACACGATGGCAAGCTTACTGACAGCTTTGATATCAAGACTGGTGTTAGGCAGGGTTGTTTGCTGTCCCCATTTCTGTTTGTCCTGGTGATTGATTGGCTTATGAAAGAAACCACCAGTGGAGGAAGAAATGGCATACAATGGACCCCATGGACACAGCTGGACGATCTAGATTTTGCAGATGACTTGGCACTATTGTCGCACACACACGACCAGATGCAAGCAAAGACTACAGCTCTAAACAAAATTTCAGAATCTATTGGATTGAGGATACATCCTGCGAAGTCGAAGGTCCTAAAAATTGTTGCACCCCCAAGCGCGCAAGTCAGAGTAGGAGATCAACCACTGGAAGAAGTAGAGTCCTTCTGCTATCTTGGTAGTATCATTGACAATAAGGGAGGAACAGAGGCAGAAGTCAAAGCACGAATTGGAAAGGCACAGGCAGCTTTCACGTCCTTAAGCAAGATTTGGAGAACCAAGGATATATCTCTAAAAACAAAGCTGAGGATATTCAACTCGAACGTGAAGTCAGTCCTGTTGTATGGATGTGAGACTTGGAATGCGTCCCAGGCCTGCATAAAGAGAATCCAAGTTTTCATCAACAGATGTTTGAGGAAGCTACTTAAGATCAGATGGACAGACAAGGTCAGCAATGAAATTGTATGGAAAAGAACAAGACAGAGCCCAGTCAGAGAGGAAATTGGTAGGAGGCGATGGAGATGGATCGGCCACACTCTCAGGAGGCCAGGAAACAGCATCACGAAGAAGGTATTGGATTGGAATCCCCAGGGCAAGAGATCAAGAGGAAGGCCGCGCGGAACGTGGAGAAGAGCCAGAGAAAATGATGTGCAACGAAGCGGAAAGACTTGGAATAATGTAAAGAGGCTGGCCCATGATAGAGAGGGATGGAAAGTGTTTGTTGGTGGCCTATACCCTGATCCAGGGTGAGAAAGGCAATGA
Organism: Onchidella celtica; assembly: GCA_963931925.1. NCBI lineage: Eukaryota > Metazoa > Mollusca > Gastropoda > Systellommatophora > Onchidiidae > Onchidella > Onchidella celtica. The sequence continues at coordinate 21,177,355 of OZ007569.1, forward strand.
TGATGATGATAGGTAACCCGACAAAATTCACATTTTTCACTGCAATGCCGCCACATACATACAAAAAATCGTTCCAGTATTGATCTACATCTGGATCTATCCCATAAAGACTTAAGTGTAGATTGAGGCCACAGGCTAGATCTACATGTTTTTAATAGTTTTGTGTAGTTTTTAGTTTCATAAAGGATCTAGATCTAGATTCTACTAGATCTATATTACTATTAATTAGAAGTTGCGTCGTATAATTTCGTACCCCTGGAGGAAATTCCTTTTTGTGGATTATCTCCCATGTATAGCGTCTTGTATCAGGTGTGTGTACTATTTTTAGGAACAGCTCAACGTCATTGTGTCAGTTTCAAGTGGTTGTCACGTGATTTAATTGTATAAAAGGATTGGCTAAGATCGTGACCCGTTTCTTAATATTTCGTACGGGGTCTCCTTTTTTCGTAACACGGATCTTCTTATTTGGTACCCCCAGAAGTGATATTTCATACCGGGGGTACGAAATATCACTACTGGGGGTACGGAATATACATAACCTTCAAAGACATACCAAACAAAACACTTAACTACAGAAAATGAGTAGACAACGTTTCATTTTAACAATTTAACAGGAACTATTTTATTGACTTGTAAACATCGACGTTAGAGGATTACCATTTATTATGTATGTTCTTGTATCTATTATTTCAGCTTTGCACCGTAACGCACCATTCAAGGATTCCTTGGTCAGTGACGTAGTGCACAGAATAATGGCAGTTACCGACTGCAAGTTCATAATCCTTTGAAGACTGTTTATTTCATTGCTGTTAATAAACGAATCATTTCAATTTAAAGAGCAAAGACTCTGTAGTCATTTATGAAATAAACAGAACGGAATGTCAAACCCAGAGATCAAATGCCCTGCCCCCAGTTGCACAGCGTCATGGCCATCGTCCCTAGCTGCTGAAGTCCTGGTGCGGTTGTTGGACCTTCACGAGCGTACAGCTCATCCGGTCACTGCACACACACCCCATGCCACAGGGGCCAAGACAGAAAAGGTAAGGAGGCCGTCAATATCTGCTTCGGGTACCAGCGAAGAGTGGGCTTACTTCGTTCAACGATGGACCGACTACAAACAGGCCACTAAACTCTCTGGCCCGGACATCATATTCCAACTGCTTGAGTGCTGTGACGATGTTCTCAGGCGAGACCTCACACGAAGCTTCAAATCCCTCACATCAAACGACGAGCCCAAACTCCTCCAGCTCATCAAGTCCCTGGCAGTGCGCCAGGAGAATGTCATGGTGGCACGGCTTGAACTGCAGCAGATGAAACAAGACAGGGATGAACCAATAAGGGCTTTCTCGGCTAGATTAAAGGGACAGGCCGGCATTTGTCAATACTCGGTCGGTTGCGGGTGTGGTGCCCAGATCAGCTACGGCGACCAAATGGTTAGGGACACAATCATTGTCGGCCTGGCAGATGATGACATTCGCCTGGATGTGTTAGGACAGGCTAACCAGGACATGACGGTCGAGGAGACCATTCGGTATGTGGAAGCAAAAGAAAGTGGGAAGCGCTCGGCTGGACGCATCAGACCGTCTCCAGTCCCATTAGCAGTTGATGCCACCAGCACATACAGACAGTATGAAAAGAGAAAGTTTCAAACCCGCCCACCGGATAAAAAACCTAACACTCCTCCATGTGGCCATTGTGGCAAAACTGGCCATGGCCGAAGACAACAAGAACGAATGGCTCACTGCCCGGCCTACAACCACACATGTACCAAATGTGGTTTACTCCACCACTTTGAAAGTGTATGCAGGAAATCCAAGAAACCACAAAACGATTCAGCGACTGCGGTATTCGAGTCCCTTTGTACAATCTACGACGAGACACCCTCAGAGCACATGGCCGAATCCATCTCCCTTGATCATCATATCTATGACTCTATACAAGACTTGTGGAAAAGACGGCCCTCTGACCCCCAACCCACCATCATGATCAGCGTTCAGGCGCTCCCAGAAGATGCTGTGGACTTGGGAATCAAACCCACCTTTGAGCTTGCATCAAAAACAGTCAGGTCACCTGCTGTGGCAGACACAGGATGCCAATCCTGCCTCGCCGGGACCACGTTGCTTCACCAACTTGGTCTGACCAAGAGCCATCTACTTCCCACTACTATGAGGATGAAGGCAGCAAATACAGAGCCCATCGGCATCATAGGTGCGCTTGTCCTCCGCATAACCGGCTACAAAAGAGGGAAAGAACCATGCACAACCCGCCAAATAGTGTACATTACAGAGTCAACAGAAAAAATATTTTTATCCATGGAAGCGTGCATTGCCCTAGGTCTACTGTCTACCAACTTCCCTTCAATTGGCTCAACCTCCAGTTTGGAGAATGAAAATCAAGACAACCCTGGCACCACTGATCAATGCAGATGCCCTCTACGACAAGCTCCTCCAACTGTTCCGAAATCCCTTCCCCTCCCCGCCACAGAGGAAAACAGGGAAAAACTAGAACAGTGGCTGTTGAAACATTACAAAAGCAGCACATTTAATGTGTGTGAACATCAGCCCCTACCCATGATGTCAGGCCCTCCAATGAAAATCATGATTGACCCAGATGCCAAGCCTGTGGCATACCATAATCCCATCCCAGTACCAGTTCACTGGCAAGATGAAGTAAAAGCTGGTTTGGATCAAGACGTACAACTCGGGGTAATCGAACCTGTCCCTGTGGGCACACCGGTAACATGGTGTCATCGCATGGTCATATGCGCTAAGAAGTCTGGCAAGCCACGGCGCACGGTCGACTTTCAGGCTCTGAACCGCCACGCCACCAGAGAGACACACCACACCCAATCACCATTCCACCAGGCTCGCATAGTTCCACCTAACACCCGGAAAACAACATTCGACGCTTGGAATGGCTACCACAGCATTCTCCTTGACCAGAAGGACAGACACTTGACCACTTTTATCACACCATGGGGTCGGTACAGGTATTGTGTCTGCCCTCAAGGATATATAGCCTCAGGAGACGCTTACACGAGAAGATTTGATGAACTTGTCAGTGACGTTCAAAACAAAACAAAAGTTGTTGACGACACCATAATGTGGTCCTCTACCATAGAGGATAGCTTCTTCCAGGCTGCTGAATGGTTGGACATCTGTGGCCGAAACGGTATCACCCTTAACCCAAGCAAATTCACATTCGCTAAGAACACTGTTACATTTGCAGGGTTTGATATCACCCCCACCTCCGTTCGACCATGCCCACAAGTGCTTGAGGCAATTAAGAATTTCCCCAAACCTCGAAACGTGACAGACATCAGGAGCTGGTTTGGGTTAGTGAACCAAGTTGCATACGCATTTGCCTCTGCTGAGAGAATGCAACCATTCCGCTCCTTCCTAAAGCCAAATACGCCATTCACTTGGACAAACACTATGGATGATCTATTTGAAGAGACAAAGCACATCATTATCGAGGAAATCAAACATGGTGTGGAGATATTCAGCAAAGCCAAACCAACATGCCTTGCAACAGATTACAGCAAGGAAGGTATTGGCTTCTGGCTTTTCCAGAAACATTGTGCGTGCATATCTACAAAACCATTCTGCTGTCGTACAGGATGGAAGATGACATTGGTTGGCAGTCGCTTTACCTCATCTGCTGAGTCCAGATATGCGCCTATAGAAGGAGAGGCACTGGCAGTGGTAGACGCCCTCGAGAAGACACGCCATTTTGTACTTGGATGCCCCAACTTGACAATAGTTGTTGATCACAAGCCCCTCCTCAAAGTGTTTGGTGACAGGAGCCTAGATGCCATTCCTAACCCACGCCTAAGGAACTTGAAAGAAAAGACCCTCAGATTCAGGTTCCAAATCGTTCACATCCCAGGGATTCGCCATGCTGCTGCTGATGCTATGTCACGTCACCCAGTCGGGCCACCCACCCAAATATTCCTGCCCGACGACATTACTACTGTGATGGAGGTGGATCACAATATCCCGACGGGACATCATGATTTCCTCATGGCAATAAGAGCTAAATCGGACACCACAACTATTAGCTCAAGTGAAGACGAGATGTTGGGTGCCAGTTCACTCACATGGGAAAATGTTCGTGTAGCTACAAGCAGTGAATACTCAGAGCTGATTGATTATGTAGAAAACGGATTCCCACAATCCAAGGATGATCTACCGAAAAAGCTGAGGGCCTTTTACCAATACAAAGATAAGCTCACCAGCTTTGATGGTGTGGTCCTATACAATGACCGTATCGTCATGCCACCCAGCCTCCGGGAGGCTGTCTTGTACTCGCTGCACTCCGCGCACCAGGGAGTCTCCCAGATGCATGCACGCGCAGACGCCTCATTCTTTTGGCCAGGCATGGCCACAGCCATCACCGAAATGCGTCTGCGCTGCTCGCCCTGCAACAGAATGACACCGTCACAACCCAGTGCTCCACCTACACCACCTATTTCGCCACATTACCCTTTCCAATCCATATGTGCAGACTATTTCCACTATGCAGGACACAATTACCTAGTAATAGTGGACAGATATAGTAACTGGCCCATTGTGGAGAGAGCAAGTGAGGGCTCCAAAGGCCTCATATCAAGCCTCAGACGTACATTTGCCACATTCGGAATAAGTGACGAGCTATCCTCAGATGGGGGACCTGAATTTACCTCTACTGCTACCAAGACATTTTTACGCAACTGGGGAGTGCACCACCGCATATCATCCGTGGCTTTTCCTCATAGCAACAGTAGGGCAGAGATAGGTGTCAAAACGATCAAACGCTTGATTGTTGACAATAGTGGTCAGAATGGTGACATTAACACTAATGCCTTTCAGAGAGCCATCCTCCAATACCGCAACACACCTGACAGGGATACCCATATCTCGCCAGCCCAATGCATATTCGGTCGGCCTGTGCGGGATTTCATTCCAATATTTCCTGGGAAATACCTACCCCACCAGACATGGCAGGAGACATTGGCCTTGCGAGAGGATGCATTACGAAATAGACACATGCGTGATGCAGAGAGATTGTCAGCTCACACAAGAATCCTCCCTGCACTATCAGTGGGTGACTGTGTGCGCATACAGAATCAAACTGGACCATATCCAACAAAATGGGATAAAACAGGCATTGTCATCGAGGTTCGCCAATTTGACCAATACGTAGTGAGAGTGGACGGTTCAGGCAGGATGAGCCTTCGCAACAGGAAGTTCTTGAGGAAATATTTGCCAGTCATACCCAGATCACCACTGGCGGCTCTACCCTCACCAGCTACCACAACCCAAACAGGCAGACCATCAGTGCATCCAGTAGCACCACCCCAAATGTCAGAACCTTTTTCAACACCAGAGGTTAGACTAACAACACCGTTGCCAACCACTCCTCACAGCCGCATCCCATCACCAACCGATGAACCCTTGCAGCACCAACAACCGGATGGTGGCAGCCCTGATGACAACCCATTCCAGGCTAATGCACCGCAACCTGTCTGCCCCCCTATTACAGATAAATCACCGAGCAAGACACCCAACCGCACGCCCAGAGCCTTGCGAGCACTGAAAACTTTCAATAAAGCTGGCCTCAAAGTAGAAACATTACCTTCAACTCGCTTAAGGCGCAAATTATAACAACCATCACAACCTCTCTCTCCCTCTGACTTTAACATGTCAAAGCTATGGACTCATAGAGTACATTATTATCCCCAATAACCTGTATAATACAATAATACATATACATCACTTTCAGGTCACACTTGAGATACATTTTGTTCCTTCATTAGCACAGACAATTATAGCTTTGCAAAGTCAATGGCCATTCATCCAATTATTAATAGATCATCATGAGCTATTTATGGACAATTACCAGTCAAACAAGCAGTTTCATGTTGTCGCTATTATACTTTTACGTTCACTAATGCAAGGAGCATTACTTTATCATGGATGTCTACAAGTTGTTATGGTTCCATGGCTCTAGTTCTATGTTGACATAATCAAAATGTTTCTTATACCTAAAATAAGTTATGTGATTATGTAGGATCGTTCATTTTCAGTCTTTGTATTTATACCTCTCAAAGACTTGGGGGGGCATAGAGGATTACCATTTATTATGTATGTTCTTGTATCTATTATTTCAGCTTTGCACCGTAACGCACCATTCAAGGATTCCTTGGTCAGTGACGTAGTGCACAGAATAATGGCAGTTACCGACTGCAAGTTCATAATCCTTTGAAGACTGTTTATTTCATTGCTGTTAATAAACGAATCATTTCAATTTAAAGAGCAAAGACTCTGTAGTCATTTAGACGTCATCAACACTTTCCCTCTTTCTCAGTCCCAAGTACACCCAGTAAACTTGCGCACTTTGTCTCGACTCCCATTCACTCGGCCTCTCGGACTTTCCCACGCCTCTCACTCGTATGTGTAAGCACAGGCTCAACAAGTTATAACAGTACAGTAGTCTTCAAGTTTATGTAAGCACAGGCTCAACAAGTTATATAACAGTACAGTAGTCTTCAACTTCAAGTTCATGTAATTACAGAGGCTCAACAAGTTATCTTCAAGTAATAACAGTAGTCTTCAAGTTTATGTAAGCACAGAATTGAAAAGTGCGTATTAATTACAATTTGGATAATTGATAAAAGTAAAAATTAGGTGTACAATTTTGAGAATTGAAAAATAGTTGTAAACATTATGTTACAATTTAGAGAATGAAAAAAGGGAACAGCATCACTAAAAAATAATTACAATTGATAAAAACACAAATGACACAAAAACTCCTCGTCGTCCTCTATTGCATTCATCATCACATGTTGGTGTTTCACAGGCACACAGTTCTGATGCATCCACTTAAAACACCTGTCACACTTCACCCACTCAGCATGCTTACCATCAGTCAAACACAACACACACACATCACACAACTTCTTTGCTGCTGGCGTTACTTGAAGTGCCTTACCTTTTCTTTTCCCGCCTCCCTTCCCCCCTTCACCTGAGCTCGATGGTTGTTGCACATCCAAAACTTTCTTTCCTTTCTTCTGCGTCTTTCCTTCTGCCTTCTTCTTTTGTTTTTCCTCTTTCTCTTTTTCCTTTCTGTCTTTTTCTTCCTGTTCTTTCTGCTTTTCAAAAAATACTTCGTCTGATGTGAGCACTCTGTGTGCAGTGGGCTCGGCCTTCTTTGTCGTTCGTGTTACAATTGGGCTGGTGGTACTATCAATGTTCAAGATCTCGTTGAACAGAGCTTCTGCACTCTTGGTGGCTGTTGCTGACTTGGGTGGAGTGACAGGGGGGCACATTTGCTGAGGCGGGGGGGAGGTTGACGTACCAGGTGTGCCTAAATCGAAGACGATGACAGAACGAGCATCTTCCTCTGACACGACATGTAACACTTCACCGTTCTCCCCAACAACTTCTATTCCAGCTAGGAACGGCACATCAGATTCCCTCACAAAGATTGTCTGGATGGACTCTGCTGGCTGGCATGGTCCTTCTGACACATCCACATTTCCAAGAGGGCTATCACTTTCTTGTTCAGGTTCAGTGAAAGTGAAGGCTCTCTCGGGAATGATAGATGGATCAAATGGACAAATGCCAGTGCAGCAGAAGCCTGCCTTGACATTCTCTGGAGTCATAGCCTCCCTCCATGGCTTTTCAAACACATGCATAAAGGACGCTTTAGTGATACTGTTGCCCTTTGTCTTGCTCATATATTCAGTAGCAGCCGTGTGATACTTGCTGGCTAAAGAACTAAAGCACCCCTTGTCGAGTGGCTGCAGCCAGTGCGTTGTGTGTGCTGGCAAGGCGAATATGGTGACAGCGTGCTCTCTTGCCAGACGAAGGAAATGGAAGGCCTCATGGCTATGGTGTTGATCTAGGATCTAGGATCAACACCTGAGGACACATTGGGCCACAATGTTTCAAAAAACATTTTCAAACCATTCTAGCCCAAGTGCGTCCTCCATCCACGCCTTTGTCTGCTAAGTGAAGACGCTGCCGACTGGTGCATCCCTAGTTTGGAAGCCATTTAATGACTTCCTCGTCTTGCCTTTGCAAATAAACATGGGTGGCATGACATGCCCACATGCATTTGCAGCAGCGACAACAGTTACATTCTGCCTTGCACTACTCACTCTTGCATTTACACTCCTTTCACCTTTCATACAAACAATTTTACATGGCGTGTGCTCAAAATTAAATCCACATTCGTCCATGTTCCACACACATTCAGGTGGAACCCCATTCACACAATCTTTCAACTTACTAAAATAATCTAGCACACTTGTCTTCCTCATGGCCCGTCCTCGTGGAGTTGTCATTTTCGAAGGCTTTCGTAGTGTCAGTCTTTGCCGCCGAACAAACCCATAGTACCATGATTTTCCGGCTTTGATACTGGTGAAGGTGTGCTGAAGTTGGGCGGCCTCACAGAACTCCCGTGCCTTGATACACACTAACTTCCGGGTCAGGCCGAAACCTAAGATAAGATAAGATAAGATAAACTTTATTTGTCCCGAATGAAAATTGGTGCCACAGTTGCATACATTACAGTACATAGACATATAATATAATTCAATATAATACTTATAATGACATTGATTAATAGAGCCTCGACTTCAAACTCTCACTCTCTTTCTCTCTCTCTCTCTCTCTCTCTCTCTCACCTAGGGCAGCTAGGTGTGCCAGACTCTTTGCAAAAAGCATCTACTGGTCTGGTGGAATGACGGTCTTCTTCCCCGCTTTTGCACCTGTGGCAGAGAAAAGTAGAAGAAAAAAAAAAGGCCAATCAGTTTATGTACCGGTACTCATGATAATGGTGGTGTTGATGATAAGTGGCTTCATATTATTATTGATTATGATCAAAGTAGAGGTGATGACAGGAGGAGAATGTTTTGGAAGAGAGAGAAATAGGAAGTATTATAGTATAAGTTGAATTATTTATTACCTTCCTCCACCTTTCCATTCACATGGTTTGAGAGGGTCATGACAGGGATGTGGTAGGCCTTGGCCGCACCTTTCAGAGAAATATCCCTGTCCATGACCCTCTGAGTGGCCTCCTTTAGTTGTTGGGCTGTATATTTTGCTCCATATGGCCCCCTTTTCTTGGCTAGTTTTGGGGTGGAAGCAGTGGCATTCTTTGTCGTCTTTGATTTTGACTTCACACGCGCCATGTCTGTGTATGTGGGGAAAATTGGAAAAAAAAATAAATCATTGTGGTGGTGATAGCGTGATGATATAATACAGTCATGTAGGCCTACATACGATTAACAGCAAACAAGCACACTGTCGTGGGAACAAAACAATCAGGAGATACTATAGACTATAGGCATATATTTTTCCAAGCAATTTAATTACTCATTATGATACGGTACATGTCGCGAAGGCTATTTTGCACCCCCCCTCTCCTCCACCTCCCCCCCTTCCCACCCCCTCCATCTCATCCGGTTTGTCTCTCCTAGTCACCCCCCCCCCCCTTCTCTCTCCCCCTCCCCTATCTCAACTCACACGCTCAATACCGGTACGAAGTTAAAATAGTGAGTTTGTGTAACTTGTGACTGAGTCACAATATTTCGTAACCAGGGGGGTACGGAATTACAATAGTGAGTTTGTGTTACTTCGTTATACAGTCTCAATATTTCGTACCCATTTTAGAAAATGGGGTACCAAATTTAGGTACCTAGCTTTGAAAGGTATTGTGATTTCGTACCCTTTCGATTTTCCCTTCTAAGAGGCTTATTTTTGCTTCTAACTCATGTTAACGATATCCAAAGTTCAACATAAGATCTATAAATAAGAAAATAGTGCCTTTGGCCTTCACTTACCTGATTAATATGCAGATATTCCTACTCTGGCAAGGTCGGGAAACGCCCACAAATCACGTAAAAACTTTCCAGTAAACGGCGGCAAATTGACGTAAACAGAAGAGCGCAATCTCGGCACAAATACCAACAAAATTCTCATTGTCAAAAATATTAAGTGGTTTCAGGTTACAAAAGAGCACTTCCTGTTTCTTTTTCAACCAACGGCTGACTGCAAGACGGAGAAATAAGGTGGCTAGAACGAAAAAACTGAAGGGTGCCAAATTAGAAGACGGTACCAAATTATGCAACCCTCCTATAGATCTAGATCTAGACCTAGAGTCTAGATCTAGATCTAGATAGATCTAGAATCTAGATTCTAGATCCAGATTGTTGTCAGGCCTTTACAACCTGATGGAAACTGTTTTCTGTGAATTTCTTTCCGTTGTGAAAGTTATATTATCATAATCGTTTAGTATGAATGACAAATGCGATTTTCTCATGGCATGATGAAGTCTCTTTCATTAAATCTTGACAGCACAAAAGAATCACACGAGCTCACCCAAAAAAAGAAGAGAACAGTCCCTTTGCTGATTTGAGTTTTTTCTCAGCCTCTGCAATTAGCTGAATGGCTTTTTGCTCCTGGTCCGCCATGTCAGATGGTAGTATTAAATATCTTGAGTATAAGCTGACTAGATCAAATACCAAAAACGAATAAATTGTGGTTATTTATGGAGAATTACACACATTACTGACGTGCAAGTTCCACAGACCCTAGTTTACATCCAACTTCCGGTTGGAAGCGCCTCCCCCTGTATAATAAGGGAAACAACATTGTAAATACACAAATACCCGAAAAACGCCGAAAGCGAAATTAGGTTTGCAATCGCCGTTATCTGTAAACCAAAACAAAAAAACAAAAACAACAACCCAAAAAACCGCACATACTTTATTCTCTATAATCTGGCATTCCATATCCGTCTTCTGTACATGTATATATTGACACCTGAATTATTTCGATTTTCATGTGTGCTTTGCTTTGTGTGTCGTTCTTACATGATTTGGCGCATTTTTGCAGTTAAAAAAGACATTGTGATTTGTCATTTCGTATCCATCTGCTTCAAATACTGACATCAGAATTTTAAGTTTTATGTGTACTTTTGTACTGTGTACATGTCAAAAACACCTCATGATCTTGATCAGTTTTGCAAGTTCAATAAAACTTTCTGTCTTTTCCGCTTCAAGCCAGTGTGGAAAGATTTAAAGTATATGTATATTTATGTGTCTGAATGTATCGGAAAGGAGAAGTTGGCACAAATCAGTGTTTCTCAAACTTTCTTTTTCGTGACCCACCTAGTATTAATGGCAGATCAGCCACCACCTTCAACATCATAAAGTTAATACACTATTTTATTGATACATTTAGGCCTATGAGTAATCAAAACCAATGTTAAAATTTATGTTCAACAAATTTAGGACGGTCATTATTTATTAAAATACACACACACACAAAACGTACATTTTAGAGCCAGAAAACACTAAAAAAAAAAAGAAAGGATACTATTAATTTGTTTTTTATTACCTATCCACACTTTGAGAAACATTGGTGCATATGACACTGTTTTGTACTGTTTACTCTGTGGTTTGAGTCAAGCGGACTTAGTATTATAGGAATAATTATATTGTGCAGACGAGTGCAGTAAAATCTGTATGTATGATATCTGAATAACCCTTGCGGAATTCACGACTATTAACGAGACTTAAATTGACAATCAACAAAGACAGTATAATATTATTTTGCTCAAAGAGACTTGCACTCTTACAGGCTCAGTTACCTACTCTAATTTCATTAACTCTTTTACTATGCTGTTTTCATAGGCTGGACATCCTATAGGTGATAATGCATGTGTTGTCCGTGGGCTGTTGGAACCTCCTTAAATACTAAACTCATAAGCTGTTGTCAGGAGACCTTTGTCCAATAGTCCAAAAAAAGATTTGGGGGAAAACATAACGGGTCGAAAGTAGGTGAACCATCAAAGCAAGTGGTGAGCGGCGAAAGTGAGGCAAACAATAGGCCATGAGTAAAGCTCAGACTACTCATATCAACTGACTAGTACGAAATACAATGTTTGTCTCACTTAAGAGCAAGGTTAAGGTCACTGAATTTGGGAATTTTTGGTAAAAGTGGTGAAGCCTATTACAAAGCCAAACAGAGAAAACACAGAGTTGTGTTCACTGCTCTGCTATAGCTTTTTTCGTAAAACACTGACGTCCCCTTACACCAGCCCTTTGAGTTTAGTTGAGTTTAGTTTTAACGAAGTTCGAACAGCTAACTGACAATGTGTGGTTTGGATTTACATTGTACAGTACATCCTAAAATCAGTAGCCAGAGTGTACTGTTCAGCAAGCAGAGAAAATATGAGGCGAATTAAAGTTGTAGTGCCTAGTTAGTGCTCAGAAAAGCAAAGCGGGAGTGAAAGAAGGAAGAAAGAGAAATGATCAAGATAGGGATCGAAACCGCGACCTCTGGTACGGCACCTGTCGCCTTGCCAAGAAGAAAACAGATTGCTTAACTGTTTGGCCACTCCGACTCTCAAAAGAGAGACGATCATAGCCGAACTATCTCGCGGTGTCTCTTACTGACTTGAGCATTCATTCGCTGAGACCAAGAGACACCGCATGGTTGTCTCCCCCAAAGCTTCTCTTTCTATCAACTTCTGTTCAGCACGCAGTAGTGGAAAGCAAGCCCCCAGCAGCGAAGGGGTTAAGATCAGAAAAACCCACACCAGTGGAAAATATAAGAGTGCTATGTTACTAGTTCTGATTTCATTAAGTAAAGCTGGGAAAATGTTCACCATTTGAAACTGTGACAAGTTTGCAACACAGATTTTTAACAGGCCCACATGTTCCACAATGATGTGTTTCATGTGCCAGAAGGAGTGAATGTGTCATGACCACAAAACTTAAAAGAATCACATGAATTGATGAATAAAACAATACTGTCAACACCAGAACAAAAGTAACACCTCATTGTCTTTTATTTTTTTATTACATGAATTTAACATACATATACAGCCTCTGGTTGAATGTAAAACACTGTCACAATTGTCCTCATGGAATTTTCAAAGCATCCACCTGACAAATGATTTCTGACAATTCAGCATCCATTTTCTCACATATCTCTGCTACCTCATGGGACAGTTCTTGTGTGATGGGATTTGTGTGTTGTCTCTGTTGATGAACCATGAAATGGATAAATGATAAAAATATAATTAGGCTACAGGAAAACACTTTGAAAACTGTAAGGAAAATACCTAATGTGCAAAATGTTACTCAATAACTTGAACATCCTGGGAGGACTAGCCAAAACAAGATCAATTCCAAATTTGAGATTTGTATTCTTGTGGAGCAGTACATGAGGGTTTATATAAATAAATAATATATAATAATAAACAAATAATATTCCATAGTTTAGCAGGTATTATGGATTACATTTGAAATTTTTTAGTTCATTGTTCTTGGATATGTTGGCAGGATATAACAGGCTTTACCTCTATATCTGTTCTCAGACTTGTTTTATCTGTCTGCCTGAGAATTGTCTATGAACTATAATGAAGCTTTTTGGGTCAATCTATTGGTTTTATATAACTAAACATCAGGCTATACTCCTCTTCACTAATGGTATGCTGCATGTTTGACTGCCACTTTATGTTCTATGAACCTACCTGGATTTTCACAAGAGCTCCTTTCAACATAAGTTTTGCACCTGACAATAGTCTCACACCTTCATCTTGAGTCTTGCCCTCTGTGCACTGGCGATAAACTGAAATACATGATGTGTTGGTTAGTTCACAACTACTATCTAGTAAAGATATAAAATGTATTAACCAAATTCAGACAACCCCATCCTTACACCAATACTGCCTGAAGATTGTAAACTTTCTAAAAATTGTCAAAAGCAAGATACTGAATGACTGCTCAGATTTACATGTAATTTAGACATTTAGATATCGGACTACAATAATATGGCAAATATCAAATTTTGCTACACCGGATGCAGTCTACAAAAAATGAAGTTATACAAAACTTGTTTGGCTTGCACATCATTCTCCACACTCTATGGAGACATGGGTCAAACACAGCCTAAAGATATGCGCTAGAAGTTTTACAGGTAAATTAAGAAATACGAATGGGATTGTTATTTTCCTGAACCTAAATTTTGAAGCACAGAACTCCTGGGGAAGAAAGAAGAGATGAAAATGATATTTATAGTTCTTCTTCTTCTTCCACCTGTGAAATTACCTACCATGTGCGAGGCTGATTGCTTGGTCAGAAATTTTCTTGCAGTTCTCAATGTCCTTCTCCCAATCTGCCTTTTGTGTGAAGCACCTGTAAGCTTTCTGTAGATACTGGACAGCCTAAAAACAATATCAACAATTAAACTTAAAGTATTACATAATACAATTCTTGCATGCATGGTCATTCAAGCATTAAGAATGAAAAAGTAAAATAGCCAAGAGAAATGAAATAAAATAACTATAGTAGACAAACCTGTAAAATGAAGTAGATATGAAATGGTGGTAAAGTATTTTTTTTGAGTTTGCTTTGTATTGCTGATTGATAACATCCAATCATTTTTTTTTCACGAAGACCCATAAAGTCATCTTACCTATGGTTGTTTTGAATTGCGAGAGGCCTACACTGAGTGGACTATCCTTCGCACAAACAGTCATTAGCTGTTAACACTAGGCCTACATGTACTTTCTTTCACCAACTACATAACTAATAGTTGGTATGGATAAGAGAAGCCGTGGGAATGTGGAGAATGGAATGAAGGTAGTGGATGGATGTTGGCATGACAATATTTAATCAGAGAGGGGAGGGAGAGCACAGGTTTATCCAGGATAATGGCAGGTTCAGTCCAATCCACTTATCTCTACATGGCTTTTGTCAACATTCTGGGTAACTCGACACAATTTTTAAGTCCCAACCTGTTCCTTCTTTAATGCTACTAAATATTTCCCTGTAACTCGACATGTTATTCCATTCTTTCCTCTTATATCGACACATTTCTCCCCAACTGCGGCAAAACAAGTGCATTAGATCTACTTCTGTGCTACCAAAAATGCCCATGCAACTTCCCACATATAAGGTCTCCATTTCTTTTTGCAGTGCTGGCGGGGAGGGGGAGGAGAGGGGGTGTGTGGACACAGGATGACCCTTGGCTTCAGTAACGCGGGTATGGAGTGTCATGTATAAGTGTACGGCAGTAAAAGTACAGAGTATTACGGACAGTAATTTTTTTCCCCCCACAAAACATTCGTGCGCCGTTGATACTAGGCCTTGACCTAGATCTCTTGGTTAACTGCCACACTGTGTGTGTATTGGTATCATCACTTCTTTTGAAGAAACAGTTAGGTCAAGGTTAAAAAAAAAAAAAGTGAAGCACTGCGCATTTGATGGCTACGGCATTTCGCCGATATTGGAAAATCAGGGATGTAAATGGCCTCCTGAAAAATTCTCTGAAACCAACGCGGCGTTCTTTGAAACAAGTTCTGACACTGCGGCGCGCAGGCTATTTGTCTAACTTTAATGAACTATGATGGAAAACATAACACATAACAACCTAATAAACTTAACTTTACAGTTTTACATCAAATATTTAAAGTAACATATCTTTTGGGCTTTGATTATTAAGTCCATGATCTCACAGTCAAAGTATAGATCTACATAATATCTACATAATCTAGAAAAAGATCAATATTTCTAGACCAATATCTATTCTGTGTATCACAAGCCAGCACTTGCTCCTTGATCACAACATTCTGTCACTTAATGAACTTTTCAAAACAGACCGGTTATAGAAGATTTAGATCTAGAGTAGACCTATATTAATTTTTAAAGCAAAGATCAGCCACCACACTCAATATTTCTGTATCTTTATAGAGTCAAAAAATTAAAACGATATAGATCTAAATAATTCTTTGAGAAATCCAGGAATTTAAAGAAGCGTATGTGTAACAAAATCGGTTGTTCCAAGGCACGGAACTGACAAGATTTGAAAGTTGAAATGACGTGCGAATCTTCACTAGGCCAGACAGTAGACTTGGCCTTTGACTAGAGTCTCGTCGGATTTCACAAAAATTACATACATTAAAAACATGAAAATGTGCGCCTCCTTTAAAACCCTATGAACATGCTCGGAAACATGACGAAACAACCACAATCGTATGAAACGAAATAATTATGCTATGGACCATAAATCTTTCTAACGTCGCTGAAACACGTGTACGCCTTTGCCTAGATCTAGTTATAATCCGTGATCGTCAATTACGTTCGAAGATTCTAAAAGTCTGCCGACCTAGATCTACCGGGAGTTACCACCGCCAAAGATGATTGTAAGCTAGACTATGTAAAATTTTTAAAAAAAACACAACAGCGAAATAAAATGAAACCCCTTCACAAAATGTGTCCACTGTTCTTACTCAATGACCGCCATCGTTTACGATACAATAAAAATCAATAATGTGTGACCTACACGTGCTTACCCACTCGAGCCCGTATGAACCGCCGAAGCGCGCGGACACGGGCGAAGGTGTATCACTGTATGCCGTGACAACTTATTATGCAACATTACTAATGCCTAGTTGAGCGGGGCTGCAGCGGGGGGACGAAAGTTCGTGCATACACAGCACGGCAGAACACGGTAAGGTAGAGTTGCCGCGTTTACGGTTACGCCCGTTGAATCGCTAGGTCCGGCGCTATTACTATTAGCGGTAGATATGGAAATGGATCAACGCTCGGAACAGAATTTCGCTCTCGTCTTTTCATTAAAAAAAAAAAAATCGGGGCTCCGATTCTGTCGGAAATTGGAACCAGAAAGAAATTCTCGGATTTCCGAGGATTCTCGGAAGATTTACATCCCTGGAAAATGTTTGCCACGCAACTACTCCCCCACAACAGTGATATTGGAGGAACGGGTGACAATATGCTGATAATTAAAAGAAATGGTACATAATTGCCTTATTTATTGGACACTTCCAATTATGGTGATGTTTGATTCCTCCCCACCCCTTTTCTCTTCCACCACTAATCTGCTATTTCGACATTCTCTTTACTCGACACAAGTCGGACGGTCCCACTGATGTCGAGATATCAGGATTGCACTGTATTTCATCTAGTATTAAGAATAAAAAATACATTGCCCTAGAAAACCAGAAACGATATGCGAATGCAAGAAACGGTACGTGAACATGACTAGTTTCACGTTACCTTATCTTGATCTGGCTGTTTGCTGCCGACACTGCTATTGGTCAGTTTTGCATAGTTTGCCCATATTTCACCTTCACCAGTCACCTGTGGATGAGAATTGAGATAATAATTCTGAAGTTAGGATGAGTAAAAGCAGATTTCACATTTTTTTTTCTCCCACATAACCCAAACTCCATCATTGAGCTTCCCAAGAAAATTCTCCTGATGACTATCTTCCTAATGCACTGTGAAGTGCCATCGAAACTTCGACATCATGTTTTCAAGTGTTCCTGGTACTAGGTTCTCGAGGCTGGAAAATGATATAATATACATGACTTTAGATGATACTTCGATCTTCTTCCTCGTGAAAACAGAAAAATTCTATTTCAGCTTTTTGCTTTTTTTGACAAATACAATTTTTCAAAGTTTGTGTTTGTACACATGGTATTTCAAACACTTTTATAATTTATCTGGGAGATGAAGGATGAAACACCAACTTCATATGATTGTAGATTTTAATAGTGACAGTGATGGAGAAACAAACAAAAAAACAATAAAATTTAAAAATTCGAATTCAAAGTATTTTATTTCATTCGTAAAAAGTATATATTTTCAAATTTGGAACGGCGCCCCCTGACATAGGGGTGGACATGTGTAAGTAGGTTAGGCAGTATTGGGTTAAATATATATAGGCATGTAAACAGTTGTGACAAAATGGAAGGAATTGTGGGACCTACTCAGATGCCATCAAGAACAGTAGCTAATAAAGATGTTTCCATAGTATATTTCATCCCAAGCTATTAAACTGGAACTGAAAGGGAATAGACGTAGAAATCTTCTACACAGAAAGATCATGGTGAGACTAAGTATTTGGTTTGCCAGATTATTAAAAAACCTTCTGACCAATTTGAGGATGAAAGTAAGTACTACTGATGGATGGGTTCACGATCGCAAAACACCTTGGGCAGAAAAGACAGTAGATTTACATCCCTGCATATAAATAAGGGGATAAGATGTCATACTTTGGATGTAATTCTCCCAAACAATTCCAGTAGCTTGTCTCCCAGGCGATCAGCAGGATTTCCATTGGCATCAGGTATCTTTTCTATCACAGATCTGGTCAGAATGCGTAGTACCTGTAGAAGAATGAAATTTTTATGTCAATAATTGGAGACTCCCAAATAGGCCTTGAAATTGTACAAGGATTTAAAACTGCAAGGAAAATAATTTTTGCTTGGAAATTCCACAGCGTTAAATTCCCTACAGTGCTTAGCAACAGCCAAAAAAAAAAAAAATGATTCTAACTGACATTTTGTATTTGTATAACTCTTTAATCCCATTTGGGAAATTTTGCCTTTGTGCCATTGCACCCCAGTTACAACTGGAGCAGGCACGTCGTCGCCACAGTGCAGCGGCGTTTTTTTTTTTTTTTGGTGGTGGGGGGATGAGGGGGAGTGGGTGGTAGGGATGAATTTTATTTAATTTTGCCCGGGCAGCGGCCTGTTCGGCCTGCTCTTTACGATTTCCAACTGCCAAGGTATCTTTAACGTGCGCAACGTGCACACGGGCCCTCCGAATTTTTTCGTCCTTATCCGAGAAGACTAGGTACTCGATCCTACCCCTCAATAGGATCAGGGACATGAAAATATGAGAAAAATCCCAAACTTCCAACATGCCTGCACCGGCCGGGTTTAGAACCCGGGACCCTTGGCATGAGAGGCCAGGATATAATCAGTATTTAGTCAAGGCTGGTAATTGCACTAATTCCAGTGGCTTAGCGATTGAGGGGGGGGGGGGGGGGGGGGGGTAACAGCAGGAAATATTCCCAGAGTATGTATGCTGAGCTAACTGACTGCTACTCAACCAGCCATCTGGTTAAGCTTCAGAGGGCCTACAGCAGTGTTTCTCAACCTTTTTTGTCCCACACCCCACTTCACTTCTCAAAAAAAAAAAAACGTGGGCCCCACCATGATGGAGTGACCAATAACGCGTATGACCGGCTAGGTTGCACATAACCATAACCATTAAAGTCATGCATCTGTTAAGTTCGACGTTTTAATCCGAGCTAAACAAAGAAACCAGCAGCACAACATAAACAAACATTTGATCTATATAGTTAAAATACACCATGAAATTAACATGTCTATGAAAAATCACTACATGCCATTCTGAAGACCCAGATGCCACCAAAATATTGCCAAGCTCCACCTTGAGAAACAATGGCCTACAGTCACCTTAAGTAGATCTAAAAGCATTGGAAAATAACCAAGAATGTCCACATCCACCCCACTTCAGTACTCAAAATACTTTTTTGACTATGTATGAAATGGGTCTTTTACACTGAAACTTTCTCAAGGGGCAAAAAAGTGGATAAGATCATTATAAAAATCACCAAAATGTTGCTTTGAGCAAGAAGTTTTCATCAATGATATCATGGTCCCTGAACAAGAAGATCAGACTAACGCTTACCTCCACATCCACCCACTTGTCCTTCAAATCCATCAGTCTATGGTAGGATCTTATCACATCTTCAAACTCACCACAGTCTGTTCCAATCTGTTTGGGGAACACATACAGAAACTTAATTTTTATTAATGTCATTTGCATCGGAATAGAAATCTCTCCTGTTTCATTTCTGAATTTTTGTTTTTTTTAAAATTTAATCTGAGAAAGTCTTGACTTCGAAAGCTTGCATTTTTTATTTTCACTAGTGTAAGGGCCCGTTCAAAGAACGGGTTGCAAACAACACGCACAATCAGCACACAGATTATGTAGATCTAGGAAGAAAACAACTCACAACTGGCACAGTAACACCCACATGGCCCGTACTGGGCATAAGGCAGACGGCACAGAAACTCATGCCTTCAAACTTTGAAACGCAATCGGAAGTTTAAAGACGAAACAAAACAAAGGCAGGAGGGAGGCAACCACTGTTGAGGAGAAAGCATTATTCGATGACGTACTCTCTCTCTCTCTTTTACAATAAAAGTAGTAATCTGCAGTCCTGCTTCAGAACTCATGCGCGCAAGGATACTGTGCACCAAGCTTGATGGTTATTTTTATGACATGCACGGTACTAAAGTCAAAACAAAACAAAGGCAGGAGGGAGGCCATCATTGTTGAGGAGAAAGCATTATTCGATATTTTTAGGCCTATTTTCATTTATTACAAAATTACGATACTTCGCTTTCATGTCAAAGGAATAGACATAGTAGCAAAAAGAACTATCTTTCACATGTAATTTTTTCAGGTCTGGGCATTTCTTCCTCGCAGCAGTGACTTTTTTTTCCTTGCTGTTTTTTTATATAGATTTCTAAACTCTATCGTTATTTAGTGCAATTTTGCTTTATCATTGCTTCTAAAATGCGATTTTACATCAAACTTTTCCTGTTTTTTCTTTTCTTTTTTTTTTGTTTGTTGCCATTTTAACTTTGAAATAAAATACATGATAAATTTCAACATGTTTCATGAAATCCAAGCCACCAAATGTTGACAGTTGATTATCATAGAGTTACTGCACTAAAGCAAACTATATGATTTGCTGCTAGATCATATAAAATGTCAAAGTCGAAGAGGGTGAAATATTCACTAAGGCATATGAACTTACAAATCTGCCCACAAATTTTGATATGGCAGATGAATGAAATGGTCATTAAGGCCAGGTGAACTTACAACCAAATTGTTTTCCCAAAGCCTCCAGTTTTCATAGTTACATTTGAGTCCATCTTGAAGTGCGTCATAGGCCTTTCTCCTGCAATAATCCAGATTTGGAAAGTATGGTAGATGATTCTATGACATGCTAGTGGGCAATAAGCAAAATTAATGTCATTTCCAACACAGAGAACATGAAAATTCTTACTTAAGTATTCACATTGAATTAAGTGGCGAGCAAAATATACTTCTTGTATGAAGTGGTACAATCAGTCTGTTTTATCATAATTCCAAACACAAGCTGTTTTGGCACACTTTGTCTAAGTCAGTAATACCATCCAATGTAGTTACCACTGAAATCAACATCCACAGACATTCCATACCCAATCTCACAGGAGACAGAACTCACATTTAATCCACTACAATAAATTCACAATGAGAAAAAAAGAAACCCATACATTTACAGCTGGTATGAAAGGTTATTGGACAACATGTAACAAACTGTGTGTCCTATTTTTAAAACTTTAAACCATGGACAGAGCTAACCTATGAAAGAAGAAACCCTGAACATTTTAACTGTACACTCCCTCTAGCATGCAGCCTTTGATAATGTTTTGATATAAGTTCTCCAAAATGCATTGCCATTACATGATAAACCTGAAATCAAAGTTTTATGAGCCTTTTCTATCCAATTGAACATTATGGCACTTTTGATTATCATTTGTGACAAGCTGAACTGTTTTTATTTTGTTCATAGTCTCACACAGTTTTCAATCTCTCCTTTATGTATTTTCAGTCTTACACTTTCACTATTTCAGTGACTAACAGAACAAGTGACTTACTTCTGTTGGAGCCTGCAATAACAGGTGGCCAAGTTACTCCATGCCTCATAATTCTAAATAAGAAACAGAATGTAGAATAAATTAAAGTAAACTATAAAAGTTACCACCATAAATGTGTTTGTAATTTGACAATAGATGAATCCTTTGCATAGTCATGAGAGAATGTGTATTATATATAAATGGCAGAGCTCTGATCTTTTGACATACAATTGTCTTATCACAGGCTAGTAAAACATTATGTAGTACAAGGATTACTTGCAACTCTAGTACATTAATTTATCTCAATACACTAAAAAGTGCACTATATGGAGGACGGTGACTATTTCATTAACTGAAAGGCTTGTTGCCCCAAAGTCGCAAAAAAGATAAAACTGAGATATGAAGCAAAATGTGTTCTTCGTGTAGCCTTGACTCTGAAAACTTCAGCTCTTTCAAGGCGCCTCATTCCAGTGATAACAATCCTGGATTAATGTGCTTTACACACAAGACAGTTTAATTGCAAATCTTTATGCACAACTGCAATGTTTGTTTTGGAGCCCAGGAGGACCTTTCAAGGCATGGTATAGAATAGACTTTACTATTTCTTTTTTTTTAAAAATGAATTACAATAACAACATTTTTGTTTGTTTTAAGTCTCTGGCTGATGGCTTCAGGTACAACTGTAAAATCCAATCACTTTATCTTGTGTTAGATTCAAAGTCTTTAAAAAATGGAAGCATTGGAACAGTTTCCATGTGAGCCGCATACAAAAATACAGCTGAACAGTGAACACAACTCAGTGCTGTCTCTATTCGGCTTCGCTTGGAGACTGTCCCTATTGAAACACTTTCCTTAAAACTTAATGTCAGTAAGTTTGAGATGTCCCAATGAACTCTAAACTCACTTTTAACTAATTATGCAGAGAATCAACATATTGCATGGATCTGATGGTTGCCGTTGAATTTTGTACATATTTTCTCACTGGATTAACTCAGGACTAGGATCTTTGGGCTGACTGCCCTAAAGAAACAAAGACCTTCACCCCTCATTGGATTTGACATCTCGCCACACAAAACATGAATGTGCGTACTTACATCATAATCTATGGTAACACATCGTCTGAAAGCCTTGACACCGAGGTCAAATTTCTGGCATGCCATAGCTGCACATCCATAAGTAAACCACAGTGGAGTCTGTCAAAAGTGAAAAAGTCATCTTTTTATGAAAATTTTGTAGCTAAAAATGATAAAATATTAACAAATTACAACTATTTTAGTATTTCATTGAAGTAGAATTCAAAGCGTTTGGAACAAGCTATTCTATGATATAAATTACACTATTCCGATACCTGTTCTCCCTTCCCGGGCCGTGCAGGCATGTTGGAAGTTTGGGATTTTTCTCATATTTTCGTGTCCCTGATTCTATTGAGGGGTAGGATCGAGTACCTAGTCTTCTCGGATAAGGACGAAAAAATTCGGAGGGCCCGTGTGCACGTTGCGCACGTTAAAGATACCTTGGCAGTTGAAAATCGTAAAGAGCAGGCCGAACAGGCCGCTGCCCGGGCAAAATTAAATTAAATTCATCTCTACCAGTCCCTCCCCCTCCCCCCTCATCTCCCCCCCCCCCCCAAAAAAAATAATAAACGCCGACCGGCGCTGCACTGTGGCGACGATGTGCCTGCTCCAGTTATAACTGGGCTGCAATGGCACAAAGGCAAAATTTCCCAAATGGGATTAAAGAGTTATACAAATACAAATACAAATACAAATGTACATTAACTAACACAATAAGATATCAGCAGGTAAATGATATCTTGAATCAGGAAAAGATAATGTTACTGAACAGCTCAAAGGGTCACAATTAAGTGCCTACCTGCAAAGCGTTGATTTTCAAGGATGTAGCAAAACACTCAATTGCTTTGTCATACTGAAAACAGAAAGAAAAGTGTTGGGTGAAATTTTATTCAATGCCCAAGTGCAACATTTATTTACTAAAATGCACAATTTGCAGTAACTTTTACTAATTTCAAATCTCAGCACCTTTTGTACAGATGTCATAGTGCCTTGAAAGTGAAACTTAAACATTATAAAACAAAGATTACATGAAACTTGTCAACGGCTAATACATACTTATGAAACTCTTGATATGACACTTAGGGGGCATATATATCACCTCACATAATTCATTCCACTTAAACTCTAAAGCAAATGGAAAAGAAATCTCTTTCTTGCCTGATAAAGATCTGGATCAAAATATGAATTGTCTACACAATTCAATTCCAGAATCAATGAAGACTTCCCAAATGGGCATTATGAGTTCAGTAGTGGCTTTGCTTATATTAAAATAAAAATAAAAAACATACATCTTAAAGCAGATCTACTTGCTACGGCAAGGAAATGTTCATTCTGTCTGGTTTCCCTTTAAAAAATAATAAAAAACATTGCAATGTCCAAAGATTCAGTGAGGAAAATATGCTCATACCTGTTCTTCCTGGAAGTAAATAAAGCCCAAACATCTCATGGCCCGGGCACTTCTGTGACCAGATAGCTCCCAAGCACGTTCGTAATGCCCTCGTTCACGAGTCACATCTCCTAAGTAGCACAGCAAAACTGGCGTTTCTTTAATTGCTAACCTCTCTCTGATCAAAGACTCCGCCTAAATCAAGCAAGATAATCCACCACAAATGTCACATTATTAGTGGTAGAAAATCAACTTGACAAAATAAAGAACAATTCACTTGGTACTGAATTTTCATCAAACATATCAATTTATGAATTACATATAATAAATTTTTTGAGCTACAGCTAGCATCAAATCACGAATTCTGTGCTTAAAGACTTTTGTGTATGGCTGTGAAATGATTTCAATAAGGTAAAGTGGTATTATTTACATCACATTTCTTGTACATTAAATATTGCAACATAAACTCTCAGGTATGGAAAAACATGATGGTTAATTTCCGAAATCTTCAACTAATAGGGAAAATTTAGCACCTCTATCATTCCATGCCCCGAGAAACATCAATAAAAATATGAATATTGTTACAAGTACTTACGTCCCCCAAGTTATTTGCACTAAGGGTACATATCTTATAGCCTTTTGTGACCCAGAGCTAGAGAGCTCCTCCCAAAATACTCCTAACAACAACCTTAAATTATTCTTTCAGATTTTCTTTTTGTTGCCCTCCTGTCTTATGGTTGAAAGGGTAGGGGGCAGGGTTATGGATTCGATAGGACTTAAGAGTTGAGGATACGGACGGATTAGGGACAGATGCGGCTACGCACGCACACCTAAAACGCTTGGGGAGCATATGTACTTATTAGAACAGCCTAAAAATACTACCTCTTGAAATGTTTAAAAAAAAGCCCCAAAAAGAAAAAACTCTGCACATATCCTTGGGCATGTGCAACATTTTAGTGACATGCAACTTCTCCTTAAATACCCCATATAATATACCAAAGGGTCCCTTTTAAGTTTGACAGGTACAACAGATCGTGACCTTAGTTCTCGTTAGTTCCAACTCCATATTTTGCACAACTAAGAAATTCAAGGTTAGATGTTGGTGGCTTTAGTTATCATGATGAGGAGTTTAACTGGAACTGTGAAACAGCTTGGTAAGTGCCACAACGCATTTGTAACAAGTGCCAAAGTGTGCATTTGATATAACTTTTCTACATACTAAAAGATCTCCAGTTTTTCAGAAGATGGACATAGAACAAGCAAGAACTAAGATCAAGAAAGAGTCACCATATCACTTGCCTTTTCTCGTTTGCCAAGTCTCTGATAGCAGGAGATGACGTCCTCCCACATTTCAAGTTTCTCAAACACATCAAGAGCTTCTCCAAAACAACCTAATGACAACAACAATGATGCTAGTTCTCTCTGAAAAAAAGAGAAAAACCACTATAAATCATCATACACATTTAGCACTAATCTAACATCATGATTTTTATTTTTAGTAGAAAGTTCTCAAAGTTAACCTCTTCCCATGAACATCATAAAGAACTCACCTGACCTGTTTTAGCTCAATATAACATTTAACTTTCTGAGGTTATACATTATTGCAATTTACTGGTTCCATTCAGAATAAGATAAGAAAATACTGTCAAGTTAAAAAAAAAAAAAGCTACATCATAAATCTTGTTATAAAATGTGACCCCACCTTTATTTTCATGTTTCTAAATATAATTCTCTGCAAAATTACTGTCAGAAAGCCTCTTCTTCAAAATCATGACAAAAAAATGTTGATCTTTCCACAGGATATGTTTCCCATTCAAGCAAAGGTTCAAACTCTTTAAGATCTGAAGTCGCAAATCTTAATTGTCTGGTCAAAGAAAATTATTTATTGGTAAAATTACACTATGTCAATGAAAACAAAAGAAACCTTCCATTTGATAATTTAGTCTGACATCCATGTCCCCAGTCTGGTGTCTTATCCTACCTGTATGGACCAAAGAGGAGGAACACGGGATGCATAGAAGAGGGGAATTCGACAGCTGATATCTGGTGATGAACTGGGGTTGCTGGCTGTCTTGACTAATTCCTGCAAACAATAACATTAATAGGGCATAAAGATTAGTGCTTTGTTAAATAATTGACAAAAAGCATCTCAAATAAAGCTTAACTGGCTACAGATTTAATGGTTTGAGATTAATTCTGATGACGAAAGGACAACACATATCAATTACAAATACTGCAGCTCTGAGACTTTGTACACAGAACATGTGAGGTCTGTCAACTTGTAATCCTGTGTTAAATTCATGTGCACATCTGTTTCATGATTGGAAATATGGTAAAAGGTGACAAATTCTTAAGAAACACAACCAGGAATCAGATATTTTTGTTACCTCTAGCTGTATCATTGACCTTTCCACCCTTCTCCGACTGTCCCGTTCTAATTTGGATCTCAAGGTCAAGGCTACCACTGCAACACTCCAA
Source organism: Onchidella celtica (assembly GCA_963931925.1). NCBI lineage: Eukaryota > Metazoa > Mollusca > Gastropoda > Systellommatophora > Onchidiidae > Onchidella > Onchidella celtica. Next base: position 21,203,821 of record OZ007569.1, read on the forward strand.
TTGCTAACACAATTCAGAATAAACTGGAAAAAAAAAAAAAAAGTCTATGTCAGCACCTGTTGTTGTGATAAAAAAGGAATGAAATGTTATGAAAAAAATCAAGTACAGAAGACAAGACGGATGCAATCAAGAAACACGAATCAAGATAGAAGGCCGCTGACGTTGTGCTGAAATCCACAAGAAACAAAGATCTAAACAAATTACTTCAAAGACACAAGAGGCCAAAAGACAGTGCTGATGTGGTCCTGCAAAGAATGGATGGTTTTTTTTTCAGTCTGCCTTTATGAAACTTATAACTCTCACTAAATTACCTGTAACTTACTGATAAATATGTTAGTACTTCTTCATCAGTCAATCTCTCTCTGGCTCTACTGCGTCGGTGACTTTCCCTGTAGAAGAAAGAAAAAAGAGAGACCATTTGACACTTTAACCAAAGTGCCTTCACAATGTGACAAGGCACGGTACATGTTCCTTTATATCAAGCAGAATTGAACAACTTGAGGAGTTGTGTATTTTATGTATTAGGTTTGTTCGTCAATTGGTAAAATTTTTCATGTCAGTGCATCAACACAATACCTGATACACAGAAGCCCTTATTTACACATTTAATAATTTTTTCATCATTTCCACAATTTTGCTAAACTTACTTTACTTATCTTTGATGCAAATCCAGAAATATTAAAATTCATGCTATTTAAAAAAAAAGGGGGCATTCTAACGGATAATACTCAAAATCAGGTAGTTTTTTTGTTCTATCTGTCAATCTGAAATATATATTATATACATATGCATGCTTGTATTGTCTTGAACAGATTTATAAAAAGGAAAGACAACCCAGACATGAGTGATTTCTGGTGAAATGCTTAAACAAAAACCAATTGTCACACCAGCTGTTTGCCCAGCTAACAATGAAAATTGACTTGATAGTTTGATTAAGCAGACTAAAACTCGTATCATGTACTAATTATAATCTCATTTTTTTTTCTTCAGATTTTATAGGTGGATTCAGTATATGGCAACCTTTATTCTTTTTCATTCCAACTCCACTTTTCGCACAACTGAGAAATTCAATGTTAAATGTTTGTGGGTTCAGTATTATGAAAAAGAGTTAGAATAAATCAGAACTGTGAAACAGCTTGATAAGTTCAACAACACATTTGAAACAAGTGCCAAAGAGCACATTTGTCATACCTCTTCCACATACTAAAAGATTTCCAGTTTTTCTGAAAATGAAGATTGAACAAACAAGAAGTAAGGCCGCAATATAACCACTGTAACAAATGGTATGAATAACACAGCCACTCACATTAACCCCATCACCAAGGCCTCTTCAAACATTGACAGGTCAGGTGATGCAAACTCTGAACCATCAGCAAATTTGATTTCATTCAACACAGTATCATCATCCAGTGGTAAAATCTGGAAACAAGGCAAAACATTTTCAGATTTGAAACCAACAATGACAAACATAGACATTGGTAAATACATTAATCTTTCTGAGTTTGCATGTTAAGCAAAAAAAAAAAAAAAAGAACTTAATGCACAGCAGTGGCCCTTTATATCTTTTTGGCTAATGAGAATGCTTTTGCCTTTTTTACAATCACAATGACTGCAAATTTCCAATATATTTTCATAACACACATAAAAGAAATTTAAAAATGCAAAACTCATTAGTACAACCGCCACTGGGGGAATGGTATAAATGTCTTCCTCATTTTGGATATATTATCTTTACATTGAGATTTATAACATATAAATTACTTCAGATGGGGAAAGAAAATGGCCCAACAACATCTTTAAATAACTGTACTCAGCGCTCAATTCACAGTACATGTAGTCTTGTATCATTTTGATCTATAAACAAAATTTGTGTTGTTTGACATACCTTTGGTACAGCATTTGCTGCTCCTGGCCTGTGGTCTTCTGAATGATCTATCCTGTCTTTTTCTACCTTCAAAACCAACTGGGCTTTGTCTTCAACTTGGAAACGTGTACGTTTTCCCATTGCACCTGCACATCAAAATACACTTTAAACTTTAAAAAAGTATTGCCAATTTCAGAAAAGACTCAATCAGAGATGGGAACCACTGATAGAAAAATTTCCTGAACTTCCGATGCAATGTGCCATTGCCTACTGCAATACACACATTCACATTGGACAACAAACAAAATAGTGTCTACCAAGAAGAAAAAATTTTTTTAATCCAAAATTCAGGAAATTTCCTGAGAATTCCCATCCCAGCTCAATAAAATGTCATGTTTTGTCCATCATTGTTCATTGCAATCAATGCAGCAGCTAACTTCCTTCCCTAGATCCTTAAACTACACATGCAAATGTACATATATCTTTCTTGTGTAAATGAAAGATCATTTCATGCCATTATGTAGACACTCACTCATCCAGCTTCAAGTCTTCTTCTTTTGTTCACCAATCTAAATCTGCAGATTGTTCTTTTAAGAAAATCTACGGTTTTCTGCAGTTCATCCAGCTTCAATAATCAAAGTAGAGTTAATTGGCTTTACAAAAACCAATTATTTCTCTCAGAGGCCATAAAAATGTAAAGGGATCTCACCAGTTAGTTGTACTTGGATGCCTGCAATCTTCTTTGCTCTTTCAAAATGCTCCTCAGCCAATTTGTACTCAAAGTAAGTATGGAAAGCATGGCCAGCCTCCACGTGAAACAAGATGTGGATGTTTCTGAGGAAGAAGAATTGGTACTGATTCCACCTTTTCATGGGACATCAAACACTAGTGTTCACCACCACAAATCTGCACAGTTCATGACAACTAAACAACTAACAAGAAAAGTAGGTTTTAAACTGAATGAAAAATTGTACATGAATGTCATATTTGATAACTCATCAATGCATCATTTGAAATGTAATCATAATATATATAAATAATGATATTATCGTAACATCACAATCAAGTACATAACTAAGCATTTAAGCGCAGTCCACATTGGCTCTGTCAATGCAAGTTTGAATCCAATTAGTCCATTACTTAAAATATCGACACCGTCTCCATTTTTTCTCACACTCAAATTGTAACAAAATCAGCTGCCGTAGGTAGGTAGGTGGATGGATGGGCGGGTGGGTGGGCAGGCAGGCAGGTAGGGTAGGGAGGGTGGGTAGGTAGGTAGATATGTGTGTGTGTGTGTGTGTCTCTCCCTCTCTCTTACCTGTTCGCATCGTCTGTCATCATTGGCTCTCTTTTTGAAACTGAATACCAAAAGAAAATTTTAACATGGTTCAGTGTCCCATAGAGAATCTAATGCATTCCAGATGTCAGGACTAACTACTCTTCTTTAAAGATCTGAGTATTTAATGTACTTTCTCCTGTTTGTGTCACCAACATATGTGAGTGTGCATGAGAAAACCCACAATAAGTCGGCAGAGCTGATTTTGAGAAAAACGGCTTTGAAATATGGGTCCGACACAAACTTCTAACTTGGCTGTTGTTTAGAGGACCGTGGCATGTTCCAAGGTAAACTGTTGACGAGCAGTGAACACTACTCACTATGATCTCTATAACGGCTTTGTAATTAGACTACGGTCTCCTAACAGCAATCACTCCAATATTACTTAGTCAATTAGCTATTGCCACTTATAGGATTAAATGCCGTTTTCTCAAAATCTTGTTTTAGGGGGGTCACTGACTTCAATTTATCAGAAATGTCTTGTCTTTTATTATATGTACAGAACTCAAAATGTCATGCTGCCGACTTATTGTGGGTTTTCTCATTCACACTCACATATTTAGAATGGTATTAACTATTATTTACTTTTCAAAAGTCACTAATTAATTATTATGTATATCAAGAAACACAATCTTTAAACAGATCTGGAGCTCTCCTTCTCTGTCTCAATTAATAAAACATAATGCTTCAGCAATTTCATGTTTTTAAAATTAATGAAGTCCTCAATACTAAATATAAATAGGGTCCCAAGAAAGACTGTGAAAGGTGCAAAGTTTCCATTATCATGCTGACACGCTGTAAAACCCAAACTCAAATCCTAACGTACTCTCATCTATCAAGTCAGTGACAGTGACTTTCAAAGTGGGTGATTTCTCTGAGAGCAGGTCTTGTTGTAGTCTCAGACATCGCAACAGCCACCAGTCCCAGGTCTAAGGAGATGCAGAAACATTCTGTCACAGTGTGCCAGACACTTCATTTTAATGTCTTTCATTTCTTTAACTTTTTTTTTATCTAAAAGCTAAAAATAGTTATAACACTTATACTGTGGGATTTCCTGCCAATGTAAAGTTGGGTGGACCTTTTGGAGTCAGTTTCCTGTTCAGAGGGTAGAAGTTGTAAAAGAAAAAAAAACAAAAACAATTCCATACAAAATAAACTACCATTTCTTTTCTGAGCAATTCTGCCACCCAACGGTAGAGGGACGTGGCTGATAGCATGTCCTTTTGCTACTTTATTGTCTTACCAATTTGTCTCACACATAATTCTTTTATATCAAAAAAGGCAGATAAACAAATCTGCTACTGAAATAGTAATTCCTTGCATGACAAACCAACATTCATTATAATTATGTAGACTGGCTTTGCCACACAAGTTTTTTTGTGTTTTTCAAATGGGCACATAAGTCACTCTGCCTTTGCACGACAGAATTTGTGGGTTATTTATTGATGGCTTTGAGCTTTACAAGGAATGTAATTTTTGAAAGTGCCCTGATTTTTTTAAACTTGAAAATGTTTGATTTTATGTCATGTTCCTCCTTGCTGTTAAAGCTAAGGTGTTTATTTTTTTTTTTGATCGCCTAGTTTGTTCACATTTAAGCAATCCAGTGAGGTCAATGCCATGTTAAGATAAATTATGTCAGTACAATTAAGATACAACAAAGAGTACATTGCACAATGAATGGTTCAGTACTTTCAATACATTTTAAACTTTTCCCACATTACATTTCTCTCACAACATAAATTTTACAACATAAAAGATCTTATTGTCGCTGATATGGTAAGAATTACTGTAGATAACTTTTACATGTACATTGTGAAATAAACATTTTAATAGTTTTAAATCACTTAAAACTAAAAGGAAATTGATTTAGGAATTTTTCTTTCAGCGCTTTAATATAAAAATATTCTTCATGTACCAAGAACAATTTGTTTCCGTATGATCATTTTATCTTTTCAGGTTATTCAAAGTCCAGTTCTTTCTCTCTGTACCTGAAGATGAGAAAATTTTGCTCTGAAATCCAGCAAAATTATCCTGGCAATGTATAAATAGACCAAATGTCGAGATTTTGTGTAGACTGCTTCACTGTCAATGCTGAGATCATCACAGGCCTCATTTTCTACAACCTTCAAAGAAAGAATGCAATGAATAATGAGACAATTAAACTAATTTAAAGTTTCAACAACATCTGAACATTAAAATGCTGTTCAAACACCCTAAAACAAACCAATCAGTTTAGTCACACTTTTCATTATTCCCAAACTTTGACTTTGAGTGTTAAAATCAGCAGTTGAGCAGCAGAATCTGTAACACTGAGAGATTACATATTAATGTGGTCTAGAGGCAAGGTGCTCGCCTCTCATGCCAAGGGCACCGGGTTCAAAACCCGGTCGGTGCAGGCATGTTGGAAGATTGGAATTTTTCTCATATTTTCGTGTCCCTCATCCTATTGGGGGGGCAGGATCGAGTACCTAGTCTTCTCAGATAAGGACAAAAAAATTACGAGGGCCCGTGTGCACGTTAAAGATATCCTGGCAGTTGGAAATTGTAAAGGGCAGGCCGAACAGGCTGCTGTCTGGGCAAAATTAAATAAAATTCATCCTTACCACTCCACTCCCCTCCCTCATTCCCCCCCATAAAAAAATATAAACCGTCGACCGGCGCTGCAATGTGGCGACGACGGGTCTGCTCCAGTTATAACTGGGCTGCGATGACACAAAGGCAAATTTCCCAAATAGGATTTAAGAAGTATACAAAATACAAAATTATATAATACAGTTAACAGGCTTTACATCTTCCTCTTTAGATGGAGTTATCATTATATACAGACACTAAAAATAATGCTTTGTGAATCTCAGTTTCTTTGTAATATATGAGAAACATTCTTCAGACAATGGCTTGAATTCTCTCATCCTCTCCCCATCAAAACAGCATCATTTATAAACAAACTAAACTAATCTACTGACAACACAACTAGATGTAAGTTGAAGATATTACTCAAGTAATCACTATTACTATTAAATAATTAGGTCTGTGAATCCAGTAGGTTCCCTAGTTTTATGCAAATATTGCCTCTTATTGTCTTAACAAGTTAACCACCAATATGTCATATTCACCTTGATCCTTTCTTGAAAAAATTTGTGACAAAACAGCAATGGTGACTTGGCTGTGGGTGGTCCCAACCAATTATTTTGTGCAAACAGTTGAAGGCAGGAAGCACCAACAACCAAGATGTGTAAATCTCTGAAAATTGAAGCAAATCTAATGATGCACATGTGCTTTGTCTGTGTAGAAAGGTGCATATATCGTATGTTGAAGTCCTGAATTTAAGAATCAACAAAGCAATAAGACTAAAAAAAAGCAAATCCTGCACTGTATGCCTTTCATTTTCAAGACATCAGAAAGTTTTTCAAGTGGACAGACAAACTGTATACACACAAGCATCATAATACATATGATCTATGCTTCTACTGTTCTAGTCAGATTAAAAATATAGGTCTATCAAGTTTCTCCCTTTCAAATATTTTTGTTTTCAATTCTGAAATTACAAAATTAAGAGTTGAGTTGCCAAAGCATTATGATTAAGAGGTGTGTCTTGTGGGTAACCTTACCTCAACTCAACATTTTCACACTGTTGAAGGAGCAGCTCTTCTATGCTCTGTTTAACAAAATTGCAAAACACGGAAGTCTGACCATCGTGGTTTCCTCTGCTGGTCAGTAGATCCTTTGCAATGGTAGATGAATCTAGGATTTTCTCATACTCCCCATCTAGAAACAACTTGATAAATTCTGGACTATCTAAATGATCTGTATTCAAAAAGAAAAGACACATTGCACGATTTATTTTAACTCCATTCTGAGTTGGTTTAGAAGATAAACCTATAGCTATAGGCTAATAACATATAGGCCTATGTGATCTAGATCTATATCAAGCTAAAGAGTTCTATAGGTATATAATCATAATGCGCGTGAAGTCACTGTTTTTGTTTTGTTCTTCCGCCACTGAAGATGGCTGGTGGATTAGCTGCTTGGTGCAACTTCGAGATATAATGTCTAAGCAGTTAAAATGCCTGCTAGTTGCATTGTACTGTAGTTGATAGTTATGGCAGGGGTGGAAAAGATAGATCCAAGCAGGCCAGATTTCCTACCATCCATGTAAACAAGGAAAAGGAAGTGAAAGAATTGACCGAACGTCTCTCATTGGACATGTAGGCCTACATACGTGCCATTGTTTACTGCAGCGACCTATTTTTGGAAGGACTTCTGAATGCGTTCCATAGCCCGAGTGAAAACAACACATAGCTACCCCGGCGGCTTTCCCTGATATGTCAATCTGTCTACTGCCCAGACGAAACCACGAACATTCGATGATACAAACTGACTAGACCGTCACGTCGTTACATATCAATCTGACAATGCCTATGCACTTGTTGAGCTATGAAACGCATTCGGAACTCCTCCCCTATTTTTAACTTGCCGCTGGTTGGTTCGTGTCGACTCCCGTGCCTCGCAGTGCAAATCAGCCAACGAATCAAATTCAATGCCACAATTGCCGTGGTGATGCGCAGGTCAAGACACTAAAGATGACAGATAAATGCGCATTCTACTAGATCTAGTCTCTAGTTGTTTGACATAGGCTATAAATAATATAGACTAGATCTAGATCTAGATTTCTAGATCTAGGCCTACTAAGCCCCTCTCCCTGATCACAGATTAAAAAAAAAAAATCACCAATCAATGCCCTTTCTCCTGATAATTATGAAGATTAAAGCATTACCGTGATTATTTATTCCAGTCAGGATACTTTCCTCACAATGCCATATGCGCGCAGCCATTTTGCAGAGGGAAACTACTTTGATAGTTTTACCGTTGGTCTAATTTACGGGTGTGCGAGTAACGATTCCGGAATTGAGTACTCGATTCTTAACTGCGGCGATTCCGGACCCGAGTCTCCAATCAAATACTCGATTCTGGACTCGATTCCAACAAACCGATTCCGGACTCGACTCCTCGGTAAAGGACTCGAGTCCCATACACAAATTGGGCAAAAAATTACACTGAAAGCACGTCAAATCACCACGCCACCACCACAACCACACGTGCTGGGTGAGTACAGCAAGTGGAAACCGACGGCAACAGAACTGAAAGTGAAACTACTCTTAGAATTCCAAGAATTTACGGTGGTTTCGATTTCAAAAGAAACACTCAATACTAGCCTTAGCTCACACACGTTGTTATAGTTTACAACAACAGCAACAACATCGCCACCATCATCACCACAACCAACCAATCAACAACAACAAACAACATTCCAGCATCCTCCGTCCCATCAGAGAGATTGTTTTCTGCTGCCGGAGAACTGGTATCCAGCAGGAGATCAAGATTGACAGCAGAAAATGTAAATATGTTGTTGTTTCTAAACAGCAATATGTTGTAAAAAAAAAAAAAAAAGAAAGAAAAGCACCAAAAAAAAAAGAAAGAAAGAAAAAAAAAACAATTAAAAAAGAAGAAAAAAAACTTTAAAAAAGAAAGAAAAAAGAAAAAAAAAACCCAACAACTTTCAATTGCTGACTATTAAGAACCTATGATGATCCCAAGCAAACTTCATGTATGAAGTGCATTCTCTCAGGTTCACAGTTATAAATTTTAGGTGTGCATTTTATTTTCAGTGTACCACCACCACCAACACCAACAACAACAACAACAGCAGCAACAGCAACAACAACAACAAATACAACAACAGCAGCAGTGGTGAAACAGCAGTGGCAACAACAACAGCAGCAGCAGCGATAACAACAGCATTAGCAGCAATAACAACAAGGTTAAAACAATAATTGCAGCAGTAGTGCATTATTATCACCACAAACCACCACTACCACCACCACCACCACCAACAGCTACAGCAACAACAGTACTGAAGTTAAAACAATAGCAACACCAACATTTGCCATGCAAAAAAAATTGAATAACAAGTTCTCGTTAGTATAATTACTCGAGTAATTACTCGATTCCTGGCACCTTGGGAATCGAGTACTTACTCGAGTAATTATTCGACTCCTTTTGTATTACTCGATTCTGGAATCGAGTCCGAAATTTTTGGATTCGCACACCCTTATGGTCTATTAGAAATCTCGCAGTTCAGAAGAGCCGTAGGCCCAGATAGATACAGAGAGCTTAATCCATCAGACGCATGACAGTTTTGCATTGTAACTGTTGTCGCCGTTTCCGGTTTCCGGTTGGAATTCTGTTTTGTCATTATGGTAAGTGGACGACTATCACAAGCGAAATATTTCATGCATTAGGCCTACTCAATTTAAAGTGTGCAAACTTATACGTGTATCATTTAAGTAAGGATTACAGTATATTTAATGCGTGGTGAAGATCCTGTAATTTTTTGATCGCCAGAAATAGTGCAAAGAGAACTTCATTTGGCACAATCACCTAATTTCGATGGCAGGATAACAAAAAGCCAGACTGGCTTACCCCGAGCCAAAGATAGCCTAGATTCTAGTACTACAGATTAGATGTAATAGTTTTAAGTCTCTTGAAGAAGGAAAGGTTCCAGATGTATGGAAAGATGCTAATGTCACCCCCCTGTTCAAAAAAGGAGATAAATCAAATCCAGGCAACTACCGACCAGTCAGTCTTACCAGTGTTCTATGTAAGGTGATGGAGTCAATAATAAGGGATGAAATCATAGAGCATATGAACCAAAATAAACTCCTGTCGTCCTGCCAACACGGTTTCATTCCGGGAAGATCATGCGTGACGAATCTGTTGGAAGTTTTTGACAAGTGGACAAAAGTAATGGATGAAGGAAAACCTGTGGATATTGTGTATCTCAATTTCGCGAAAGCTTTCGATTCTGTCCCACATCGGCGATTGCTGAAAAAGATTGACACATATGGTATCAAGTCAAAAGTACATAAATGGATCACTGATTTCCTTACTGGAAGACGGCAAAGAGTATATGTGGGTGGGTCTTACTCCGAGTGGTCAGATGTAACAAGTGGAGTCCCCCAGGGGAGTGTTTTGGGTCCTCTTTTGTTTGTGATCTTCATCAACGATCTACCTGAAGCACTCAAGTCTTGGTGTCAGATGTACGCAGACGATACCAAAGTATCATCGAGAGTAGTGACGGAGTTGGAGAGACTAAAATTACAAGAAGACATTGACAGGTTGGTGGACTGGGCCAACAAGTGGCAGCTTCATTTTAATGCAGAAAAGTGCAAGGTCGTACACCTGGGAAGGAGCAACCCAGAGCAGGAATACACAATGGGAGTACAGCAGTCGGAGGACAGAATGAGATTGATAACATCGAATGCTGAAAGAGACCTGGGGGTGTTGGTGGATGTGGAGCTAAAATTCAGCAAGCACATCGAGTCACATGTGGCAAAAGCGAACAGAATACTGGAACTGATAAGACGGTCTTACCAGTATCTTCAGGGCGAGAGCCTTAAACTGCTGTTTACTGCACTGGTCAGACCACATCTTGAGTTTGCTAATGTCGCATGGTCACCCAGATACCAGAAAGATAAAAACCTTATTGAGAATGTTTTGAGACGAGCCACCAAGCTAGTACCAGGTATGGCCGAATTAAGCTATGAGAAGAGACTAGAAAAGCTCTGTCTCCCGAGCATGCAGTACAGAAGAGACAGAGGTGACATGATAGAAGTCTACAAGTTCACACACAAACTGTATGACGTTGAACCATTACTTGTATTGGACGCAGACACTAGAACCAGGGGTCACGCATATAAACTGAAAAAGACAAGAGTGAACTCTGGAATAAGACAACATTTCTTTACGATTAGGGTAACAGACACCTGGAACAATCTGCCAGCCAATATTGTCAGTGCCCCATCTGTCAACAGCTTCAAAAATAGACTAGACACTTACTGGAGCAACCGCAAGTACTTGTATAAAGTGTAGATAGGGGAGACCACAAAGTTAGTGAGGACTAGACTAGCGAGGATCAAAAGATCGGACAAAAGGCTAATAAGCCTACGAAGTCCAAAACACTATATCATATCATTTTCATGGAGTACATTTGTTTCATTAAGTAGGTTATAAATATACATTGGGGCTAAATATCAAGGAAGAGTTCCATATGTCCCGAACACTCTGATCTTTTAAGGTTTGTTACACTATTTTTTTTTAAGTTAAACTAAGTCAAAATACTAGATCTAGACTATTAAAGTATTACTACTACTAGGGGATGGAGGAGAGTTGGGGATAATGACAGTTAAGAGTAGTTTAGGGTAAGGGATAAGGACAGGGTGGTCTTGATTGGGTGGTGGGGTGTAATCTTTCCAATATTAGATATCAATTTACTAAAATTAATGCTCAAAACCTCTCTGCAATTCAACCTTTATCAACTTTATAACCAGTGCGATTGGCCCATGGCCTGTTTTAGGACGAAGTGAGAAAAACCAAAAACTGAGAGAGTGTTATTGTGAATCAATCAGCATGCTTGTAATACAGAGTTACTAAATTTGGAGTAAAACCAGCATGCCAATTATTTAAGGCAGAATTTCATTTGAGCCATAGACCTACAAGAGGGATACTACAAGGACATGACTTCAACTAGTTCAAGAGCCGCTGCAGTGACACGGAAAGGGGTGCACAGGCCTTCTGGTATTACTTAGGTGACTTCACTTTCAGAGCTTTGAATTTGGATGAGCTTATTAAAATTATGATGAAAAATAAGTTTTACATATAACTTTTAGGTGTTGTTTTTTCTCTGAACAATTTTATTGTTTAAATGTTCCAAAAGTTTACAGTCTTTCTGTTTTTCATCTTCCAGGGACAACGGCAGTCTGGAGGTTCAGGAGGTGGGGGTAACGAAAAGGGAGATGATAAGGCAAGTAACTTTGTTCTTTCACTACTTTCAGTTAACATAGCTTTGTAAGAGCGTTGAATGTTTTAACTGCAGTTAAAAGATTTATTTTACAACGCTTCCAAAATCTTTACTTGGATTCCACTACCGCTACTTTTTGTTAATGTCATCTCAGTCTTTTGTCATTATTGTTTCCCAAAACATTTTATGATTTGAAACAGTGGACCCAGTTTTTAGTTGAATTTTAAGTTTTTTAGAAAGCTAATTGTCAGGGGACTGTGATATTTCACATTGTAAGCTGTAACTGAACACCATTCAGTATTTTCTCAAGCCAGCTTTGCTATTAGACTAAGATCCCCCCTAACATTAGCCTTAAAATTGATTGATTGATTGATGATAGGGATCAGAATCCTAGCACACCGGCCATCCCCATTTATTTTAAGTGCTTCTCTCCCTGCTCCAAGATCCATCTGAGGGTTTTTCAACTAATTGGCCCAGAGGCCAGCTGGTTCCATATTTGTCAAAGTGCCATCAATTGTTTTCAAGTTTATCTGCTTTAACTAGTACTAATGTCATAATCTTGTTCGTGTTTACTAAAAAAAACAGGAGAAAAAAAGGAAGTATGAGCCACCAGTGCCAACTCGGGTTGGAAAAAGAAAGAAGAAGACAAAAGGACCCGATGCAGCAACAAAATTACCCCAGGGTAAGGTGCATTGAGAGATGGAAGTCAAACTGAACAACAATTTAAGAAATGGACATAATGCACTAGGAATATGCCAATGCAGTTCTGCATCAATTTCTTTAAATTTTTGGGTATCAAGTCTGGATGTGTACATGTGAACTTATCTGGTTTTTATTTTTTGTTCTTGCTGCTTTTTATTTGTACCTTTTAAGATCGCAGTTAAATTTGTTTAATATTTCCTGAAATTAGAATTATCTCATCTGGAAATAGTGGAAAAATATGTTTTGATAAAAATCCCCAATGATTTCAATATTGCTTATAATGATGGTTCTCAGTTTAAAAGAAAACTGTTAAATGAAAGCATGCATGTGGCACATTATTTATCAGGCATCTATCCAAAATAGCAGCATCTGACTAATTGATAAATAAATTTTCAGTGACACCATACACAAGATGTAGGCTTAAATTACTGAAACTGGAAAGGATTAAGGATTATTTGTTGATGGAGGAAGAGTTTATCAAAAATCAGGAAAGGCTGAAGCCACAGGAAGAGAAACACGAGGTGAGATAAAGACCGTTTTACCCTTCTCTTCTTGTTCTTTCCCCCATTTCACAACCTGTGTTTACTTTTTTTTTTCCACCATGTTTATTAACCCTTTGGCTGCCGAGCGCACGAATTCGTGCGCCAAATCGCCGACTAGCGATCAGCTGCCAGTCGCACGAATTCATGTGCCTAGACCGACCTTTTATAAACAGGAAATACACCCACTAGCAGCTTAGTTCGGGCACCGGAAGTCGAAAAATCTTATTCCCGATTGGACAAGAAAGAATCTGGTGGGTCATTTATTATTTTTGTCCGAGCCGTTCGTTTTTTCTGCGCGATTTTCGATCAGGCTAACAACGAAGTTTGTTTACGGTTCCTTTAGTGATTCAAATGTTGAGAACGACTCATTTCTGACATTTTTTCGGTCGACTGACAAAGAATACAGTGATTTTGAGAGTTTTAAAGCCACAGGAGTGAATAATGGAAGATATGCATCGGTTTCGTTGAGGGATTTTGGTCCCACGGGCGACGTCAATCTAGATCTAGATGCCGATCGAGAGCTAGGCTGGGTTACGGCACCAGATCTACATTATATCAGGATGCAATGACACGTCCCCCGCCACCACCAAATAGTACAAACCACTGGACAGGGCACATAATTACCTTCAAATTGTCTTCTTGCAGGCATATAAAATTGTTATAAATGATCGGACTAACTTATGAATTTTTTTCTAAATTCCCACTTTTTTTCACAATGTTGTCGTTTTCACTCTAAGTCATCAGGATGGTGCCGAGGGTTAGGTGGTGTGACCCGTTCTTTTAAAATGTACTTTTTTATTTTTCTGATGACTTACAATGATTTTTAATAGGATTTTAGAGCCATTATAGAGTTCAGAGCTAGATTTTATTACATAAAATGAAAAAAAAGTAAGATTTTCATGATGATGCTGAAGCTGCAGTGAGCACCAACTTCATACCTCCTCTATTTTTCTTCAACTTTCCTTTTTGCAGACATATAAAATTCATTAAAACTTAATTTTTATGAATTTTTATCTGTAACACCCTAATTCTTGAGGTTTTCCCCCAAATCCTCTGGCAGTGAGGGAAAGTTTTTAAAGGAAAAATGGTGTGGCAGCCAAAGGGTTAACATCTTAGTGTAGAGTTACATTGTCCTCATTTATGTTTCTATTTGTTTTGGAAATACCAATGTGAAATTGAAAATATAATCATCCTATGCTATTTTGGGAAAGGGGTTTCATTTATACTTTATGTCACAAATCCCAGACTGGGAGATGTAATAAGTTATGACAGGACAACAATCACGAACAAACAAGTTAACACTTAACAGAACAATCCATCAGACTCACACATTTATTAACCATAATTATACAGATAATAGCGCAATTACATACATTATATTATTGAAAAGAACTGCCGTACAACGGCCTTATTCTCACACACACTCTCCCTCGGATCCACAATCCGGTAGTTACTCCTAAAGGCACTTCGGCCTCAGCCTCTCCCCCTCAGGGTTTTAATAGCACATTAGTAATTCACTGGCACCGCAGTCTCTCAATATCACCTTCCTATTGTCATACACCTTAGCACTCCCCTAGCACCTCAGCAGGGCAATAACACATTATCATTTCAATAGACATTATCCTTTCACCAGTACATTATTAGTTCACTAGTCCCTCAACATGGCAATAGTGCATTATCACATTCACGCTCATATCTACGTCCCTGTCCGTGGCCTGACTGCCACGACTTTATGTGCCTCTACTGTCCTGCACTGACAGCCTCACTTCTGGCCAATGTGTGGCCTCCGGCCCTATGCTGGCCTATCCCCTGTGCTCATCGAGGTGGCTCTGCGGCCCGTCCTCGACACCTACAAGAATAACATTACATTGGTATAATACCCTACCATTTCTATTCACTCCACCTCTCCTTACAACCCATGAAGCGTACACACACTAGTTCACCTTTCACTCACCACACATCTTACGGTAACACACCTCCATCGGAGTACACACTACTCACTCGCGCTACAAATCCATGAACTCACTTTCATCTATCGCTCATGGCGCACATTGCTATATCCAATACCAAGGACTTCCACATTCCTCACATATACTTATTTACATCATGGTAATAGACGAATATAATATAATACATCAATCATAATTATCAATCAACGTTCTACCTACCAGTCATACTGGAAAAACTCTCTCACTGGTCTCTCGACTACTCCCCTTATGTCCGCCCGATGGGCTCTTATTCACAGGTCCGTTCCGTAGGGCCTTCTAACTTGCAGTGATAGTAATACAGCGCTTTCGCCTCATTCAGACCCCCCCACTACTCACAACAGCACGCTTAACTTACTTCTCTACCGTGAGTCCTTCTTACTCTACACCCGCTCTGTAGCAATCCCCTTAATTGCACTCACTCCACTCGTGACATCATCCCCCACCCCAAAAAAATTAATGCAATTAATTTCAAATCGCATCAAGATGACTGTCAACGAGTGAGCGTGAGCAATACCTACACTAAAAAAAAACTGACCTAGCAGTTCCCCTAGTATATAAAATACCGAAATCAGGGGAAAATATGGGGATCAATATGGCCTGCAATATGCATATATGTGTCACATCATGAATAGCTAACTAAACACAATATCTAATACAGAATCAAAAGCCAATCAACCTATCAACCATTCTTCATATCATATTTATAATGTCAATATTGTAAAGTCGACTCATTCACACAGATCCTGTCAATGTTCCTGTCCTCCGATGTATAGGCTCCTGAAATCTTCCCCTAGGCTCGACTAAGGTAGTCGGCGATATGATTGCTGGTTCCTGGAATTGGTTGAATAACGAAGGTATACGGCTGCAAAGCCAATGCCCATCTAGACAAGCGTGGGCTGGACGAACGATTCTTCGTCAAAAATGTCAGTGGCTTGTGGTCTGTCTGGATACAAAATTCTCGTCCCATGAGATAACGTCCTAATTTCTGGACGGACCACACAATGGCAAGACACTCACGCTCTATCACAGAATACTTTCTTTCTCTCTGCAATAACTTCCTACTGACATAACATACAGGATGGAGACATTCGTTCTTCTCCTGTAGAAGACAAGCGCCGACACCAGAGTCCGACGCATCCGTTCTGAGGATAAAATTAGATCGAAAATCGGGTAATATCAGAATGGGTGACGATGATAATGCTGTCACCAAATTATCAAATGCTGTCTGACATTCAGACGTCCACTGGACCTTATCGGGTTGTCCCTTCTTAGTAAGGTCAGTAAGAGAAGATGACAAGGAGGAAAAATTTGGAATGAACTTTCTGTAATAATTTAAAATTCCCACTAAGCTTCTGACTTGTTTCTTTGTTTTAGGGATTTGCAACCCTACTAACTTGTCAATTTTTGTTTCTTCAGGTCTCTGAACACCTCTACCCACAATATGTCCTAAGAATACTATCTCTGGACATGCCAAATCCATCTTTGCGGGTTTAGCAGTTAACCCAAAATGACGTAATCGTTGAAAAATTACTGTTAGTGTCTGAATATGATCAGACCATGTCGACGTATGGCATGCTATATCGTCAAAGAATGACACGACATTAGGTATGTCCTTCAACACTAATCTCATTAATCGTGCAAACGTCGCTGGCGCGTTTACCAACCCAAATGGCATGACCTTAAATTGGAATAATCCAATGGGCGTTTGGAACGCCGTGTATTGTTTAGACTCCTCAGTAAGCGGGATTTCCCAATAACCTTTCGTTAAATCTATCTTGGAAAACCACGTGGACCCGGCCAATGAAGCTATTAATTCCTCCTGAAACGGAATAGGCTCCCTATCGCCTACCGTAATAGTGTTCAATCTTCGAAAATCAATACAGAACCGCACCGATCCATCAAGTTTTTTCACGAGGACGATGGGTGATGAATACGGCGATGTTGATGGTTCTATCACATCTAACTTCAACATTGACTCAACTTCCTTTATGACTCTATCTCTCGAAGAAAAAGGCAACGGATACGGTCTAAGAAATACTGGCTTATCCGAAGTCAACTTTATTTGGTGCTGGATCACCGTAGTGCGACCCGGCAAATCCGTAACAACATCCGGAAATGACGCTAACAGGGTCTCAAGTTCCCTACTCCTTGAACTCGTAAGGTCAGGGTTAATTTTTACGTCCCTGTAACCTTGTGTCGGAGTTAACTCCGGCAATTGAATTTGTAACTCTTCCTGCGCCTCGGTGTCGCTTACGTCACCGTCCAACTGGTCAACGACCCCCGTACAAGCAGTAGAGAAGACAGTCTCCTCTGGTCTTGTCTGTGCACACAGATATTGTGGTCTCTCATAAAATCTCTGTAGCATATTAACATGGAAAACCTTACTCGTTCCATCAATGTGGATAGCGTAATCTACCTTTGAAACAACTCGCTCAATAACATAAGGGCCTTTCCATGTCATCAATAACTTATTATGGTCCGTAGGTAACAACAACAGAACCTTGTCTCCTGGCTTAAAAATTCTCAGTTTGGAACCTCTATCTTTATAGTCTTTTGCTCTTTTCGAAGCGATACCAGAAGCTTCTTCTGCTATAGTGCGCGCTGAAGATAGTCTTTCTCTTAAATCAACAAGGTACTGAAACACCGAAATCTGCTCATCGTCTCCCGATGATGGCGACGTCATCATGTCCCGAAGAACATCAGTTGGGCCCCTAGGACTACGACCGTACATCATTTCGAACGGCGAGAATCCCGTTGACTCCTGCCGTACCTCTTTGTACGCGAATAACACTGCAGGGATATATCTATCCCAATCTTTAGGGCGATCAGCAGCTACCTTACGCAGCATCGTCTTTAACGTCGAGTTCAATCTCTCGCACATGCCATTAGCCTGCGGATGATAAGGGGTGGTAGTGATGGGTTGTATACTGAATAGGCGGAACAATTCCTTCATCATCTCCGACGTAAATTGCGCGCCCCTATCAGACAGAATTTGCTCTGGTATTCCTACCCTAGCGAAAATTGCAAACAACGCTTCCGCGACTGCCTCAGACGTTATGGTCCGCAGAGGAACCGCCTCTGGCCATCTCGTAGCATTACATATGACCGTTAAGAAAAATCGATTCCCCCTATCGGTCGCTGGGTGAATGGGGCCAACAAGGTCTATCGAGACCTTTTTAAACGGTTCCGAGACCGTGGGGATCTTCTGAAGAGGAGCCTGGGGTGTACGACCCTTATGCGTCGTCTTTTGGCACGCACTGCACGTCTTACAATAGACTTGCACATCTCTGTGGATCGATGGCCAGTAAAAATTTTTTAGAACCCTTTCTTTGGTTCTAGCTATCCCCATATGACCCGCTAATGGGACATCATGTGCCAAATGCAATACTGTTGCGATCAGCAACGCTGGCACAACGACCTGCTTTAAAATGGAGGACACCGTTACATACTTACGGAACAGAATGCCCGCCTGAACAACAAAGGAGGACGACCCGTTCTTATATCTCCTCGTTTTCTCGGTTCGCGCTTCCCCAAAACATGGGTTTAATGATGGGTCCTCCCTTTGTAATCTCGCCAAGCGCTCTGGCGTGATATCTAGGTTGACCGCTGGCGTCGCCAAAGGTCTAATCTTATCTTTATCCGCTACCCGTCGACGTGTTTCGACCGCGGCGCAAAAGTCAATACCTTTTGATTGCGACCATGCTTGCACGTTCTCATCGGAAGGGGAAACTACCCGCGATACATTCCCAATGATGAGCTGGGCGCCTGGAAAACAACCAACGACTGCTTCGACTTCCCCGCTAAGGAAAGGTGTATCTATCATTATTCTTGCCATGGGTAATTTCTCAGTGGCCCCCGAAAATTGGATGCACGGGACAGTCTCACCTGTAAGCTGTGAATCCCGAATGCAATCCCTATGCACTCCCACAACGGTAGATCCTGTATCTCGTAAAACCGAGACCGGTTCGTCCCCAACAAACCCCGGATAAACCCTAAGACCACCTCCTGTATGACATGAATTTATAACGGGGATCTTTCTCCCACAAGGTAAAACACCGGAAGATAATAACTTCTCACAACTGGGACACTTAGAATACTGTCCGCCTCCGTTGTCCGATGTAACACACGCAGCCGCATGATGAAATTTATTTGGGGAACATGGGCTAGAGCTACTGTCCACGTTCGCCGCTATCCTACCTGCAGGGCAATTCACGCTGATGTGATCTGCTCTACCGCAGTTCCAACACTTCGCGGCCCTACACTCGCGTGAAAAGTGACCCACGCGTCCGCAAGTCCAACACTCCGCTCCCTGTGCTGCACTAGGCCTGGGTCCCCGTGACCCATCGCGACCGGAACTAGAGTCCCATGCCGTCGGTCATCGGCAAAGGTCACAAATCGCCCCCGGCCATTACCGCGACCTAGCCCTCCTGCTCGGTCAAACTTACCGGATCCATATGCCGGTGATTGGTGATAGCCCCTACGCTGCCCCTGGGCTTGCCCACTATAGGCACCACGCTGACGCGACCTGTCCTTAAGTCCTGCCGGCGACCCTTCGACAACGGCGACGTACCCAGCATCTTGGACGTACGCCCTGGCGACTGGTTTGGACGGATGTGCCGTACGGTATGCTTCCGCCAACTTAGACGCCTCCTGCACCGTCGCGGGTTCGTTCTCTTTCAGGAAAGCCACCAGATCTTTGTGGCACGACGCGTACAGCTGGTCACGGATCATTAAGTCTTCCAGTTTAGCAAAATCCGCGCCCACATGCGCCAAGCCTACCCAGTTCGCGAAATATTCCGTTAGTCTCGCGACGAAGGCAGCAAAGTCCTCCCTGTTATCTGCACGTGCTCGCCTAAACTGCTCCCGGAAATATTCCTCGGTACGCGCAAATCGGCGAAGCAGCAAAGCCTTCAGCTTATCGTAATCTTGCACGTCTTCGCGCTGTAGCTCTTTAAAGTAGGTTAACGCTCGCCCCTGCAATAGCGATGCCAGGTACGTGGCCCATAATTCCTTATTTTCCCCCCATTGCAATTGTGCGTTCAGTTCGAACCTGTAAAGGAAGGCGTCTATGTCGTCCTTCCGGTCGTCGAACGTAGGGAGCTTAATCCTAACGCCACCTTTATTGTGTACCTGCCGCTCAACTGTTTCCGTTGGCGTATTCTTTTTGATTTCCAACTCCGCGATTCTTATTCGCGCCTCTCTCTCATGCTGCTTATCTTCTAACTCCTTTAACTTAAACTCCCTTTCCTGCTCCTTATCCTGTCTCTCCTGTTGCTGAGCTTCTAACTCCTTTAACTTAAGCTCTCTTTCCTCTTCTCTCTGTCGCTCTTGAGCCTCTTTTTCTCGCTCTCTATCCTTAGCACGCTCATCGCGCATTTCTGCCTGCTGTTCTTTAATCCAGCCGCGTAGCTCTTCTCCCTCCAGGCCAAGTTCCTTACCCAACTTCATTAGTTGTTGGAGTTCCGCCATTTCACAGATTTATGGTTATGGTATCTATTATAAGACGACCAACCTGTCGGTATGATCACTAACGATACGACCAGAGACCTGAGATCACACCAGATATAACAATACCCGGTTGTCTCAAATACAATTCAGAAATTTACCTTTACAGCACAACTGATTCTATATCTATAAAATGCATAGCACTATTAATTATAAAAGAAAATAGAAACGACAAGAATGAAGAAATTCAGTAGAAGGACCACAAGTACGTCAAGGACAACGAACCAGACTAGGACAAAGACCTAAAAAAGAAAATATAGTGGAAAAAAAGTGCAACCTAACTACGCCGATTACACTACAAGGTACGAACAAGAACAGAGTCTGAAAAAAAAGAACGTATCTACAGAAAGGTAAGAGAGGGACAAGAGAGACGTCTTCCTAAAACAACGAGGAAGATGGGACGGCACAATCTAAACAAAAGTACAGGTCCCTACAGAACTGTTCACTGTGATGAACGAAGTTCCAAATTTAGCCCACCTTTTGAAAAGGATAAACTAAGTTCAACACAGCAAACCCGCGCCACCGCCCGTATAATCTATAACGACAACAAAAACAGCAAAAACAGGGAAAAAGACAGATTAAAGGAACAGCCCACTATCCAGGGCACAAAAATTTTGACTTTTACTTAACTTTCACCCTTGATTTCAATTTCTCCCCTTCCTCGGAGCTCTGGCTGCTTGACCTCTACAGGCTGGCACACACACTCTGCAGAAATTTAGGTACACATTAGTACATATTTATCAAAATACATGCATCAATACATATTATTATTCATAAACATACATAAATCATACCATCATGAAATTTCCATTCATCCCACGAACAAGGACAACAGCACGAATTCCTAGCACAACAGAAAAACAACTAGATATAACGAATACACAATGTCAAAATGACCACAGGTAAACAGGACGAGCCCCCAGTGTCACAAATCCCAGACTGGGAGATGTAATAAGTTATGACAGGACAACAATCACGAACAAACAAGTTAACACTTAACAGAACAATCCATCAGACTCACACATTTATTAACCATAATTATACAGATAATAGCGCAATTACATACATTATATTATTGAAAAGAACTGCCGTACAACGGCCTTATTCTCACACACACTCTCCCTCGGATCCACAATCCGGTAGTTACTCCTAAAGGCACTTCGGCCTCAGCCTCTCCCCCTCAGGGTTTTAATAGCACATTAGTAATTCACTGGCACCGCAGTCTCTCAATATCACCTTCCTATTGTCATACACCTTAGCACTCCCCTAGCACCTCAGCAGGGCAATAACACATTATCATTTCAATAGACATTATCCTTTCACCAGTACATTATTAGTTCACTAGTCCCTCAACATGGCAATAGTGCATTATCACATTCACGCTCATATCTACGTCCCTGTCCGTGGCCTGACTGCCACGACTTTATGTGCCTCTACTGTCCTGCACTGACAGCCTCACTTCTGGCCTATGTGTGGCCTCCGGCCCTATGCTGGCCTATCCCCTGTGCTCATCGAGGTGGCTCTGCGGCCCGTCCTCGACACCTACAAGAATAACATTACATTGGTATAATACCCTACCATTTCTATTCACTCCACCTCTCCTTACAACCCATGAAGCGTACACACACTAGTTCACCTTTCACTCACCACACATCTTACGGTAACACACCTCCATCGGAGTACACACTACTCACTCGCGCTACAAATCCATGAACTCACTTTCATCTATCGCTCATGGCGCACATTGCTATATCCAATACCAAGGACTTCCACATTCCTCACATATACTTATTTACATCATGGTAATAGACGAATATAATATAATACATCAATCATAATTATCAATCAACGTTCTACCTACCAGTCATACTGGAAAAACTCTCTCACTGGTCTCTCGACTACTCCCCTTATGTCCGCCCGATGGGCTCTTATTCACAGGTCCGTTCCGTAGGGCCTTCTAACTTGCAGTGATAGTAATACAGCGCTTTCGCCTCATTCAGACCCCCCCACTACTCACAACAGCACGCTTAACTTACTTCTCTACCGTGAGTCCTTCTTACTCTACACCCGCTCTGTAGCAATCCCCTTAATTGCACTCACTCCACTCGTGACACTTTACTCTTTCCATTCATAATTTGAATTACAGGAGTAAATAATTAATTTTGCTACACCCGGTCTTGTTTACAGGAAGAACGCAGCAAGGTGGATGAATTGAGAGGCTCACCTATGTCTGTTGGAAATTTAGAGGAAATCATTGATGATAATCATGCTATTGTGTCAACCTCTGTTGGTAGTGAACATTATGTCAGCATTTTGTCATTTGTGGACAAGGATCAACTGGAACCAGGATGTTCAGTACTTCTGAATCACAAGGTAACATTTCCTGTCTAAAATTTAATATTTTTCAGTCAGGGTCATTAAATATGTAGTCACTCATTTTTTTTTTCTTTGTGTGCACAGTCCTGGAGATGTGTTGAAGGCAGTGACATGTCCATGATTTGCCAGTGTGAATTCGGTTGCTCATAGAAAATACTTTTTGTAATTTGGTGATGTTGATAGTAATTGATCACCAAATGTAACAGTTGTTTTTGGAAATGGAACAGAGATTCACTTGTCAGATGCTTTGAAGAGAAATAAAGCAGATCATTTTGTGAATAAATCTGAATTCTGGACATTTTGATTGTAGGTGCATGCAGTTGTTGGTGTGCTGGGAGATGACACTGATCCTATGGTGACAGTAATGAAACTGGAAAAGGCTCCACAAGAAACATATGCTGATATTGGTGGTCTTGACAACCAGATCCAGGAGATCAAAGTTAGTGGCCCATTTATTTCACGTCAGTACTGTTTATATTTACAGAAAGTCACAATTTCAGTTTCATCTTTTTTATTCAGATTAACCTGGCGGTTTTAACAGCCCATTGGTTTTCATTTGTACTTGTCTAACAAATCAGCACTTTAAGACTTAGACAAGAGTACATGTTAGCATTCCGGAAACATTCATTTCATTGGACCATAAACATTTTTTTGATTTATAGTTGGTAAAAAGTAAAAGGCACCAATGAACAGACAAGAGAACTGGCAGTTGTTCTGATTTTTTTTTTTTTACCTCCTTTTTGTTCTTGTTCAGTTCTAAAGAAATTCTCCGAAAAATGATGATCATTATTACTTTCATTAAAAAAAATTTTTTTTAATGTGTGTGGCTTGGTGAAAAAGAAGTGTATTTCTATTCTGTTTACTAGGAATCTGTGGAATTGCCACTCACTCACCCTGAGTACTATGAGGAAATGGGAATCAAACCACCCAAAGGTGTAATCTTATATGGTCCTCCTGGTACAGGTAAGGATTGATTGACATCCTGTTTTATATCTGTGGCTAGTTCTGCTTGAGTGATTTCTAGAATACCTCATACTTTTCTGGGAAAATCAGGAAACTGGAGATGGTGAGCCAGAATCAGAAGTTGAGGAAGCGTTATG
The DNA here is from genome assembly GCA_963931925.1 of Onchidella celtica. Taxonomy (NCBI): domain Eukaryota; kingdom Metazoa; phylum Mollusca; class Gastropoda; order Systellommatophora; family Onchidiidae; genus Onchidella; species Onchidella celtica. The sequence continues at coordinate 21,228,091 of OZ007569.1, forward strand.
GAAACCACAGAAAAACTGTGGGGTCGCAGCAAGGCTTCAAGCAATGTCAAAAATTGGCGAAAAGAAACAGTTGTTTATAGCAAAGCTTCATATAAGAAATAATACCCAAATGATACAATAAAACACAAAGAAAACGGGAAGACAAAAAAATACTGATATATTGTTTAAACACCTTTGTCAAGGATTTAAGAAAATCAACAACAGAAGAAAATGGAAAAAAAATTGTAGCATATGAAATATTAATTCAAAACATCGACATATATGCGAGACCGGGCCTGTATTTCCCCATATTTTCTTCTTGTGGGGCCATGACGCTTGCAAAATTTGACTTACCCAGTTTTGGAAAAACGCTCTTCAATTCAGCTCTGCTAATTGTCTATGTCTGCATGTTGCAGATCATTTGTGTATATTTCATGTGGCTGAAATTATGAGCATTTCGATATATGGTATAGTATGAATTTTCGGACACCATATTTTCAGAGGTCAGAAAATTTTTTTTAAATAGCTAGATGGTTATACTGTCATTGTTTTTTTTTCAAACAGGTAAAACTTTGCTAGCCAAAGCTGTTGCCAATCAGACTTCAGCTACCTTTCTTAGAGTGGTGGGTTCTGAGCTTATACAGAAATATCTGGTAAGTAGAATTTTATTTCTGTAGTATGCTTTACCATTTTCTGCATATGACTTACTAAGTTCCTTGAGTGAATATAATATCAGAGTAAAGAAAACTAACTTGAACTTTCACTAACTTATATTTTGGCAATTTTCATTTGCATCCCAGTTTTGTTTTAATTTTTACTTCCAATTCATGAGATTTTGAAGTCATTACAAAGTGTATGTTACCCTTCACCTCAGTTTGTGACAGTAGTTACTGAATTAACAATCATACAAAAGATTATATTGCATACAGAGTTTGGGAAGTCTGGGTAGTTCTTGAGCACTGGTGATCGTGGGAAGAATGGAATGTATAGTGTTAATTTTAACTAACTGCACCTGCAATATATATGCATTTTAAGCATTTGTCAGTTCTTATGAATGATCAGTCAACAGGAAAAGTTACATTGTGAAAATGAATCTGTTAATGACATTGTAAATGATCTGCTTGCTTTGACCAGTCTTCATTATTTGCTTTTATTTTAAATCACTATATTGAAATTGTTTTTTGCATAATGATATAGATGTACACTCATTTTGTATCGTAACTAAATGTTTGTCATCAGTAATATTGTTATATTAATATTATTAATTTCAGGGTGATGGGCCTAAGCTAGTGCGTGAATTGTTTCGTGTTGCTGAAGAACATGCTCCATCTATCGTCTTCATTGATGAGATTGATGCAGTTGGTACAAAAAGGTTAGTTTTATTGCAGAACAAATGCAATGTTGCAGTTTGTGGTATCATTCAGCAGTGATATTTTCTTCCTTGGACTTTTTATTTTGTTTGTTTGTTTATTGAACTATGTTGGAGGGAGCAATAGCCAGTGTGAGCAGGGAACTTTTGACTGACTTGAATTTAATTCATACCAGTACAATCTGAGGCATGGAAAAATTCTTTGGCATTGTTGGAGATTTCTTTGTAGGATATAATGTTGTAAGATTATCATACTATTTTCTGTCATAGCTTGGTTGTTTTTTTTTCTCAACAAAATCAAAATTTTCTGCCTGCATACATACAGCATTTTCAATGTTTTTTTTCTTTATTGGGTTTTCAAATTTCTCTTTCGTTACATTTTCAAATTTTACTTTGTTGTCTTTATTCATCATCATCATCATTGCCTTTCTCACCCTGGATCAGGGTATAGGCCACCAACAAACACTTTCCATCCCTCTCTATCATGGGCCAGTCTCTTTACATTATTCCAAGTCTTTCCGCTTCGTTGCACATCATTTTCTCTGGCTCTTCTCCACGTTCCGCGCGGCCTTCCTCTTGATCTCTTGCCCTGGGGATTCCAATCCAATACCTTCTTCGTGATGCTGTTTCCTGGCCTCCTGAGAGTGTGGCCGATCCATCTCCATCGCCTCCTACCAATTTCCTCTCTGACTGGGCTCTGTCTTGTTCTTTTCCATACAATTTCATTGCTGACCTTGTCTGTCCATCTGATCTTAAGTAGCTTCCTCAAACATCTGTTGATGAAAACTTGGATTCTCTTTATTGCATTATCTGTTTTCTTTTCATTTAATTTGAATATTTCTCTTCATTTAGATATGAATCGAACTCTGGGGGTGAAAGAGAAATTCAGAGGACTATGCTGGAATTGCTGAACCAGTTAGATGGTTTTGACTCCAGGGGTGATGTGAAGGTAGGGAAATTCGGAGGAAAAAATGATGCCTTGTGTGGGGAAAACGGACCTTATTTGCTTCACTAAATTTTCACCCAAGTTTTTCACTTTAGATTCAATATGTGAGGCAGATGATTACTGTTATTTGAATTTTTGAAATCTTGAAAAGTATGAATAGTTGTGGTAATCTTGCATTCTACTTTATGTTATAAGCAAATACTTTGTCAATTCAATTTGACCTTTTTCACCCCTTTAACATCACACTAAAACAGAATGTATTTTGATATAATCTGCATTTGAACAAATTACATTTTACTAGTCACTGTTTGGGAGTAGAGAATGAAAGAAATCACAATAGTAGCTAAGATATGTTATATTTTTATAATTTTCTTCATCGTTGTAGGTTGTCATGGCAACCAACAGAATTGAAACTTTGGATCCAGCTTTGATCAGGCCTGGTCGCATTGACAGAAAAATTGAGTTCCCATTGCCTGATGAGAAGACCAAGCGCCGCATTTTCACCATCCACACAAGTCGGATGACATTGGCCGATGATGTCAACATCGAGGACTATGTCATGTCTAAAGATGATTTGTCTGGTGCTGATATAAAGGCATGTATATTGATTATTCACACAATCTATAAAAAGTTTGAGTTACATTTCCAGAAATTCTTTGTTCAAATTATGATCATTGTCAGTATGTGATATTGTAGAAAGAATTTATGAAAGAGTAAAGTCATGCCTGGAGGATGTAAAATTTGATGAATTATTATAGTATTTATAGTAACATGGGGCTTGGGAATTCTCTTCATTTAACGGGACACTGATACTCATTTAAATGACTGCATCGTGGAGCAAATACCTACAATTTTTTAATGCTGTAAACATGAGGTTTATGACCATGGCCACAGGCATTCATTTTAGATCTGATGAGAATTTCCAATTCTTTTTGCTTTTCGTCCCCAAAATACGGTCTCTGTTACTGCATTTGTAGCGTTTGAGATCAACTGTCTTGTTTTGGTGGCGTATGTGTTGGAAGAACTTTGCCTGTCTGTAAAAGATAAAATAATGTAGTATTTTATCAAATTTATCTATTAACTGGGTGAGCTTGTCAGCAGAGGTCTTTTCCCTCCCCTTTCCTCTTTGTAACTTACCATGTTAGGATTACATGCACTAGTTTTGTATTGCTGTTGTCTGATCATATTTGGTATTGGTGTTGTATTAAATATCAAAATTTGTGTCTTACAGGCTATCTGCACAGAAGCTGGGTTGTTGGCACTGAGAGAAAGGCGTATGAAGGTCATGAATGAAGATTTCAAGAAAGCAAAGGAGAATGTGCTGTATCGCAAAAATGAGGGCACCCCAGAAGGATTGTATTTATAAATTCTTTTAGTGTTAGATCTTTTCATCTCAGTGAACTGAATATTTTGTTTGCACAATGTCATCTCATTCAGATTCTTTTAAATGTTTGTGACTATTCTTACGTGTCAACTTGTTGAATGTGTGGTAGAAAGAGAGACTATAAAACACAAAGCAAAGTATGGGAGATAAAAGAGGCCATAACTTGTTCCTGCTTAAGATGGCATTCCTTCTACCTGCTTATTGTATACTGGCCAAATGCATCTGATCAGTGTGTTGATGGTTTAGCATCACATAGAAAACAAGTTCTAGATACCATGTACAAAGTAATTCGCAGAGAGCAAGATATTCCATTCTCAGGTGAAAACCTAGTTTCATTTTCCTATCTTACAATTTGTGTTGCATCAAAAACTGGTTGATGTGTAAATGTCTGAACATTTTTTAAGTAATCCGTTGAGAAATTCGAGTTGCAACCTTCTGCATTGGCCTTTGAAAGACCTTCTAGCAGCAGGTAGTAAAATGGGGTGAACTGTTGAACAGGAAAAGTTTATTTGGTAACATTGTTGAATGAATCTTGGGCATGCTTGCCTCGCCTATATAATGTCGGTTTGTTTTCATGTTGTGTTTGCAAACAAATAAAGAAAGACAAGTCAGTTGACTTTTTTTTTTTAATACGATATATAATATGTTTGTCTGTCTGTGTTTTTGTGGCAAATCTGAAAATGTCAGTCGAACGTAAATCAGAATTTAAAAAATTTTTTTTTGGTCATGGTTCAAAATGAAACAAGCAAGACTTGGTGTTCATCACACATTCCAACATTTATTATTGCAAAACTAAAAGCTCATGCTTATTTCTTGTACATATTATCACAATCTCACACCGCTTCTAATAAAACAAAAATATCACGCTAGCGTTGAGAGGATACTTGCTGAACATACAATTTTAAGATGTTGAAAAATTCTGTAAATTCTTCCTCGGCTTTGTCTATCAGCACTCTGTCATCTGAGGATTTGTCAAAGGGTTCCCAGTCCATAAGTCGGTGAACTGCTACAACATGGCAACCTGAATACAAGACAAATTCTGCTATCAGAGTCCGATATTTCAGTGCTGGAAATGTTCAGTATAATGCCACGGTCATTCTACAATTGCCTATGTCATTTTTTGGTGTTTTGAGATGCAATACTCATCTTTATCAGACAAACACGTTGCACAGTTCAATTATTACATTTTTTTCTTCTGTTAACTTGTGAGTTTTTAAATGAAAACCCACATCCACCTAAATCATCATTTTGGACTTGCTAGGGGAGCATAGTCTGATTCAGGGATGGGAATTACTGAAAGAAAAATTTCCTGAACACAACGCATCACTGCCAACCGCAATACACACATACACTAAGTCCATTTAAATGGGTTTCATGCATTTGGCAACAAACAAAATAGTTTTTACTTAGGAAAAAAGATTGACTGATTTTTAAAATTCGGAAATCAGGAAATTTCCGGAGAATTCCCATCCCTGCTAATTAGAAATAATGAAAATACTGAGTTGTGTTCACTGTTCAGTAATAGCCTTCTATGTAAAATACCACGCTCTCCTGATAACAGTTACCACTACATTCTATGTAAACAGTTTTCTTTTGATTTTCAAAAAACACCATATCATGACTTAGGTAATTATGGAATGACTGTCTATAAGATGTTCTTTTCAAAATTGGCTGCATGGCTCGGCTTTTGATCTTATTTACAACATAAATCTGACATAATCACAGATAGGCAATACTCACATGCACAAGCTCCAAAAGAACCCACACATGCTGAAACCACCTTCCACTTTGGTTGAGGAAATCTATTAGATACAGGACAGATTTACTGGCATTGACATTTGGTAAATCCATGTATTCTGCTGTAAAAGGGCCGAGTGACGTAACTGACAGCATGGCTTTTCTACTTTATTGTCTCTATTGTCTATGAACTTGTCTCACACATAATTCTTTTATGCCAAAGGCAGATAGACGCATCTGCTACTGAAAGAACAGTCTCTAGTGTGACAAACATTTTATATTGTAGACTGGCTATGCCACACAAGTTTTTTGTGTTTTTATTAAAACTAGGAAATGAGCACATATGTCGCTCGGCCTTTGCACAGCAGTTCTTTAAATGATGCAAATGTCCATTGCACAATGGACACACAATATTCAAATTCTCTCCCATAGGGTAGGTGCTACTCATTTAATGTTGGTACTCATTAAATATGAACCAAACCTCTTTAGTTTAATGAACAAGCTCTAAAATACTGCAGCCTTGCAGTGACATGATAGGGTTGGAAAATAATTCAATCTTATTTTATCATCAGTATGTATTTAACTTGACATGTTCTTTGAAAGTGATTTTCCTTAGGACTGCCCAATCATAATACATGTATAATCTATAAATTACTGGAGTGGCATTAGAAATACATATACACTCGAGCCAAAAAGTTAAGCAACCCTGGGTTATGCTCAGAACTGACAACTTTATTTTTCAATTAATTCAAACGCGTTCATTGGAATCAATTTATTGTTATGTAAGTCTGAAATCACATTCAATTTCATTTTACCCACCCCAAAAATGGGGCTTAATGACTTAAACAAAATTTTCTTTTATACAAAAACAAAAAAGTCAATAATTGAATGGCAAGAGTTCACAAATCTTGTTAGTGAAGGTTGCTTAACTTTTTGGCTCGAGTGTATATATGTACATACAAAACTGTAGATTTACACAAACAAGCATAAAACAATCCAATCCAAGTTTTTTTATAGTCCAGATAATAAACATCAACTGGTCACCTTATCTTGTTCAAGCAGTATGTACAGAAACAATCCTTTTCTTTTTATACAGTTACGGATAAGGGAATAACGGTTGGCATTACTTATCTGAAATTTTGTCAGACAGAATGCAAAGCCGTTTCACATTCATTTGGAATTTTAGGGTAATTCGTAAACGAAAGCTAATGATCCCCTCAGAGTAAAAGAGGTGGATCCACAGATCGATACACCCTTACAGCAATGCATTCGCCACAGCCATCAATTCGTTTGCATAATGCAAACTCCAAATTTCCCAGTATCTAGACACAGCAAGCACACTCTGAAGAGCCATATTTTAATCTTTCTGAAAGTTCTGAGTCCTAGTGCATAGCCTGGGTGCACATTTGCCAATTTTGATTGCTGACTAGCTGGGTGGTGACATCATGAAATTTGAGTTTCAGTCAGATCTAACTACATGCAGTTGGCTGGTGCATAAGGTTTCATTGAAACCCATTGCCATGACATCACCACCATCCAACTTGTCAGATGATCAAAATCAGCTGTTGCATACCAACAATAATAGTGGTACAGTAGTGTTGACCAAATTAGAGAGAAATCCTTATAATGGGGATTATAAAATTAACAAGCTGTAAAACCTTTGCCTTTTCAGTAAATTGTGTACTTTACCTTTTTCTATATGATAGTCCTGAAAAAGCAAACAATAGCCCTGCAAGTGCCAAGATGCTTGTTTCAAACAGCTTAGATCTCATTGTATCCCATGATTGTAGGGGAATCACTTTAAGAGCTTGCTTCTCCCATTCTGGAACGTCTCTTTCAAAAAAGAGTCTCCTCCTTTCTGCTTCCTCCTCATCTATTTCCATGTGTTGCCACTGTAGTTTTTCAAACTCTCTCTGATCTTCCAAGAACACTCCTCTCATGGCCTGGTCCTTTTCCACCCCCATAGCTATTTTCTGCAAATACAGGATGCAATGTAAACCATCAACATGCAATCATACTCATATTTCCTCTCAATTTTCCCCGAGTCTGATTCTGGGCAAAACATAGTAATCATAAACAACGTTGAAGAACAAGGGGAAGTGTTAATTCTTAATACAAGTACATGCATCTGGAAAAGATTCAATCAAACTAAAACTAGAATCTAGATTGTCATAACTTGAAAGAAGTGTGATAAAGACAATGGAGTTCTCTGATTCTCCCTGTGGTTGTGCGACAAGTGGCAATAATTAATGATCGTTAATGGTATGAACATTTGAGAAACTGCTGAAGAAAACAATATTCCCAGTGCTTTTACTATGCCTAGAATATCAATGCTTCCTAACCATGCAGTCTTTTTTAATCAAAAACTGTCGGTGGAGTGGAATGAATTGAAATGACGCCACTTTCTCACATAAAAGAAACTTGACCATGGAGAATGTGCATAATGTTTAAAAAATGGACTGCCCATACAGTAATTCCCATGACTAGCTACAATACACCAACAATGGTTTTCAAGATGATGGCAACTGTACAGAAAACAGGCTACCATGTGGTTAATGAATGATCAATGGTATGGCAATACTTATCATCATTATTAACCCTCGTCCCACGATGAGTGAACCCGTCCACGTAACGCCCCGTGCGGGGTATAGCCAGCGGCCAGTCAGCCGATCGTTCGCGTGTTGCCAATAACCTCGGCAGTCGGGTCAATCGGGTCCTTGTGAACACGTGTATTGCGTATACTTCAGGACGCAATAACAACAATAGTGGTGGATAAATCGTAAGTGACCCCTATGATACATGTATTTGGATAAAGTACTTGTGATGATATACAGTAGGTTTTATCGTGAAATGGAAGGTCCCAAATCAAGAACTTTTTCTGCATTTACATGCTGTTTAACACACATTTTATCCTTTTCCCAAGACCCCTGCCCTTTTTCTGTCTCTGTCAGGCCATTCAGGTGAACAAATTATTTTTTAAGCCATTCGCTTAACCCTCACCCTGCGAGGGACAGCAGTTGTCGGTATTTACTCGCAAGCGCTCACGCCCCACGGGCGTCAAAAGTCGGGAAGGTCAAGCTGACCGCGCCACGCGCAAGCCGTATTTTCACGCATCAGGTCACTGACCTTTTTGAGACGTAACCACCGTGTTATTGTTCACTGTATCTCTTCTAAATCAAACGCATTGTGACATGGACATGTTAACCAGTGAACCACTGGTCGGAATCACACAGACTAAGCTTTCAAAGGCTCTCCCCACACTTTCAAAAGACGTAACATCGTCATGCGAACTGTTGCTCAACAAATTTGCAATATTATCTCATTTTCTCACAAGCTGACCACCATCTGGAGTTGTCTGTATCTAAGAACCAATCAGAAAAAAGCTCTGAAATAATCTTTGCCCCAAATGCCCACATTGGTTTATTTGTATGTGTCAATCAAGATGAAACCATTTGTGTAGGGCTTGGGAGGGCGTGGCTAGTTATTATGCTTCGTTCTCAAGAAAACTACAGCTGTCAGTTGGAATCATAAGTCAGATCATTGGTTAGAGACTGACAGACTAAGTTTTTGCTGGTTAATTCATTATCAAGTGTGATAAGGCATAGCAGCGAATGTTTTCATACCGATCAATAAAAACCGAAACACGTGGACAGCATTTGTGGTCATCGCATAGCGGCACGGATCAGTGACCCCAGATAAGATTCTCCGTGAGTAAGGTCACTGACCGTGCAGCGGGCCTTACAGGTGGCGCGCGGGGTATGGGTTAATTTACTAACCACATGTATCGTGGCATTGCCTTCTCCCTCCTCTACTATGTAAAGCTTCCACTTACTATAATGTTAGTTTTAGCCAGAGATTTGATTTCCAGTTCCAGGTCGTAGAGCACATACATGTACTGAAAAGCGGTTTAATCAAAGTAACACAATATCTCTCTAATTACCACATCAAATAAAGACAACGACCGACAACAAAGTCGGTCATTTTCTCCCAGTTTTCCCTGATGAAAAACCTACTGACAGACGCCCTTATGCAGCATGCCCTAATATTACATCGGAATTCATAATTACAGATGTAGAACGGCGTCTCAAATATGCACATGGCCCCTTTCTTCTCATTTCACATGTAGACGACAACCAGCATCAAAGTAAAAGTTTCCCCAAGATTTTCCCCAGTTCAAACTTCAGACTGTCAGTACTATTACATGAGTATGACGAATAGTTGCATCGTAATAAACGTAATCGGACGATACCATTTTGTTAGATATAGTAGGGGTGACAGGATAGATAAACACGCGAAAATAGTGTGGAAAAAAAAAACGTGAAAAAAAACCCGACAGCCTTGGCAACCGAATAAACAAAGCGCGAGGCGCACCGTTGCTATACAAAAATGTGGCCTCCCGCAGGACCCATGGTTAAGCGTGTCGAACAAAATAATGGCCTCCTGTGCCTCGCGTGTTGTGCGGGGCCTCCCGTGCCTCGCATGTTGCGCGGGGCCTCCCGCAGGACTAGGGTTAAGTGCCCTGCCGGTAGGCGTTTGGCAATACATGTACTAGCCAAAGATGAAAATTCAGATCCTGTAAAAGTACAGGTTTTCTAGCACCCTGACTCTCACGCTAAATTTTGCTGCAGAATTGACATTACTTCACCTGAAGCTTGTGGAGAACTCAAATACCAGATATTCTTTATTAGTAAACAGATTTGGTAAGTGCTGACTTACCCGAAAAAAGTCCAGTCTGTAAAGTCCCTCACGTTTGCTCTGCAAGAAAGTATACATATATGTAGTTACTGAAAAATAAGTCTGAAAAAGATTATTATGACTTCACCACCCAAATCATGTCCTATCCCAACTACTCTTCTGGTTCAATGCCTTGACTCCCTTCTTGATATTATAACATCTATTGTCAATCAATCTCTTCAAACAGGAATTGTTCCAACTTGTTTCAAAGAAGCCATCGTTATTCCATTATTGAAAAAACACAACTTAGACCCTGGGGACCTATAAAATTATCGCCCAGTTTCTAATCTTCCTTTTATCTCAGAAGATCCTAGAAAAAGTAGTATTGGCTCAACTTAAAGATCATTTAAAAGCTAATAACCTCATGGAAAAATTTCAATCTGCATATCGTGAACATCACAGCACTGAAAGTGCACTCCTAAGAATTGTTAATGACATCTTACGATCAAGCGATGAGGGCAACATTACCATTCTTACGTTGCTAGATCTATCAGCCGCTTTTGATACCATTGATCATTCGATACTCCTTGAAAGACTATCTCTAACATCTGGAATCTCTGGCACAGTTTTGTCATGGTTCAAGTCTTACTTGACAAAAAGATCTCAGTCAGTGTTTATTCAAGGTAGTTATTCTACCAAATTCCAACTTAAATACGGAGTACCACAAGGTTCTGTTCTGGGCCCTGTTTTATACACCTTGTACATGTCACCATTAAGTAAAGTTTTTGTATCACACAGTATGAAATATCATATGTATGCAGATGATTCGCAGCTTTATGCAGCATCTCAGTTGGTTGACTTTCCTTCACTTGTGAGTCAAGTTCAAAATTGCTTTGACTCTGTAAAAACCTGGATGCGTACCAGCAAGCTCCAGCTTAACAATGACAAAACCGAGGTTATGCTATGTGCCATTGAATCAAAGCTAAATAAGATTGAAGTCAGTGAAATACAACTAGCTGACACTGATATTCATTTTTCAGAGAAAGCAAAAAACCTGGGTGTCTTTTTGGACAAAAATCTTTCCATGGAGTATCAGATTAATTACATCACCAAATCAATATTTTTTGAAATACGAAGGATTTCACGTATGAAATCTGTTCTGACTCAGGAAGCAGTGAAAACATTAGTTATCTCCTTGGTTTTGTCTCGCCTTGATTACTGCAATTCACTCTATGCTGGTCTCTCAGATGAAAAGATTTTTAAACTGCAAAAAGCACAAAATTGTGCGACTCGTTTAATTCTTGGAAAGTCAAAATTTGAAAGTAGCACAGAAATGCTCAAAATCCTTCACTGGTTACCAGTAAAAGCCAGAATAGAATACAAAATTGCTGTGTTTTGCTACTGTAGTGTCACAACAACTGCACCTACATACATCAGTGAACTTCTCTGTCCCTATGCTCCTCCCAGGGCCCTGAGATCTCAAGACTCGGGGCTCTTGGTGGAACCTAGGTGCAACCTCAAAACGTTCGGCGACAGGTCATTTAGTAAAATTGGACCTGCATTATGGAACTCACTACCACATTCCCTGAGATCAGCATGCAGTGTAGAGAGTTTTAAAAAACAACTAAAACCTCACCTGTTTAAAAAATATTTAGATAAATGATTTGTGTGTGTGTGACCGTTCTTTAGTATGTGTGTGTGCGCGTATGGTGGACAATGTTAAGCGCCTTGAGGCCTCGGCGAAAGGCGTTATATAAATGCTCTTATTATTATTATTATTATTATTATAAAAGAATGTACTGAAAAGTGCTGTACCTCTCTTGTGAGTACAATTCTGCAGTCGGCCAGCTCTTTATGCTTAAGAATAGATTGCAAGTTGTGAGAATGTGTGTCTGAAACTGAAAGGAAAGATGCTAGATTGCAATGTGCATGTCTTTGCCTTTGTGAAATGGCCCAAACTGTGAATCTAAAAATATCCATTGAGATAATTTATCTCACTCCGCATACTGGGATGAATCACCTCTCTATTAATTTTTTTTTCCTTGAAAATAGTTAGCTGTATATAACATTAACACTTCAAATGTATTTTGATTTGGCCCCACCAAGTGAAAACCCAACTCTCCACTGAGGCAGTCATAAAAATACAATGTTCATTACCAATTTTTAACTCAGTATTCATGACTTTGAAACACAGCAGACTGATAGACTACAACTTTGAAAGCTGATAGTCTATTAGGAACAATGTAAATTCTAGTGTATATCTTGCAGTAGCATGCATGTTATTATCCGACCAGTAATAAAAGAAAAAGGACTAAAATTCCTGCAACTGCAAGTCTACAGGGGATTTTCAAGGGAAAAGAATCCCCAGCAAGCAAGTGCTTCACTCCCTTGCACTCTATGAACATGAGTCTAGGTGTTAACAAAACTAATGCATATAATTAAATGCAAGGCATGAAGCAAACGTGTTTTCCGTCCCAGTCTTCCTCAAACATGCAGTTGACAGTTAGTCTATCTTTTATAATTAACATGACATGTATGACAGGAAATGTGAGTCAGTGAATTACAATACAATAAAAGGTATTACTGTCATACACAATTCATGAAAATGCCCAAATTCAACATAGGCTTAATCAATGCGAACTTACAAAACGTTGGATTGCCTTTTGTCGATATGGTTCTGGAAATTCTTTGAAAAACTCTACCACTATTGGATCTGCATTAGCTGTCTCAACTAGGACTAGTGATGAAGATGCATTGTTCAGCTGACTTTCATGGCTCAGTTCTTTTCCTTCACTTTTGTTTATTGTATCTTTGTTTGTCCCTTGGCTGCCGTAAATCCAGCTACGCAACTTGTCCATTTGAGAAAACCTGTTAAAAAATAAGATAGTCGAAGATGGTTCAGTAATATTTGCAATTTTTGCAAAAATGTAGAATGAACCGGTATCAATGGTGAATTACACGGATTTTGGAAAGAGTTTCATATAATGTCCCAACCACTTTGAACTTTTACAATTTACAGATGTTCTTTTTGATTTTTGGTTGAAAGTGTACTGTAAGGAGTAGGTTTAGGGATAGGATTAGATGTTAAGGATAAGGATAGAGTTAGATATAAGTCAATCAAAAACTAAAATTGTCAACAGTCAGCAATCTCCGTGGTACCACTGACGTACGACATTGTCACAACATAAAAAAATGATAAGGTATGAATATCTGAGTAATTTCTCATAATTTGCATGAAGATGACCACTCCTATGCAGTCTACAGTGATCATAACACGCTGATTTTTCAAAGCTTTGTTACCCATGTAATGCTTGGATTGACTTACCAAGTTGGAAGGAATGTGTCTTCTTTACCATAATATAAAAATGACAACTTTTATCATATTTCTTTCCAGATGGGCCACTCTTTGATGTGCCTCATGGTTTGATTTCGGCCTATGAGTTTTTCATTATTTTTTTGTAAAAGAATACTATACCTCGACTTTTAGACCCTTGGCGGTGGTGTGTCTGAGGTGTCAAAGTGAACATCAGCGGATTTATCACCTATAATCCCACAAGCCTAGACCCAGTTGTTTGCGTGAATACCACACCTGAACTCTGCTCTGGCATGTGAGATTCTTGAATTCATCACCCACATTTCTAACAAGGCTGTAGGCCTACAGAAATTTGTGATTTTTTCATTATCATTTTTTTTTTTACTGTTGATATGGTTTTAGTTGGCATTCATAATGTGTAGGCTATCATGAACTAGACCTAGATCTAGATTCTAGGTCTTACTTAGCGGGTAGATTCTAGATCTAGTCTAGAGTCTAGATCCAGATCTAGATCTATTGAAAGAAAAACTGTAAAGTGTAAAAAAAAGATTTTTGAAATTTTGTGGAGTTTATGATTTCATCGAGGGCGATATAGATCTAGATCTATTATTTATCTAGATCTATAGATCTAGGTGTATTTCTAGATCTAACTCTAGATCTGGCAGACGATCTATTGTCTAGATCTAGACTTCTAGAGATCTAAATCTAGATCTAGATCTAGTCTAGATTCTAGATGATCTATTGAGTTCATTTGGGCAGAGCTAAATCCAGACTAGATCTAGCTCTAGATCTAGATATTAGATCATCTAGCTGTGTATCATGTCTCTGAATTCTGGACGCTTGTCAGTCTCATGCCATATGTTGTGCATAGAGAGGCATATATTATAGATCTATATAATTATGTCCATTTAAAAATCAACTTGCCCTTCAGCGTGCCAGAGGATCTTCCTGTTTAATTTCACCACGCAAAATGCTTGAGGGTTTTCTACATGTGTGAAGCTCGCTTAAATCAGAAATGTCAAAAGGTGAATGTTATTAGAGGCTTAGAGCTCTTTTATCCTAGATATATCAGAGAGTAGAAACGAACGATGACCTTAAAAACTATGAAGTCAACGATGTAACCAGAGAGCTCAGATATTTAGAGAGGGTTCACTGTCGGCCGCTTTGCACTGCGAGACACGGGGGGCGCCGCGAACTAGCCGGCGAGCGGGCTAAATGTAGGTCGCTGTGGTAAACAAAACCACGTGTAGGTATTTTCAGTGGGAGAAAGAGCGAACTCCGTGGTATAAACTTAGTAAACTGGCGGCTTCTTACACTTTCAATCAACCCCAAACTGTGAAGAAACCCCAGTAGGTAGATGCTCACGTTCTTTATGATACAGATAGCTCTTTTCAAATAAAATAAACCACATGAAATTGCATTTTCGCGAGGTGCTGATTTCAAATCTCTGGGCCTAATGGCAGTACAGCGTAGATCTAGATCTCAATGGATCGACAGTATGATTACATGAATCGAAAGCATCCCACCTAAATCCAGGCTTCCAGCTTTTTATTTTGTCATAGATCGTGTTAAACCTAGTATGCCCTAGCTGGACTTAGGCGGTAGGTGTTTGAAGACTAATTGCCTTCCTCTCACGTTACAAAGTGCTCTCCTGTGAACTTTGTGCGTTGTGAACTTGTAGCCTCTGCATGCTATTGATTGTAATTGACAAGGTACTGAAGATCGTCGTTTCTCAAGGCCTCAGCCTGCTCTGACAGGCCAAGGAGATGCATGCTTTCTGTAGGCTCCATTATTTTTACAATAAGCTGACTCCTCAACCCGGAGTTGCGAAGACACGGAGGGGTATTGAAGCGTTCAGCTGCTGCCAACAGCCAATATTGTTTGCAGAGAAGTTGATGGTGAACCAGACCCTCTTTCCTTTCATCTGTCGAAGCTTTTCTCCAAAATAAATGTGCGGTCTGCATTGCGGATGCTTTAAAAGGTGCATGTGCATTCATTAAGCTGGAGCATGGAGATGTAAATTTTACAATCTATGCTTGTAAATTGTTACATGCTCATTTTGGGGTGTGCAGGGTGGCGTTAATTTAGAGGGCGGTTGAGGAACGCCAATAAAATAAATAAATAAATAAAATGTCAAGATAGCATGCATTCTTCTTCATGGCATACCCTCCACCTTCTCCAGAGCAGCAGGTCTCAAAATGTTCAGAGCGGTGAATACTGCATTAATTGCAAAGAATAAGCTCTTCAAGTTTCTTATCTAGATCAGCTCATCTTGGATTGATTACCCACCACTTGTAGCCTAAACCAAACATAACTAAGGACAAAATATTATGAGTTACCACAACTTACTTATATTATATATTCTTGGAGGGGTGGGGCCCGGTCGTGTTATTAATCTTGTTACTATTATGATATTGTTAACCATCTTTTGATGAACAGGGAAGAGGCAGAGAAGAGTAGAACACTCTTTCTCTCTTTCCCATAGTAACAGCAACTTGTAAGTACAGTGTTGCTTCTTCCTTTTTAAGCCATACCATGATTATTTTTAGTTTTAGAATATGCATCAGAAAGGTGAACATGAATAATCTATAATGAAATACTTTTTAGTATAATTGTACGTGTATGATAAGTGGTTGATATAGATCTAGGTGTAAAATTAATCTTATTCTAGGCCTGTGCATATCATCCTGTATTATTAGATCTAGATCTAGATCTAACTCGATAGACTCACAAGACCCAAGTTTTGAAACCGTGTGCGTGTATTTTTTCTGTTAGAATCATAGAAGGAAAGCTCTTATAAAGAGCTAGACAGAATATTGACCTCAAGGTTCCCCAATTAGATCTAGTTTTGAATACGATTGCGATTTTGAGTCAGCTCACAAAGTGAAAAGTCAGGGCGTGAAATTCTTGACCCGGATTATGGCTAGATTCCGTCTAAAGATGCGATCAAACATTTGTGAAACACCGGAATGATTTCCTCATTACTTTCCTAATTCAGTTTGGATGATAAAAAAATTAAGCTCGGGTAGTTTTACTGAAGAATTCATACAATAGTACTGCAGAACTCCAGCGGCAATGCGGGTTCGCCATAGTAATCTATGCACAGCTGTTCATGTTTACCACAGCGACCTCATTTTAGCGGCGCTGACCCAGTTTCGCGTTTTGGCGCATTTGGCGGAAGTGAACCCTCTCTAAATATCTAAGCTCTGTGATGTAACCGAAACACGATTTTCAGCAGACTGCATACAACTACAGACCTAGATTTAGTATTAGTGAAGGGATGGTTCAATGTCGCTGATGTTACAACAACATAGAGTATCACAATCAGGCTTGGCCTTGTCATGAATCAGTTCCGTTCCTGGCTTTACAGCGACAACAAAGTAAGAACGGCAGATTCAAAACGTGTGGGTGCATGGGGAAAACCCGTCACATCTGCCCAGATATAATGAAAAATGAGTTATTGGTGGAACTTTATTCTACATTTATTTCTGAACATTTTGCACTTTATTTGAGGTCAATAGCTTCATTAGTTCCAGAGCTATGAGCAAAAATGTAACCCTACCCTGGGGAATGAAGTTTCTGAGAAAATCGCGTTTGAAGTTGCCCCCAACAAGAGCCCTGGCTTTGGCCTATTGCTAGTTGGTTAGATGAGATTCAAGGTCTCCGTATAAAGTGATGTGAATCAGGAATCAAATTCTGGTCTGTTAACATGGCTAAAAGATATATGTGGCCTAGAGCTTCATTCTTCATTGCTCATCTTTGAGCGAGTGTTGCTATTAAAGTACAGTGAGAGTAGACTAGATCTAGATCTAGATCTAGTTTAGTCAGTACGATTGCGGCGTATTCGTTTCAAAAGCAATGCTACTTCCCATCTTCATTCGCTGATTCCTTTCTATCACTGCTTGAATCATTGCCGGTGGGGTGGTCGGAAACAAAATAGTCATTGATGAGTTCGACAAGGCATCTGAATCCGTCTGATTTAAGTTCAGAAGCTTTGCAATATCGGCATACGATGAACTCACGGAGGCTGCCGTTTTGCGAAGCGAACGCTTAATCGGGAACTAACGCATCGGGTCAAGGGTAAAATTTGAAGTTATTTTTAATATTTCACATCAAAAACATCTTTAATACCAACTAAAATGTTTCTTTTATCATTCTGAAGTGGAAGGCGGTCATGATTTATTATTCTGGGGCGTAAAATTGCGTTAAAAAGAGGATTAGATCTAATTCTTTCCGTTAATTCAACTCTTTACCTTCGTAAACAGGATGCGCGGTGATTTTAATCTTAGTTAACGTCTGCGCACTGCCTTCTGTTGGAAAGTACAGAGAATGACCTTTCATTTGGTGTGTAATATGCTATAGTGTGTTGAAACTGAGCGCTTGGGGGTGTAGTCTGAAAGACGCCAACAGGAAACAACTGTGTTCCCCAGCGGTCGCCGTTCCCGAACATGCGTGTTAGCGAAGGGTGCCTAACTATAATCGTTTGAAAGATGTGTTTAAAACACAAATTTTAATATTAAAAAAACTTATATCAGATGAAATATAAATGAATGAACTTACTGATTCCATCAAAATCTCAATTTTGACCAGATAGTCGAAAATCGACTTTAGAAGGCCCTAGCTCATTTCTAGCCTGTGCGAGATCCGATGGGTTTTCCTATGTGCCCACACATATCTCTACACGAGAGGACCAGAATATGGTGCGAAATATTAATGTTTACTCTCAATACTGTCATGTCTTTAGATGTGGATCTACTGGCAGAGTGCTTCCGTGCTGCTGCTGTGTGGCACTTTAGTTTCGTCTGGTGGACAAACAAAAGAACAATAAGAAATGAACCAAAGAAAGGGTCAGTGTGGGAATATGAATCTCTTACTAAATTTTCCTGGTAAAGTGGTATACCATCACATTTATAAGAGATTACTCTTAATCATTTGCCTTCATAAAACTGGATCTGTCTTAACATTTCTGATGCAATGATCAAATGATGTAGTTGTTGCAATACATACAGATGGGACTGGGAGTTGCTTTTCCATTTCATTCATGATGCAGATACTGCATGCTGTCTTCATAACAATTACAGGTTCAATCAGCCTGATATTTACAATTACATTGTGATTGCCGAGGATTTTTAAATTTGTTTGTGTGTGTAGGGCCTACATCATTTACAGTCATGTTGCCTGTGTGTCGTTTTGGTAATATTCTAGATTCATGTATCACCCTTGCAGGCACAAAGTCATTTGATTTGGCAACACAGGGTAATTTACATAAGAAACCTTTAGGTTGGAGAATCATTTGGAAAAACATTGTGTTTGGTTTTTTAGCACAATAATCAGATATTCATTCAGTCCAATGATTATCTGCAGGGTGATGGCTGTCAGTCATTGTGAGAGTCAGATTTAACAACATTCTAGCCATTTAGGCCTTAAGTAATTAAAAAAGTAGAAGGTTAACTGACCTTGTAAGGGTCCTCAGTTCTATACATTTTCAAAAAATGTTATAAATCATTACAGAATTCAATGATTTGAATGATCTCTTGAATGAAAGTCGAATTCATTGTGTGTAAAAAATGCTTGTTTCTGTATGAATATAAACTTTCACAGTAAGGGTTTGTAGTCTAGCACAACGAGACTGGAAAAAAGTTATCATTTATTGGTTAATAGTCTCTGCAAAGGCTTGTTTTTTTTTTATCCCCTCAGAAAAAGAGGTCCATTTTCATCAAGTATGATCCATAAATTCGTTCTTTGTCTCTTTTTACTTTTGGCTGGCAGCAGGCAGAACTGACAGTAATGTGGTGATTTACCACCCTCTCTTATGACACCCCCTCTCCTCCCAGGCCAGGTCAGCAAAGTTTAACCCCGTACACTGTGATACCCACCATCATCCCGACATCTTCCTATGGGTGGTCAAGCCAATCCGTGCAGACGGAATGTGTGATTTGTTATCACAATTCCCCCTAATTTTAATTTATTTTAAATTAATTTTTTTTACCGTGCATGTGCAGCAGAAGAATTCAGCAAATGCTGAGGTGGAAGTTGCCAGTCCTAGTTCACACAATCGATGGTTATCAGTGATACCCCTGGCTCCAGGTGATTGTCTGGAATGTAAACTTGTTGGGACAGCAGTAATGACAGTCAGTGGCATCATTATTCTCACTTCGGCAGCAACAGCCAGGAGACGGTAACTTAACTTATTTTAGAATACTGTAACTTTAAATTTTTTAAAAATGCTAAAGTAAATTTTAAAAAACTATTTTTGAGTTGTTCTCATTGATGAGGGATGAAATTTGAGAGTAATTTCATGAATATTTTTTTATTAACACAAAATATAATAAATACACATGTACAGCTGTCTTAAATGAAGACATGAAAGCGCACAAATGTATGTGATACTCTGTCTTCATGTCACATGTTTATAATTTGTTTTGGCCACATTGCGCAATTTAATCCAAATTTTGTCATTGTTGTTTTAGCAATCCAGCCCTGGTGGGATTCAAAGGTGCTGTCTACCTTATGTTGTGTGGGGCACTCTTTGCAGGTATATTGCATCATTTTGTTTTATTTTACTTTCCATTCAATGTACCACTAGTGGATTTGAAGTTCTCATGGGTTACTAATCTTATATTATGTATACAACATGTATAGATTAAACATGTCATATTTCTTCTTCACAAATATGTATTTTCTGACTGCTGAAAACAGCAAACTGGCACATTCAGTATTTTTAAAATAGAGAAAAGCCAGCTCTGAAACAAAAGTCGAGGGAAAGCAAAGTCAGTTTTACTGTAGGTAGCCCAAACTGATTTTGGAAAGTGGCTGTATCAATAAGTTTTGTCCTCCAATGGATAGATCTCACTAGTCTAAGAATTTTGATACCAAATTTGTCTCTGTATCTCCATATTTAAGAAAGTTGTGTCATTTTGAATTTTTTAAAATTTGTGGTAATTGTGTCATCAGCCGCGAAGCCAACTTTGACCTGCCATAAAATGATGGTTTATTGAGCCACGGCATTAAAAATTTATGCTTAATTTTTTTCGAGGGGTATAAACATAATACAAGCATCTCATTTTACTTTTTTTTAATCAGCAAACGTCATCCGCCGCCATTTTTTTGTGAACTCTTATAGGGGAGACAAAAATAAATGTTTTTGTTTTTTTTTAATTGAAAAGGAGGTCAAGCGTGTCACCATTGACTTAGCACAGAGTGTCGGACAAAGGTGATGAAATCAAGCATTGGGTGGGTTTCTAAAAACAGTCGGTGCTTCGCTCCGAAACATGCCCCATGTCTGACTGATCTTGGCATCCCCTTATAATACAAAGGCTGAGGTTTATTTGCGTATTATTTTGCTCCTGATCTATAAAAGTTTCTGCTAGTTTCTCGGCCTACAAACTTTTCAACAAATGATTTTCAAAAGAATTTCAACTTAAAACATGAAGAAAAATACATTGAATTAAACCTCATTTATCTGGTTTTCTGTGTGAGTTATTTTCAAACGTGCGCTACATCAGATCCACGCACCGCGACCATTTGTTATGAGGGGGTCAGTTCGGTACGCGCAGCTCAGAGTGAAAACAGCAAGACTATGTCCTGTTCAAGCTATAAAAACACACAGCTGAACACATTAAACAATGCAAAAAGAAGTATATTTTGTCAGAGAAAGGATTGAACTTTATTTTAATCTAAGATACATGGCGTTTCACATAAATACACAGCAGTAATAGCCTTGTGATGTTGGCCTAAAATTATGCCAAAATGAGATTTCACCTCTTTAGCGGTCCAGTTTGGACTACCTATTTACTGATTGATGCTTCAGTTGTTTTGTACACTTCAGGTACATGTATTTACACAGGTATATGGTGGTCTAGTTTTTTTGTTTTTTTTTTATCAGTCTACTTTTCTCATTTTGACACTCCTTTTCCCTGACTGACAGTGAATTCTCTTGCTTTTTTATATGTGATGGGGATGACATGTATGAATTCTACCAATATAAATAAGTAATAACTAGTATGGAAATGACTTTTTCTTGTGTGTTAAGAAATAGTTGGGAGTTTCAGTACCATGCTGTGAAAGATGCATTTTACATTGAATTTGAACTATTATGGAGGCTCTGGCAACATTTTGTTGTAACTTATAACAATGAAAGATTGTCTGGCTTGTTCATTTCATTTAGGAAGAAAAAAATTTGTTCACAGGATTTGAAACAATGGCAGCTTGCAGACTTTTGGATTTGGGTCCATTTAAAAAACCAGTGAACACATCAAAGACAGTGAGATGACAGTAGTATAGCTAAGGACTTGTTTATTTTCCATTGAAGTTGAGAAATATGGTTGTGCTTGAAGCCCATAATTTCGGGAACAGTGGATGTACCCAGTGGCAGATTTCTACTTTCCCAACAATCCAGTCACTCTGGCACATTTATAGAACAAAGAACTAGTTTTTATGATCTATTCTACAGAACCTGCTGAAGTAATTGATGGCTGCAATGTAGCTGTTATGTTTCATGGTGTGTCAGACAGATTCAGTGCATGTCTTTGGGTTTATCTTCAGGTTGCACTGTGTTGACATGGACTGTTTATACAGTCATATTCATATATTCATGAATAAGCTAATATTTTTTTATTTTGTATTATTAAAGAAAGTGTATTACATCTGTTCTTGCAAGTTATTGAGGATTTCCTGGAAAGAACTCTTTATTAACACTTGCTTTTTCAACTTTCTGCCAACTTTTTATTATCTATACACTCCCCAAATTCCAAACCAGCTGACTTTTACCACATGCAGTAGTAATGGCTAATTTTAGATGTGAAAACTTTGGTATGATTCCTGCCTCAAGCAATTTGAGTTTGAAATACATGTACACACAATTTTTTTAATTGAATTCATACATTCATTGGTATTATTTCACTCTTTTCATAGTTGAATGTGTGTAAAACTGAAGTACCTGTAAATTATTAGCCTCTGTTATATAAATATTATGCCACACAGTGTTTGATTGTTGTGATGTAGTTACATCCATGAGATTCATACACATTGAATTTGATCATGGTTTATTGAAATAAATCAGCAACCGTTACGTTTGTATGCCATGAAATTGATAGTTGAATAAATGACTTTTATCTTACATTTGCCTTTGATGAATGTTACTGAAATTTAATTTTGCCTCAATATGTCCCTTTTCCCTGGACAGACTTTTGAGATTGTCTCGTATGCCTCACTTGAGAAGTTTAAAACACTTTGAATTCCCTTCTGTTACCACTGAGAATGTTTTTAGGGTGGGTGGGGGATAACATTGAAACCCAATTGTTGGTGCAGTATTTTTATCAATTTAACTCAAGCAAGCCATGTTATGTTAAAGCAACCTAGTTTTGTTCTGCCTTCTAACAATAAGTTATCCGAAACCTTCAACAAAGTTCAAACATGACATCAGTCTCAACACATTGTAAACCAATACCTACAGAAGAGGCAGATCATGCTTGTCATTAACCCCTTGCCTGCCACACAGATTGCCACTCCTGAGCCGGCCGCAAAAGGGAACAAAACAAGCAGATCTCAAAAATTACTCACCACAAATCCCACGCTTTCAAAATACACACGGATGACACAAGCAAGTTGGGGAACTAACTAGGGAATACAAAACAATTATAATTCAGGATGTTGTCTACATTGTCTCAAGAGTTAATGCGAACCAAGCCCGGAACAGTTCCGGGCACATGGCAGTCTGGTGAAATTAGACAGCCCAGAACAGTTCCAGGCAAAGCAGGGAAGGGGTTAAATAGCATACACAACTTCAAAAGACATAAATCAAGAATGCAACCCATAAAACTTTTTCTAATTCTTTTAATTCCAAAATATTTATGCAAAAAAGTTCAAACTCTTCATCAAAATCTTTCACATTATCCGGCAGTGAAACAGTAGGAAACTACAAACGTGACCATATGCACCAAACACACATGCATGAGCCAAGAAACTCACATACTCTAGGCAAGTGGAAGCACTGTCCTCAGGAAGCAAGTAACATTTGTGCTGAAACTGTATTACAATATCTCTCATCATACAGAACTCGTGGTAGGGGTAGACACTCTTTGTGTCTGACCATGAAAATAAATGAACTTCACAGAAGTAAAGAACGCTACCACATATGGATGAATAAGACAGTATGCCATGAGGCAGACAGGTGTTGGCCCAAAAATCAGTTTTGCTGTGTGACAGGTAAAGCACATGATAAAAGATCTATCCACTACAAGAGGCAAGAACTAATGCCAAATTTGGTCAAGTCCTGCTTTCTGTCAGGCAAAGTTCTGCTGAAAATGACATTGCAAAGTCACAATTTAAATTGCAGAGATTCATTTCCTATTTTTATAGTTTGATAAGTACAAATTAAATCGTAATGTCAAAAGTAGTTCTTTCCTCAGGTAAAGAACACCAAAGCTCTCACAATTAATAGTTAATAAATAAATAATATTTTTACTAAGTATTTTTTACCACAGTGTATCAATAAATAAAACAGTTTCAAACTGCCACAAATTTCTTCAAATTCAATTGACACCTTAGTCAGTGACCCTGGCACTCACAGCGCTTGGTGTAAATGATACTGATGTTGAGAGCAAGAACTGTGTACAATTTCATCGCAAAGCACTTACTTAAACGCTGTTGTCTCAATGTAAATTTGAACACATCATGAACCTTGCCAGGCGTAATCCTGGTTGCTGGAAAAGCATCTCTGTGAATCAGTTCTTTAACCCTCCCCGTACATCGTGGGTGTAATGGACCCAGAAGTAATTATTTCTGGGAATTTTTTTTCTGAAATTCCAGGTATTCTCAATGATGTCACTGCCCATCGTCCCATAGTTTTAAAGTTCTAAAATATGCATGTGCATGCTCACCAACCCACATGCATTAATACTATTCCTACCCATACGTCCTGGGATCTCACGAACACCACACTTTTAAAGAGGATTTTATTGTCATACTAAGTCGTACGTCCTGGGGTCTCAGAAACGCCACACTCTAAAGAGGATTTTATTGTTATACCCCTACTCGTAAGTCGTATGTTCTGGGGTCTGACACATACCATATTTTTAAAGAGAGTAACCAAATGAATTGTTCTCTATGAGTATGGTGTCCATTAGACACCACAATGCATGCCATAAATAGTTTTTAGCGACGTACAGGGGAGGTTAAATTCCATTGCAATTTCTGTATATCACACAGAATATAATATGTCCTGGAAATGCAGCTGATGAAACTATTACACCAACCACACATTGGTAAACAGTTTGAGGATAGAGGCAAGTCCAGACTTTTTCCTGTGATGGCTGCGCAGCAAACTCTGTCAACACAATTTATTATGCACATAAATAAGTTCACAACCCTACCAGGTTACTCGTACACTGTGTGAAACATGAGAGCACAGAGACCTGCTCAACAAGATTCATGTCACTCATGCATACATGGAATGCCCATACAAGCACAGGTGGCTGAACGACATACTGATAAATGCCACCCTGTGAACACTGTTGAGATCTATAGTACAACATCTTCTCTGCTATACGATAATGGCATATGTCAAATGTATGCCAATAGGTAACTGATGGTTTATTTTATTCCTGCGCATGAGGGCTATCATTAGAGAAAAAGATATAGGAAAATGTAATAATCCTATAGAATCATTATGGCATAAGTCAACAAATGACAGGAAAAGAAAGAGGTTTTTCTTGATATCTCAAAAGTCAAAAATGACTTACCGGTATGCCATAAATGTAGAGCAGGGACAACATACATTCTCGAATCTTCCAATAGCTAATGAACAACTCATACTCAGACAAACTGTTGGGCCAATTTTTTTTTTTTTTCCAACACTCACAACAAATTCAATTCAGCAAACATATAACACAAAATTGGATTTAGTGCAATAAAGACATGACGCAACATGAGAGTCTGAATGAATCAATAAAGAACCTGATCTATAGTTATCATGGCAACAGGGTGCAATACAATTTAATTCTGAGAACAACATGAACATGATAAATAAACCAAACATACCATAAAGTTCTCACATTCACTGGCACAGGCAGAAATATCAAATTTCTAAATGATCAAATAAACCATACTCATCCGCATCTTTTAGAACTGAACAAAACATGGCTGACTCCACCTGAAATTAAAAAAAAAGAGGACAAAAATTGGTTAAATACAAAAAAGAAAGGACATTGTATACTTACATTTCTACAGATGATAAATAAGGTGATTAGAAATTAAATTCAAATACCTCAAAACCAGTTTAAAAAATGTCTATGTCTTGCAATGGGTATGAAATCAATGTAAGGATTTCAAAATGGTTTATGATTTTCTCCCATGTTGCCATGATCACTAAATCATTTAACCTGCAGGGCCAGGCAAAAGGGTCAAGATCCACCTTAGTCAACACATAATGAGAAGCTGGAGCTGTCACAGCCACTATCCCACAACACGCAGCAAGCAAGATTTAGCTGTTGACTGTATAAATGTCATATTCATATCCTCAACTTTTCATGAGCGATTTGCAAGCACCATTACCACTGTACATATGGCTTGGCAAACATAATGGACATACTACACACAAGACAGAAGGCTCAAATTACTGCAGCCTTGTCTACAACTTTTTAACCCCTATCCCCATAGCCCCAATTATAATATATCCATAATTTGACACTCAGAATGACTACAGTTAATCTCTCAAAATTTGTGCTGTATAAAGAACAGCTTCTCCTAGCCAATGTCACTTTGTAATGCTGAACCAAAGGCCATTAAAAACCTTACATGCTATAAACATTGTCATAGGTGAGAACTGGGAAATCTTCAAAGGGCGGAAAATGGACCAAAACCATCAACAGGCCTGAACCTAGCTGTAAACTTGCATGCAGTTGAGCATGCGAAACTCGAACACGCAAATCGAAATCACGGATCCCATGAATAAAGACCTGAGTACCGAATTTATTTCTCAGTATTCTTTGTACTTATTTCATGCGAACCTCAAACTGTGACACAGATTCGTTGGATCAGTTTTCCTGCTGCGAGTGTGCTGTGTCCTTACCGAAGCATTTCCAGAAGAGGAAAAAAAAAAGGGTTCGGTCACAAGGTTGTGTGCCACTGTGAGCAAATGATTATTTCAACCTCACATTACTGTCACGCCAGTTTAATAAGATTTGAATCAGACAAAGAACACCGTATAGGCAAATTATATTCTAAATGAGCCTGCTGCCCGCATTGTATACCCAGTACAGGCTACCTATCTAAAGACATGCGTTGTTGGGTATGTAAATACATGGACGAGTACAAGCTGAGAGAGATAGAAAACTATTGGTGTAAAAGCTTCTCCCAACAGTACTCAATACACTGGTGCTTACTAGCTGATAGTGACGATGCAAAAGGACTTACAGTTAAGACATACTGACAGGACTCTGGCTCTGCCAATGACAAAACTATTGCATGTGAATTCTGGATGTTTTGAAGGCACCTGTGTGAAGGAAAAAAACAAACATGACAAAATGGAATCAGTGAGGAGCTGAATTTCCATCCAGCATATTCTTGTAGTATTATTTCTACAGAGTACTAATATTTAACTCTTTCCGTACTTTTCACCGATACATCGGTTCCTCCGACTGACGCATTTGGACTAATTTCTGCTGAAGTGCAGTAATAGTGGCATCGGTTGTACCACAAACAACAAAAACACTGGGAAGCTAGATGGACACAGTATCGTTGAAATGCCCAGGGGTAACAAGGAGAGTACTTTTTGCCGATGTATCGGTCCCCCCGACTGACGCATTTGGACTAATTTGGGCTGAATTGCAGTATGGAAAGAGTTAAACTTGATAATTTATGAAACAGTATAATGTGACGATAATCTGCTTTATTTGAATTTAATGTACACCGTATTAGGAAATAAAATCACTGGTTCAAATCATTCAAATCAAGGTTATGACTCTCTCACCACTGCTTGTGATGAGATCTATATTCTCACAACATGACATATCGATATCTCCAACAGTTTTGAAGTTCAAGTAATAAGTAGACACGTGTTTGCCACATCCACGAATGACAAAAATGACCAAAACTTTGACACGCTCTCCTGTAAAATGAGAAAACTGTCGATATGCTAGTGAGTGAAATGGATGAAGCAATTATCCCCCAAACCCAAACACCAATTTAATGAGCTTCAGTCTTTGTTTGAATGCCAGTTCAGACAAGGATAGCAAACAGGCTCAAGAAATACGCTTTATCTCACAGTTTCAATGAATTTCATTTCTTTCAGCTATTTCTCACTGACACACTATGAAGCAGCAAAAAACACTGAAAAACTTACTTAATCCGCACTTCGCATTGTCTGGGCTTGTTTGTCAAATCACATATATCTCCATGGGAATATAATAGGGAAACAAGCCTGGGAACGAGCAAACAGAAAAAACAAAATTAGTTATGAAATAAAACAAATCTCTTTTTTTTTTTTCCCATGTATAACATTAATTTCATACCGAAATGAAACATCTTTAATAATTCATGGTATTACAGGACAACTGAAGCTGTGAATATACTTTTATCTTGTATCATTCAAGACAAGGCACTTGAATTCTAGGCAGCCTACAACTATGGTAAGTTTCACTACTAAGTACTATCTGGTGACACAGCAATGAACACAAGTGCTTGAAACAAAAGGGTTCGTGCACTTCTTTGAGAATGCTTTTCCAGGGCTAAAATTTTAACTTCCAGGGCTACTTAAATGCAAGAAAATGAAAGGAATTTATCTACACTAACAGAACTTGCCATTAAATAAATATTATCAAAGATTAAATTTTGTCCAAAATAGATGTGTCCATGTAATCTATCATCAAGACCTGTGGCAAAACACAAAGTTTCATAATTTTTGTTCTCATGCTCATGAAGTTTTAGGTGCTTTATAAATATGTTACCTTGTAGCTCCATTAAAGTATGATATTTAATTTTGTTCAGAATATTTCCCCCCACTTTTTAAAAATGAATTCTGAAATCCCAGGAGAATTCCAGGGCCCTTGCAAAGGCTAATCCACTATTTCCAGGGCTTTTCCCCAAGTTTTTAAATTCCAGGACTTTTACACGGATTTCTGGAACTCCAGGGCTGCACTTAGAACCCTGAGACAACAAATCACCATATGAAATCTCCTCAGCAATTCCCAATAACGTGCTTTCTTCTATTTGGCTGCAGGTGTCTCTAATATGAACAGCAATGAATATTTGTTTCTTGAAGACATCTTTCAAAATTATGTCAACGGCAGTTTAATTCCTTACTTTCTCCCCTCTGCTGGGCGTGGTCGCTTGGAGGGATTGTCTTGCAACCACTGTATATGTGCTTCTTTATCCCAAAAACCTAAGTGAATGGTTGATTCTCTGCCTTTTTCCTGGAACACATTTAACGAAGTGTGAATTTTTAAATTGTTTTGTGTGACTAAAGTCCAAACATTCATATCTCTGAGCAAGTTCTGATGTATCCATTCAAAAAATGACAAAAAAAACCTACCCCTTCAGATCCTGTTGACAAAGAAGGAAAGTCCATAACAGATTTATTTACAGATACTCGTTTGGATTAGGCGCTATATAAATGATCTTCATTATTATTATTATTATAGATATGTATGTCTGAGTCTGAAAAATAGTATGTGATCCAAGTAGGCTCTTACATGCAGTTTGATTTCCAAACATCTGTCAATCTTGGAGACTTACATTGTGCAAACGATTGTACTAGAACATATGTGACATATAATGCTATTGCTGACTGTACTATCTTCAAAACTATTAATCACTGGTGCTTACAACTGATAGGTGATCAATGACTGTCAAATGAGTTCTTTACGACACTATCATTTTCTGACGCCTGTAATAGGCATGTGCCCTATCATCAAGCTATGTATGAGATAAACTGACAATGGCATATAAAATGTATAAAATATTCATTTCAGTGGCAATGACGAAAAGATTTCAGTTAACTTATATGACCCGATCACGGGAGACACTAAACGAGCGACTCGGTCTTATACGACCCAAGCATCAGTGGCATTTAGTAGTCACCACTTGTGCTTTGTACGACCCGATCATCACTGGTAGGGGATAGGTTGTGGTCCAAAGTTGGTGGTCACTAGGTAATAGACAGTGGAAATCACTCGCATTGATTTTTGATAGGTCTATAGTGGACTACCCCTTTCAACAAGTCACAAAATTTCAAGTCTGAGGAGCAGTGAATTTGCCATGGGATCACTGTTGCATGGGTTAATGACTGATGGTATTCCTCCATAACCACTCATTTCTAAATTTCATTAAAATAAGTTTACAACAGCTATATAATCAGGAAGAAATATTTACACTTAGAAGACTATGACAAGAACAATTTGTACTCACAATGTGAAACTGCTTGGCAAATTTACCAAAACAGATCTCATGTTTCCAATAACCTGTTCCCTGGAATGCAAATGTGAGAACTGTATTGTACATGCACAATTATCTCTATCAAGAGAGACAGTCATATTTAAAAAAGGCATTTCACTGCCACTAAACAAATACAGGGCACTTTAAAAAAAAAAACCGTTATCATCAAAAGCTCTTAAATATAGCAAAACTAAATGTGGCAAAGTCGTATAGTTTGTGCATGCCTTCTTTCAATTTACCTTTGTTTCAGTGCAGAAATTAAAAAGAATTTAACACATTTTTATCAATGAAATCAACATAATGAAGAGGAACACTGACAGAACTGTCTCTGGCTAATCGATCTATAGTATTAATTTGTTCTAGACTTCTCTAACCAACACCTATCCAGGTTACACTGATTCTAAGAAGAAAAATCATAACAACCAGACGAGTAAGAGAAAATTTTATGAAAACATTTTTTGAATGCTGAACACTTCACACGGTCATCTAATTTAAAGCCAGGCCTTTTCTGATCCCTGATGTCATTTTGGCTACAAATCGTCAATTGTTATTCTTACAAGCCGATGACCATATGCTTATGAGGATAAAAAGTGCTTCTATGGGAGTAATAGCAGTGCAAAATATGGCCACACTAAACAAAAAGGCATTTTGTCTATTTGATAATTACCCAATTGTCGTTGTTTTGAATGGGTTTTTTAAAACAGATTATTATTTTTTCCACATTACTACATCACTACTCGAGGTGTTGAAAAGTGCAGGAAAAAATAAAATGACTAATTAAAAGGAATAATTTCAATTCAGGGAGATTCAACATGTCCAATGGGAATCCTAGATCCAATATCACTGATAAACACCAAGCAATACTGATCATCACAAAGCAAAGCTGATTTACACTGGACCTACCCCTCGAATACATTGACTTCCACTTAAGAAATCTCTCAGGGTCTGTTTGTCTGTCAGGGCTCCCAGCTGTGATTGCTGTTCTTGTAAAGGTGTCTGCTGACCAGCCGCTTCACCGTCTGGCTTTGTTTTTCTATGGAACTTAGGTTTCCGGGTCTCTGCAGGTGTTGCATCTAGTTCACCATTGAATATATAGTCCTGCAAAATTTTTTTAAAGTACATGTATATTCGCCTAGGTGCAGTATCACTTCTGAATTCTGAGAATTTCAGCGTGCAATGTTATCCCTCAGAATATCTACATACATTTATTGTAACATTCTCAAGATAACCATATATTTAGGGGATGAATGTATCAAATTCCAGGATGCGGAAACGGAGAAAGAAGAGGTGTCAGTAATTTACCCTACAATAAATTAAGCTACAATTATACCATAGACTTCTTCGAGGTTTTTAGAAATTATAAGGGTGCAAAAACAACAAAAATCTTCAGCCCAAAATTCCCTGGTGAGAAGGAATCTTTAATTTTTTTTTAAATGGATTTTTATTACTTTGAATGGCACTGCTTTGATTGTCTAAATCCCAACAGAGGACAAATTTTCCCGTTGATCTACATAATGATTTACTTTTGAGATATGGAAAGCATCAGTTGCCTTGACTCCTTCACAACAATAAAAAAAATTTTATTCCAAAATTGGCACTTAGCAATGTAGTCTTATATTTTGACCTGTTTGGGATCCTGCAAATATCGAACCTCCAACTCAGCTTGACTTAATTCCATTGGTTTGAGTGGTGAGCCCAGAAATGCGTGACATCTGATTACATTGACAGGGTTTGTCTTTGCCCTGAAATGGAGAAATGGTTCAATTATGATCCCGGAAACAATAAGCACTTTCCGATCTCTAATGGTAAAAAGTATTGCATTAGAAAATCATCCCTCTCTTTGTCTCAGGTGTTTCTGGACCCACAAGGACAATTGAATGACATGCTTCATACATAGCATATGGAAACAGAGAATGTAGAGAGAATTTCTTAAACAAATCCCAGCATTTTCAGGCATGTGACAATTCTCAAATGTCACCCTCTTTAAAACATCCCACACAGTTTTGTATGTACCCAAAATGGCACATATGTGGCAATTTAAAAAAAAATGCAACTCAACCAAATTATTTCAAGTCGTTCACAACTATAAACTGGATCATAAATTAATTTAGAATGCTAGGATGATGCAGATAAAACCACATGAAATGAGCCTGTGGGTAAATCAGTGGAACTATCTTTGGGCATTAAGAGGGACAGCAAAGAATACATCTGACGTGATACTGCGTGTCGTAAGAGGCGACTAAAGGTGCAAAGGTCCTGGTCTCCCGAGAAGAGCCAGTTGGCGGTGGGCCAACTACCCACCCTGTAAAAATAAACCAGTTACAGAAACACAAGCAAATACTTTAAATCAGTCTTTTATCTTGGGAGAAGGGGGAGCATCTGCACCTGTAGATTCAATGAAGGACAATGGACAAAGCCGAAAGGACTCCACTGGCCTGACTGCTCCTTCATCAAACAAGTCACTCCGGATTGCGTCGTGGAATGTCCGCTCCATGTATGAAGCAGGAAAGAGTGCCCAGGTTACAATGGAGATGAGGCGATACAGACTGCACATACTTGGAGTTAGCGAGACCCGCTGGATACAGTCCGGACTGAAACAACTTAATTCTGGGGAAAAGATTTTGTATTCTGGAAGGGAGGACAAAAAGCATACAGAAGGAGTAGCGATCATCTTGAGCAAGCACGCCCAGAGGTCACTGAGGGGATGGGAACCCTACGGAAGGAGAATTATATTGGCATCATTTACTACAAAGAACAAGAACATCAACATGAACATTGTGCAGATATACGCCCCAACAAATGAAGCAACCGATGAGGACAAGGACGATTTCTACAACCAGCTTCAGGAAATAGTTGACACATTGCCAAGAAAAGATGTGAACATTATAATGGGAGACGCCAATGCCAAGATAGGACAGGACAATACAGGGTATGAGGACATTATGGGGTGCAATGGTTTGGGACAAATGAATGAGAATGGAGAGCGGTTTGCAAGTTTCTGCGCATTTAACAGCTATGTGATTGGAGGTTCAGTATTCCCACACAAGAGGATCCATAAGGCCACTTGGATTTCACCGGATGGAGTAACTGAAAACCAGATTGACCACTTTTGCATCACCCGACGATTCAGACGCTCACTGGAGGATGTCATAGTACAGAGAGGAGCTGATGTTGGATCTGACCATCACATGCTGCTGGCAAGACTCAAACTCCGCCTCAAGAAACAAGGTACCAGAGCAGGAACAAAGAGGAGAAAGTTTCAAGTGAGCCTTCTGGATGGAGACAAGAAGGAAGAGTTCCAGCTGACACTGAGGAATAGATTCAAACCCCTTGTTGACCTCGAAGAGACAGTAGATTTGGAGACTCACTGGGCTAAGGTAAAAGGAGTATTTACATCGACATGTCAGGATGTTCTTGGGGAAAAGAAAGTGGAACACAAGGAATGGATCAGTCAAAAATCACTGGACTTGATAAGGATAAGAAGAGACCTAAAAGAACAGGTAAATGCAAGTCGTACAAGAAGCTCAAGAGTTGGTAACCAGGAAGAGTACCGAGCATCAGCTAAAGAGGTCAAAAAATCAATTAAAAAAGACAAAGAGGAGTTCATAGGAATGTTAGCAGAGAAAGCAGAGAAGGCAGCAACAGGAGGACACATGAGGATCCTCTACCAGACTACAAAGACTCTTGCTGGAAAATATGGAAAACCTGAAGTTCCTGTCAAGGATTACAACAGGAAGGCTATTTTTGGAAAGGAAGCTCAGGCAAAAAGATGGATAGAACATTTTAACAGCCTCTTGAACAGACCTCCACCAAGCAACCCACCTGACATTCTACCCGCAAGAAATGATTTACCGATCAGTTGCGACCCTCCGGCTAAAGCAGAGATTAATGATGCCATAAAGCAGTTAAATCGAGGCAAGGCAGCTGGACCAGATCAGATCCCACCAGAGGCGCTGAAGGCAGATGCTGCTGGGGCTGCAGAGGGTCTGCACTCACTATTCTCGAGGATTTGGATCGGAGGCAAGTTTCCAAAGGACTGGAAGGAAGGACACCTCGTGAAGCTTCCAAAAAAAGGGGACCTCAGCAATTGTAGTAACTACAGAGGAATCACACTTCTCTCCATCCCAGGAAAGGTTTTCAACCGGATTATTCTCAAGCGAATACAGAATGCAACAGACCCAAAACTTCGTGAGGAGCAAGCTGGTTTCAGGAGTAATCGATCAACCACCGACCAGATCGCCACGTTGAGAATCATAGTAGAGCAGTCGCTAGAATGGAACTCCCAACTGATAGTGAACTTCCTTGACTACGAGAAGGCCTTTGATAGCATCGATAGAGAAACACTGTGGAGAATATTGAGACCTTATGGAATCCCAGAGAAGACGGTGAACCTTATCAAGAGCATGTACGAGGGGACAAGTTGCAGAGTCGTACACGATGGCGAGCTTACTGACAGCTTTGATATCAAGACTGGTGTTAGGCAGGGTTGTTTGCTGTCCCCATTTCTGTTTGTCCTGGTGATTGATTGGCTTATGAAAGAAACCACCAGTGGAGGAAGAAATGGCATACAATGGACCCCATGGACACAGCTGGACGATCTAGATTTTGCAGATGACTTGGCACTATTGTCGCACACACACGACCATATGCAAGCAAAGACTACAGCTCTAAACAAAATTTCAGAATCTATTGGATTGAGGATACATCCTGCGAAGTCGAAGGTCCTAAAAATTGTTGCACCCCCAAGCGCACAAGTCAGAGTAGGAGATCAACCACTGGAAGATGTAGAGTCCTTCTGCTATCTTGGTAGTATCATTAACAATAAGGGAGGAACAGAGGCAGAAGTCAAAGCACGAATTGGAAAGGCACAGGCAGCTTTCACGTCCTTAAGCAAGATTTGGAGAACCAAGGATATATCTCTAAAAACAAAGCTGAGGATATTCAACTCGAACGTGAAGTCAGTCCTGTTGTATGGATGTGAGACTTGGAATGCGTCCCAGGCCTGCATAAAGAGAATCCAAGTTTTCATCAACAGATGTTTGAGGAAGCTACTTAAGATCAGATGGACAGACAAGGTGAGCAATGAAATTGTATGGAAAAGAACAAGACAGAGCCCAGTCAGAGAGGAAATTGGTAGGAGGCGATGGAGATGGATCGGCCACACTCTCAGGAGGCCAGGAAACAGCATCACGAAGAAGGTATTGGATTGGAATCCCCAGGGCAAGAGATCAAGAGGAAGGCCGCGCGGAACGTGGAGAAGAGCCAGAGAAAATGATGTGCAACGAAGCGGAAAGACTTGGAATAATGTAAAGAGGCTGGCCCATGATAGAGAGGGATGGAAAGTGT
This sequence comes from Onchidella celtica, assembly GCA_963931925.1. NCBI lineage: Eukaryota > Metazoa > Mollusca > Gastropoda > Systellommatophora > Onchidiidae > Onchidella > Onchidella celtica. The sequence continues at coordinate 21,263,270 of OZ007569.1, forward strand.
TTGTTGGTGGCCTATACCCTGATCCAGGGTGAGAAAGGCAATGATGATGATGATCTTTGGGCATTCCCCACAAAACATTTACAAGTAAAATTCTTCCCACTAGGAAGAACTGCAAAAACAATAATTATCACCTGTAATCAGGATGAGAACATAGCAAGGCTGTGAAGACAACAACTTCATATTCACAAGTTGAGCTCTCTTTCAACTCATACACCTCTCCCCGTCCTTCCACCTGACACACATAGAGAACATGAGCTTTGCGGGGTTGCCCGGTCAAGTCACACTTGGTGCCATCGTCCATGATCACTTCATAATAGGGAAATTCTATTCCATCAACTGTGACAACTGGTATCTTGCCATCTTTTGCAGGTTCCACAGCCTCTACACTTCCTGGCTCTACTAGAATTATGAGAATACATGAAAAATCACCCTTCAGTCATCAGCAATCACATTCTCAGAACCGAGACATACATGCTCATGAGACAAGCCAGCTATTTAAATAAAACATGATCCAACCCATGTTAAAAAAGGGGAGAAATTTCAATGATTTCTCAAATAACTCTAGGGTCAGGCTCTATTAGCTGAATCACTGAATTAAAGTTAAATTACTCTATCTACCTAGGATCAGCATTTATTATAATATCATATCTGAACAATCGAATGAAAGTCCACTTACTCTTTACTTAAGGGACACCTTTCTTCCTGATGAAACAGTTTGACAGGCGATCAATTTTGAGTCCAGCATGAATGAAAATGACCATATATAAATAGTTTAAGTCCCGTGAAGAAAGACAATTATTTCTCATTATCACTTCAGTTTTGTGGCTTTGCCTTTCTAATCACAAAACTTACCTTTCTTTTCCCGGTGATTTACAAATCCAAGATAATACTCTTGAACTTTTGGTTGCTGAAACAAAAATTATTACGGTGCTTCAATAGATTATATGCAAATTTGTTTTTCCCTGGAAGGAATGGCAGCATAAAACGATTAAGACTATAGGCTATTCGGGCCAGAAAGCAGATCGTTGCAACAAACCTAATAAAACAATAAAAAGCTGCAGGTGAGTGTATATGCTCTAGCAAAATGCAGTTACACTTACCGTCTTTGGATATGTAGCATAATGGTTAGTGAAACGCAGCTTCATTAATTTATAATCTAAATATCAGAGAAATGAATTGCCTTGTTTAGATAATGGACCTGAATTATGAATCTAATAGCACTTTCTTAGAACATGCATTTTTACACTGAACCTTATATCAGCAATTTTTTCATAAATCAGAAATGAAACAAAGCATGCAAAATCATTTGAAAATGTACCAAATTAATTAATAAAAATAAATAACTAAGTAAATAAATCCATTAAATTCTAATGTTACTAGTTCTGAACGTTTTAAAAAATGAAATTCTATCAGTTCAAAGAGAAATAAGAGAGGAAATTTCACATGGCTGCAGATCATCAGCAAAACTACAGTAAGTAGTGTAAATATGTTACACGCCAAGACCTCCCAACTAGTACAAACAGGACATGGGGAAATTTTATGAAAAAAAAAACAGGGGAGATCGGACAAAAACTGGGGAGATTACCATGATGTTTTAGAAACTTACTGCCACAGTCATACTAATTGTGAGCACTTGGTGATTTGGATCAAAACAGAATCAACCCAAGTTGAAAATGAATGGTATTGCTATGAGATTCGCAGGAAAAGCTTTCGATACCTGAAACTGGCACATCTATATCCTAAGAAATTATAAGATAGCACTGCCCACCCATCCATGTGGGCAACAATAGATCTTCACTCAGACAGGCAAAAAAAAATGTCATGATCATGTGAAACCAAAAAAAAACGGCATATACCGGTGATAATAATATTATTAAAAAAAATAGTGGCAGGAGTAATTCATTGTGAAGCAATTTTTGGCCCTTTTTTTGCTCAACCCTACAGGCTAAACGACAGTTTCAACAATTATAAAGTTAATTCTCTTAAGTGTCAACTAATCCAGCCCAATCGCTTCTGTATCGACCGATTGCGATGATTAAAGTTTCAGGTATTTTTAAACAAAAAGTTGTAAAAATATAAAATACAATGATCTTTGTTTTGGCTCCCTGTAGTAAGCCCACCGCACCGGGAACCTGATCTAGTAATAATAATTAAAAAAAGGTGTTTTCAAATGAATATGGGGCGGATGGGGTTATGTTACAGAAACGGGGAGACTCCCAAAAAACTGGGGAGAACTGAGAGGTCTGAATGCCACAAAAGTAGTTTCTTGCTCTAATTTGTGAAACTAATGCACAAATCTTGAAAGGAAAGTTCTTACCATGCCTTGTTCTTTTGTCTCGTGATACTGCTTCAAATGCTTGCCATGGCATAACTCATACGTCCAATAACTTTCTATCTGTTACATAGATAAAAAGGAATAGTCAAGGAAAGAGTTGTGCATGACCCAACCATTTTGATCACCTATACATCTTTACAGACTGTTGCAATATTTTCTTCTTGTTTTCTTGTTGAAAAGGCAAGAGATAGGATTAGGGACTGACTGTCTGGTTGGGACGCATGGAACTCTTCCTAAAGTCAACAGTTGTGTTGTGCAGTTCCAAAACACTTAAAAACTCACTCAATTTACATGAAAAGGATAGAAAATTTTACCCCGCTAGGACCAAAGAATTATGCAAAAATCTTACCAAACCTCTTAAACAGCCATCAAACTGGGCACACACAATGAAAATAGGTGAGAAATATATAAAAAAATTCTAAGACAAACAAAAAACATTTCATACAGCTTTTGTATTATGCAATATGCTTTCAAGAATAGCAGGTATATATTGTATACCATGCTTACTCGATAGGAGCAATGGGTTTGAAGGAAAAGAGGTTGCATCAATCCATCTGGTGTTGGACCTCTGTAGGAGGAAGCTGCATCCTAGAATTTGGAGAATACAATACGATGACTGACTAACGAAAAAACAGGGCTCCCACTCAACTGAGAAAAAAAACATCTGAAATCTATGCGCGGCGCCTATGCGGAGCGTAAATTTTAAATGATTGACCATATTCTGCACATAAATTTGATATTTTGGACCATACATTACACCTACACACAGAAATACAACAACAAAATACTTAAATAATAGTAATAAATTTGGACATCAGAAAAATTACCGCCGATCTCTTCCACCGCGGATTTCCGCGGAAGAGTGGAAGTCCTAAAAAAAATGTTCATGAAAAGCAAATAACATCGGCATCATTAAAAAGTCTGTATCATACAATTAGCTAACTCTAACTTGTCTTAAGGAAATAGCCCTATATCTATTTCAGCACAAAAGGAATTGTTACTTGTTGCACTTTTCATATTCCTTGTTCTTTATACTTCAAAAGATTTACTGTGATACTTATAAAAAATGCTGTCACAACATTGCAAATTTGTGACAATATATTACTATCATATATACCAGATACTTCCAAATACTACAGTAATTTAAATTTTGTCAACATTATTACATTTTAAAATATCATGTCTTTTATAAATTCCAGGTGTGTGATAAAGGTATTTCGTACAAAATTTAAACAAAAAGATCAGTGGCTCGGTTTCATATGGCTTCAGTTTAAAGAACTTGTTCTAAAATTTCTCTATCAACTTACACCTTTCTCTTTCAGTGTTTCAGGCAGAATGCAACGGTACTTTTCCTTATGATTTGTTGTTATCATTACATGACGATCACCCAACAGTTCGATCTGAAATGGAATTTTAGACAACGGTGATAAAAATAAAAAGATTGGGAAACAAACATTTCTGAAAGAACTGCAAAATTTTTACAATCTCAGCAATGGCAAAGAAACATTAAACACAGCAACTTAGAGGCTATCTAGAGTTCAAAATTAACTTATTAGCGGGAGGACTCCCGAATGCGTTCCATAGCTTTTATAACGTTATTGAACTTTACTCACCGTTATGCATTGTTTGAGACTTTATTACCAACTATCACTTCATATTCACAATAATATTTGTAACACACTTGCCAAGAAAAACAGTATAATCCCAGAAAAAAGTCTGAAGTGAGACAAAATCCGCAAAACAGGTGCCATTTTGAAACTTGCTGGGCAGAGGTCACGGTAACAGAATTTACGAAAAGCGCAACTAGCGAAGGTTTGCTGAAACAAAACTTGATATGGTGTTCAGGAATTTAAACTCACATGGAATGGTCAGATGGACCTGGGGGCGTGAGGGTCTAGTCAGTTTGTATCAATGGGCGGTAGTCAGATTGACTAATCAGGCGAAAAGGGGCTGGGGTAGCCATTGGCGATCGACGTACACTCATGTAGGCCCCGTATTAGCTCACATCATGCAATCTCCCAGCAGCTGAAATAGGATTGTTTTGCTACTAAGCCGATTCATAACTTTTAAAAACTATGCAAATTAACAAGGTCGGTAACTTTCCATAATTTAGGTCAAGGGTGCAGTATGTGAGTATTAGTAAATGACTACTGTCAAGCTGTTAACTCACCTGCGTGGCCAAACGGTTAAGACGTGTGATTCAGGAGCGAAAGGGTGTGGGTGCGAATCCGAGTATTGTCATGATATGATTTGTAATAATTATGTATATTATGTGTTCACTTTCAGATGATTCTTACGCAGAGAAATTGAGATGAGATGGAAGTAAGATAGAGAGGGGAGAGAGAGATAGAGAAAGCGAAGCATGTCATGAATTATTTCTTTGTCTTTCTTTCGAAAACCCCCCAAAAATACCTAGCCCCTTTTTTTATTTAAACCCCTCAAAATAAACCCTCTTTAGCATGTATGGAACGCATTCGGAAGTCCTTCCTTATTAACTGCCAAGCTTTCTATGTATACAGCTGCATAACTGATAAAATGTCCATAGAAATGATTTTCAAGTGTGTTTCACTTTCAGTGTAAAGGAGACTGTTGTCCACAACATGGAGTACTACAGATGCAATTAAACACACTAAATCACTAAATGACTAAAATGATTTATTATTTTAAGAAGCATGCACATCAATTGTGAAAATAACTTATAATTATTCAAGAACACATTTAAAAATGTGGCACACAGATGATAGAGTAAACAGTTCATGTAGGCATTTATTAAAAATCCTCTTTCTCCATTCAACTGCAGACTCACTAATTAAAACAAAAAGTATTCTGTTATCTAAGAATGGGAACCCCCATTTATTTTCGGTTGCCTATATTCGGACTCGAGTCCGAATATAATGATTTTATATTCGGACTCCGGAGTCCCGATATGACTGTTTCATATTCGGACTCGGGTCCGTCCTTACTCCCGAGTCCCGATAGTGTTATTTCATATGCTGGCTGCTCTTCTGTATCAATAGAAAATTATGCCCCCCAACCCCCCCCAGCCAATCCATCCGCGCTATAATCAATAGTCCCCACATTGATGTACTTTTGTGACAAGTAACACTTTGGGGGAATGTCGGGGGGGGGGGGGGGGGGGGGGGGTTGAGAGCCCAGGGTATGAAAAGCCTACTTGGGGGGATGTCGGGGGGGGGGGGTGAGTCCGAATATAATGATTTTATGTTCGGACTCCGGAGTCCCGATAGTGTTATTTTATATTCGGACTCCGGAGTCCCGATAGCGCTATTTTATATTCGACTCCGGAATCCCGATATCGGGCCCGACCGCATTCCCGAGTCCCGATATCATCATTTATTATTCGGACTCCAGAGTCCCGATATGCCTATTTTATATTCGGACTCCGGAGTCCCGATAGCGTTAGTTTATATTCGGACTCCGGAGTCCCGATAGCGTTAGTTTATATTCGGACTCTGGAGTCCCGATAGCGTTAGTTAATATTTGGACACCGGAGTCCGGATAGCGTTATTTTATATTCGGACTCCGGACTCCCGATAGCGCTATTTTATATTCTGACTCTGGAGTCCCGATAGCGTTAGTTTATATTTGGACTCTGGAGTCCCGATAGTGTTAGTTTATATTCGGACACCGGAGTCCGGATAGCGTTATTTTATATTCGGACTACGGAGTCCCGATAGCGCTTTTTTATATTCGGACTCCGGAGTCCCGATATCGGGCCCGACCGCATTCCCGAGTCTCGATATCGTCATTTATTATTCGGACTCCAGAGTCCCGATATGCCTATTTTATATTCGGACTCCGGAGTCCCGATAGTGTTAGTTTATAAGCCCGACCGCATTCCCGAGTCCCGATATCATCATTTATTATTCGGACTCCAAAGTCCCGATAGGCCTATTTTATAATGGAATGGATAGGCCTATGTCAGGGACCATGCCTGCCTCTAGGTTGCTGGCTGCTCTTCTGTATCAATAGAAAATTATGCCCCCCCCCCCCCCCCCCCCAGCCAATCCATCCGCGTTATAATCAATAGTCCCCACATTGATGTTACTTTTGTGACAAGTAACACTTTGGAGTAGCCTACTCAGGGGGGGGGGGGGGGGGGGGGTTTGAGCTTAGGGTATGAAAAGCCTACTCGGGGGGGGGGGGGGTGAGCCCAGTAGGCCATGGGACCAAATTTGTAGCTTGTCATTCCGTTACGCACCTCAGGGGATAAACTTGCCGAATACAGCCTCAAAGACATCAAAGGACAGAAATGTATCGTTGAGGCAAACTGCCATTTTGCATGAGTAGGCTACTTGACGTCTCTGACCACGAGCAATATCAGGTCCTTTGTTTCTCGAGCAATATAAATCTAGTACTAGATCTGACGAGTGACGACAGCGTGATGCGCCCGGAAGCTGGAATGCTCGCGCATGCGCGTAAAAAAGTCCGAGTAGGCTACAAATTTCTTATACAGGCGACGACTCCGAAAATAAAATTCTAATATTCGGACTCGAGTCCGGATATGAAATTCTAATATTTGGACTCGAGTCCGGATATGAAATTCTAATATTCGGACTCGAGTCCGAATAGATCTAGACACAACATTTATTTTCAGTTATTGAGTTAATGATTTTGACACTACAGATTTGCAAACCCAGTGCTCTTGGACGCTCCTAGTCCTAAAGTCGCATCCTTCTAGATCTAGTATTAGATCGATATTGCGTAACTCAAATGGAATACCACCCCCGCATTCTATAATATACCTCTTTTTTGTCAAGTTCCAAAGGCCCTTGCCATCTGATGGTGAATAAAGTGCTGTCCATAAATGGATCGAAGCTGCCTTGCACTAAAGTGCAAAACTTCACCAACAATAACCAAGCAAATGGGTATTTATCCATGGCGCCTCTTGACCTTACACCATGTGTGACTCGTCAACTGTACCAGGCGCTGTCGCTCATATGCGACGCTAATGCTGTGGAGAATTGGAAGAAAGTGAAAGTTGACGTGTAAACCCACGGGCGACCATCTCTAGTCTTCGGTGGGGAAATTGAATCTCCTTAATAGAAGAGCTTCTTTCGATGTAAAAACAAACAAAACAACCGGAACGCCATTGAAACAAAACAAAACAAAAATCTACGAAGTTGTAGGAGGGTTTGGAACTTAAACTGTTTGGGGGGGGGGGGGGGAGGGCAAGAGAAGTGAGTGAGAGAGAGACAGAGAGCGAGAGAGAGAGAGAGAGAGACAGAGAGCGAGAGAGAGAGAGAGACTCAACTTAGAAATATTAAACAAAACAAAAATAATTATGTGCGCATTAAAATAAATTGGGAGTGTTTATTGGTGCTACAGGATCAATATTACCGTAGCGAGAAACGGGTAGCCCAAATAATGTTTCAGGGGTGGGGTATGGTTGTGAAGGCTACATGTAGTCCCAATAAACACTCCCTTTTATATTGGGTGACCTTACATAGCTTGATTATTAAGGCTATATGTAACCTGTATAAGGTCACCTTGCATACATGCAGTTTCTTTACTGTTTGTTTCCAAATAACTCAAAAGCAATTTCTTTCGGCATTTTTGCAAACGCCATTGTATTCTTAATGCGTGTGGTGTTGTGGTGCATTTGCTATAGGCCTACTTGCCAATTTCTTCCTCGTCATCCACCCCTCTTTCCCTTTCTACCTTTACAACATGTCGAACAGTGTTTCCCTTCATGTGGACTGAAGGGGGTTCGAGATACAAACTACATGTACGTGTAACACAACATGCCAGTCATATTGTGCATTGTACCACAAGCTTGTAACACAAGGTTCCACACTTTGCCACAGCCACTGTTTTGAGAAAACAATGTTGACACCTCTTGTATCGCATATAGTGCAAATGTGTTTAATGGAAACCAGATACGTTCTCATGCTAAATGCATAGTTGAAAATGGAGGACTCTCAGAATTGATAACATATTTCCCTCAAAACTGGCACTAGTCTTAAATCAATTAGGGCGCCAATGGATGACTCTAACATTTCAGTTAAATAGCAATCCCAAAGTGATACACGACATTCTCGCTCTGTCTACATAATTGCTGCACAGCAGTAATACAATATGAAGCTCAGAACACAAGGAAATTATGTAATGCCTCCACCGCTTCCCTATAAGTTACACCAACGTCATACATGCAAAAGCCTCTTGTAAGCCACGGTAGTCCTTGTAACATAAAACTCATTGGGGGTGTAAGAAGAAGAGCAAATACACCGGCCAAAATGCCTTCGCCAACCCTAGAGAGGAGACTAGACGCCACAAAGAACGGGAAAGAGTTTACATTATATGTGCTTATAATTATTAGAAAGCCGATCTGTTCAAAGGCAGCTCCCGTCATACAAATCTTTGAATTACTATCACGTACCAAACATTCAAAAAGCTTGTCTTAAATGCAGTCATTTTTATAATCTACCTCTGCCCACTTCAGGCTGGCTCAAGACAGAAACATTTATTTCACATAAAAGAGTCATCTTTCTGTCGATCACAGTTGGATTGTACTAGCCATAACTATACATGTATATTTTAATGCCTTGTGCTGGGTATATTTATTAATCTAGATTGTACCAGGTATAATTGTCAAAATTTAACAGAGATGGTGGTAGGTATACATGTAGTTATTAATCCATGTGAAATGTTAGGCAATGTGTATGGATACAGAATTGACACAAGATCTTTAATGTTTGCTGATATAGTCTCTACTTAGAAGTTTGAACTGAACAATAAGACAAAAACAAAGAAACAAATATGGAAAGCAGATTCATTATTCATCATCAATTAAAAATTTATTAAAAATGTTATATTTTCATCTTCCAAACATTTCCGCACAATCAATTAAAAATTTATTAAAAATGTTATATTTTCATCTTCCAAACATTTCCGCACAATACTTACATCCTCCATTCAGCATTACATGTTTCCAAACTCACATCCACACCATAAGAAACTTTTGATCCATATTGCAATGTGCAAAACAATATCAAACCTTCAGAGAAAATTTTTAATCTAATAAACAATTATTTTAGCCACCACTATCACACACTTCCAGGAGGGTTGCACCACACTCAAGTAATAATAATAATAATAACAATAACAACAATAAATAACACTTATAGCAATTTAGTTTTGTCATATATCAGTTGAAGACAGTTGCTGTTGTGGAAAATAAACAACATAAAGTCATGAGTGTCCTTCTATTGCTTTTTATGTCCCCAATGAAGTTCACAAGTCTGTGGTTTGTCATCAAATACACAGATGTGCTGCAAGTCTGCCGATTTGTTGCTAACAGTCATATGACCATATTATTGAGATTACAGCTATTCCTCTCTCATCTCAGTTCATAAATCGAAAGGCTAACTTTTAAGAGAAAAAACAATCAATTAAACCTTAAAATCTTAGCCCGGAATTCAACCTATTTTAATTTCTCACTACATGTCCCTGTAATCTTTCTCTTAGTAATTCCTTAGAACATCATCACTGTTCTACAATAATGGCATATGTCAGACGTATGCCCAAAGGTGACTGATGATTCATTGCATTCCTGAGCATGAAGGCTTTCAGATAATAATTACTACAGAAAAAAAAAAAGTGCCAATAGGAAAATGTAATGATCCAATACAATCATAAATATGGCACAACTCACCAAATGACAGGAGCAAGAAACAGGTTTTTGGTTAATAGTTATGTCAAAAGTTTAAAAAATGACTTATGCCATTGGCATAGAACAGTGATGACATAACTGCCTCTTATTTGTCCCAGGACATTTGCTGCTGTCTTATCCTCTCATTCTGGCAAGACTGCAGGTCACAAATTTTACTTACACTTACAGATCCTCTAGAATATGTACTATTCTTATAATGATCTTAGGAAAAGGAACATGAGATCAGAATGTAAACTTGGATAATGCTGTGCAGTCAAGAAAATATCCTAAATGATATAATATGTCGGACTGGGTGTTAAATAATTCATTTCATATTTATTGAGGTCAAAGGCATAGTGAAACGTTTTCAAAAGATTTGATAAAAATGTCTACACACTATGGCTGTACAAGAATGAAAAGTAAAAAATGTAAATGTATTATGTACTTAAAAAGCTTGGTTTCATCTTCAGTGGCTGATGAATTTCAGGATCTATTATCTCTCACTGTAAAGTTTATCTGTCTCTTCTTTCAAACAATCTTTGAACACACTATAGTGATGATTGAGGCCCAGCTGACAGTGTAGCTTGTAGTGAGATCCTAGGGCTCCAGATGGCTGGGATGAACCATAATACACTCGTCTGATTCTGGAATGTACCAATGCCATGCTGCACCTGAAATTCACAAAGTAAAAAATTCTAACATTAAAAAAAAGCGCCTGATTTTTAACAACACCTATCACCACTCCTAAGGTATGAAATTTTAAAGGTGCCTTCCTTTTGGCCTGCAGAAGGTTCATTTTTAGATTTAGAGACTTCAAAAGGCTGGGAAGTATTTTTTTTGAGTTTGCCATGTGTCACTAATTTAGCTCCCTGATCCTTTCTTTTCCACAACCGCATGATGTTATCACTTCCTGTGGTGTGTTCACTATTAAACACTGCACAAATTATTGCCAATTCATGACATTCTTCGTCTCGAATGCTGTCAAGGTGCATAGGGCATTAATGCCCGAAGGAAGTGCAGAATGATGTTTCCAAAGATAAACAAATGAACAAACAAACAACAAAACCTGATAGGCTGGGTACCTCAGCTTGTTATATAGTGGAGAACGGTTAAACCGAAACTAGCGCTAAACCGAAGGAAAAGAATCCCCGATTTTTTTCCTCTTTATCTTTGTTAACTAACTAGTGCTAAACCAAAATAACCCTATGGTTAAACCAAAAAGAAAACTGCTGGATTCAGTGGCCAGTCCACTGTGATTTGCCATAGATCGAGTCAAGTCACTGTACCACCCCACTACACTCCCCCCCCCCCCCTCAATAAAAAACAAAAAAAGCAGAGCTCAGAGCATGCTTCGTTCTGCCCGTTAGTATAAGCCTACATGGGAGCGGCAGCACTACAGGGATGGGGGAGAGAGGGTGGGAGGCCCATAACCTCATGGGTCCAAAATCAGAAGGGAGCAGACGTTACGTCTGGCACATCACGAGTGACTTATCATGTAAAATGTATGACATCAGAGAGACAATACTAGTTATCACGGACAGCGCATTTCATGGCAGCGTGTATGGTAATGATCGGCAGGACAGCTGTTCTGTACTGTCCGTCCACATGCATGTCTCCCTGTTCTGAGAGTTAGACTACATTCACCCCCACATCCATGCTTCGAGTGTGCCTTGGCCTGAGCAATTCTCATTCTCAGTCAAAAACTGAGCAAGCGAGGATGTGTTGAGTTTGTTTAGCCAACTTACATTATTTGTCCTCTATGATAGTGATTTGGGCTACCTCTCTTGAAACTGGCATTTTTCAAGCCTCCTATCACTAAACCGAAAACAAACCCGTGGTCCCACCAATTTCGATTTAACCGTTGTCTACTGTAAAATGAAAAAGTGAATGGACGCCAGCACCATAATTGCTGTATTCTTGAATTCAGAGCAACTCTGCAGTCTCACTTAGTACAAATATTAATGGCTTCCCTCCTTGCACATAAATGTTACACTGAATAATTAAAATTTGCTGAACAAAGTCATGGAAAAGCAAAATTAACATGTCCTTGAATCTTCAGAGGCATAGTGTATAACTCTTGTTGGCCCAGAAACAAAAACACAAATAGGTGGAACTTGAGTCGCGGGATGGACACACCCCCGCCGCCATTTTGTTAGACCAGGCGGGTTTGTTTACTTTGGCTTCGCGTTAGGAAGCATGGATCCTTTGAATGCATAGAGGTTTTGTGTCAAGTTTAAACTTATTAATGGGGTTCACCCAGACACTGTGAAAGACTGTGACTGGAACAAAGATGTGACTGCATTTCCTCCCATGGCCCATCACACATGCTGAGATATTTTCATAGTACTTACTGTCAGTGCCTACACCCATGAGCTGTTCAAGATAAATTTTGGAATTAGCACCCCATACCTGTCAGTATTACCCTGTTTTATTTTTAATGTTCTCCCACATCCCTAACCCTAAAATGGATTAGATATATCAAATGTGGACACCTGATATTAAATTAGTGGAGGAATCATAATTGTCAAGTAGACTGGATCTAGATTCTAGATCTTAATCGGGGAGTGACGCTGTGGGTGCTGTTTTAGCAACAACTGTAACAAGGTGTTATACTTATAGGCCCTAGTTAGTATTGTGATGTCAAATTTGGTTTGGTACATTAGGCCTACACCATCGGATTTAATAGTTTTGCCCAAGAAACCAAAGAATTTCAGTACCACAATGTACACATTCAGGTTAGACACAACATGGTTAGGTTACAGCCATTTTCCTACATTACATTTAGATCTAGCAGACTACATGTATTAATTTTGTAGGCACTAGTTTGACTCATTCACTGGATCCAACATATTTTTTCATGCTTGGTAGTAGGTGGTAGATATGTCTATATGAACAACATTGTAACCCTGCATTCGGAACTCCTTCCAAACCAAACCCCTTCATAGCATTTCCCGGTTAGGAACTGGACTAAGCCTAAGGTCTAGGGTTAGCGTTAATTTGTGTCCAAGTGGCAGTTTCTTTGTTCATTTTGACCCTTCCTTCATTGCAGGATTAGAAAAAATAACCTTGTGGTGAACGTTTACTGTTCTGTTGGAGATGTCTTTTCGACCGATGGCCTTTATCCACTCTCTCCTTCGCCTTTCTGATAAACGCTCAGTGGCCTCGGCCCCATTCTTTCTTATATAAGGAATAGAAAACATCCTTCGTCCAATTTTGTATTTGTTGGTGCAGCCAAAAACTGCACACAAGTGCGGCATCTATCTCGTTCCTCGGTCTCAGACACAGCTTGCACTCGCTTTCAGTCTCACACAGAGATATCTGGTCTAACAAAATGGCTGCCTAGCTCCGGTAAACAACGCTGTGACGTCACGAAAGTTCCACCTATACAAAAAAAAAATTCAGTTACCATGCATATTCCTGGAGTACTTTCTGTCTAAATTGAATGCAAATGGATGATGTTAATTGGTCCCCATTTTCTGACAGTTTTAAGGATCACCTGAACAATCATCAACTCACATGACACATGGTTCTTGAGTAACATACAGGTCATATCCTGTACACAAGTAGGGAACTGATGCCTCATCCTCTTGAGATGTTGGAAGTGAATGTTTCAGATCTGACTGTGACTCTACAAGAGATAAATGCAATTAAACAAAAAACTGTTGTGACTGAAATGAAAATAATCAGGAAATAAATATATATCCCCCTCCCCAGTTTTTGCCGTCCATGCCATTAAATCTCAAGGAAAACCTGTTTCAAGAAGAATGATATGATACTTTTCAGTTAATTGAATATGATTTTTACTACCAGTGGCCTCTGTTTACATGAAAAACAAGAAATGCAATGTAACCAAACTTGATAGAATAATAAACATAATACTGTACTTCATTATATGAAGATGTAACACTCCACTGAACCAATGACAGAAAATGTTCAAAGCTTGTATTTCATAAGTCTTACTGTATCCTATTAAAGGATTCCATGACAGAAAAGGTCAAAGAGATACACTGGAACTGCTGGAAGAGTATGAGAGAAAGTAATATTGAGAATGACTCAGAAAGACAGTCCTGGCTGAAGGGGAGGAGATGAAGAAAATTTAACTGCACAGATACAGGGAGGATTAGTGTTTCAAATCCTCATTGGCTGGTCAATCCTCAGATGAGCACTGAAACTAAAGAATTACTGACCCTACGGGTGAATGTAAAATCAAATTTTTCCTGAATGCAGTTAATAAGTTATCCAGGGCAACTAAAATCTTGTAAATACTACATTCTACAGTAATGGTATTCTTTGGTTCAATAAACTGGCAGGGCATAGTGATTACAGTAAATAATTCCAATCATCTCAGATTTTTCCTGCCAAGTCAACTTTCACCCATAAGTGAAGCTTACATGACATGTACTAGATTACTGAATGAGAAATTACTAGATGAAATCTGTCTCTGACGTACTCACCATCAAACTGCCACATTCCTCCACCTTGCGAATGTGCAACTAAGTCAATGGCCACCATGACTGCATGCTGAAGAGGGTAACCAGCCTGGCGGAGATCATAGGCTTCAGCTACTACAACGTTTGTGGCAGGATCAACAACAACAGCGCCAATTGGGAACTGAATAAGGATAGAGCAAGCCATTCACAAAAGATAGAATCATTTTAAAAGGGGATTACCAAAAGTTCCAGCCATAGATATGTCTTGTTACATTAATTTCAGTAAAAATGCAAGCAACTTGGATAAAAACAGAGAAAATCCTCAGGCTAAATTGAAATTGAGAACTGTGGGAGCACAAATGGATTATTTAATTAAGAAAAGTTAACATCTTAAGTCTGAAATTATGCTCATGATACTAGGGTAGTGCTAATTATTTAACCTTTATTTCTCCAAATGCACCTTTTACCAAACATGTTTACGGCATGACCGCTTCATTTTTTACTCCTTTCTTAAGGTGATTGAATTATATACTTGCTCTTATTTCATAAAAGCACCAGCGCTCGAATGCAATTCAGTGATGGCAAGAAGTAAATTCAAACACTGACAACAATGACGATTACTGGAAAATCCTAGGAGAGAAAACCAAATTAATCCAAAGAGGAGACAAATAAAATGATCCATCATTTGGGGCAAGAGCAGACACTTGCCACATGTCAGGATGCGCTAAACAAGCTGCTAGAGGATCCTAAAGTACCATACCCCAATTCTTTGGTCAAGTTAAGCAAACTACTAGCTGAGAAACAAAATAAATAAAAAGACTGCACTTGTTAGAGACTGAAGAAAGATATTGTGGCAGCCAAAATTCAGAGCCCAATATCAGTGGGGTTGATAAGAGATTTTTTATTTTTTTTTGACCAACTGCAAACTGCTCTTATGGAAACTAACATAATTTTGAGCTCCCCAAAATATTTTTTAAAAACAATATTCTAAGTTAGAAAAAAAAAAATTTTGTCTCTGAAGGCAATGTCAGAAACTGTGTCTCAGTGCTCATCACCACATCACATGGATGTTGTTACCTGTTGTTTTTTTTTTGCAGTCTGAGCCAAACAAACAGCAAGTTGCATATGACTCTCAATTTGTTTCAATTCCTCATCAGTGAAAAAATTCCCCGATACCAATGAAGAAATTCTGAAAATACAGTGATGGTTCATTCCGTGACCAAAGGACTTAAAAATCATACAGAACACGCATCACAAATGTAATATAGAACAAACTAAGAACATAAAAAAACAAGAAAAGATACATGGAAATGGCGCATGAGAAACTGCCACTCTCTGATCTTTAGAACAATAGGTTACTTAGTGCCAAATCAGAAAGACACAGTGCCAGCACGAATTCTACTAAACTTCACAACAGGACAAAGGGAAAAAAAGGCAGCTTATGCCTGTCAAACATAAACTTCACATCAGCATGTAATTAAAATGGGGAATCAAGGGAAACGAAAACCTGTGTATGAAAATGGCAACTACTCGAATGCACAGGTTCAATGCAGCACATATATCAGTGGGAAAAACTGCTTTTCATAAATAGATTATTTCACTATGAGTTGTAATAAAAATCGCAGTCAACAAGTCCGAAGATTTAACAGTGCCTGAGAAAGAAACATACTCTTTATCTTCATGGAAGTTGACAGGCCAGTAATTGATGGCTTCATTGTACTGTTTCCTTGTCAGTGGTGCAGATGCGGGAACTTTGACCAGATATGGTTTCCCCAAACCTTTAATGGCGCTGACAATGGCATGGATCCCACTTGCATCACTGTCAGTTTTCTCCGAGCTTGTTTCTAATGGTGCTTTGGACAGCACAATCTGCAGTGGCCCATCTGCAGATAAAATGAACCATTAAACCATTATCGATCTGCCCTGCCTCTGTGTTCGCGAGGTCAAGTAACTAAAGCAGAGATGTTTTCCTATGGATTACCTTACTCCAGCCTGGCTATTTTTTTAAGGCACTAGTGTAAGGGCCCGTTCAAAGAACATCTCTCTCTTACGATAAAAGTAGTAATCTGCAGTCCTGCTTCAGAACTCATGCGCGCCAGGACACTGCGCACCAAGCTTGATAATTATGGTTACTTTTTATGACATGCACGGTACTAAAGTCAAAACAAAACAAAGGCAGGAGGGAGGCCATCATTGTTGAGGAGAAAGCATTATTCGATATTTTTAGGCCTATTTTCATTTATTACAAAATTACGATACTTCGTTTTCATGTCAAAGGAATAGACATAGTAGCAAAAAGAACTATCTTTCACATGTAATTTTTTCAGGTCTGGGCATTTCTTCCCCGCAGCAGTGAATTTTTTATCCTTGCTGTTTTTTTATATCGAGATAAGCTTTCTAGCCTTGAGTTTTTTGGTGTTTTTCAATGGCCCATGCAGACAATCAAATCAAGCAATTAGAATTTGAAAACCTTTAGGCAAAACAATATTCTTTCCGAAATTAAAAACTAAACAAGAGTAACTTAAATACTTCCCCCAGATATTTGTTTTAATTAGGTCTGGAGCTATATAATAAATCTAAATTTTCATCACTGTTCAATACGCCGTGAATGTAATGACCCTTTTATATCTAATTATCAATACCAATACACTTGCAAAAAGATGCCATGCAGCAGATGACGTTATTTTCTGTAACAATACCTTTATGTTTTGGTGCTCTTACTCTCTTCAAATGTTGAAGATCTTGAAGTGGAGCCTTACCTGCCAGCTCTCTGATATAAACAAGAGAATGCAAAGATTTGGCTGGACGATCAAGTTCATCATGTTATGAAAATGTCAGTAACAATTTCAGTAATGGGTATTACATTCCCCTAAATAATTGCAATTCAGCAGATGAAATACCAATTTTTATGTTTATACTATTAACATCAAACACTGTTCATACTCAAAGATATAAAAAAATATATTAAAAGTTCATTACAATTTTGGAAAATTAAAGTGGATCTGCTATATTGATAAATGTCAAAATAACAGCTACATGCTGATATTTCAAAATTGAAAAGTAACCAGTTTATTTACCTGTACGTATTCATTTCATAAAAAAACAATGTAAGCACACAACGGAAGTTCCATTTCCAAATTTAATGGTTGCAGACATTTATTTTCAAGTTCTATCCCATTTAGGCCTAATGAAAAGTTCATGTTACCTTCAGCTCAACCTGAAAAATGATCACTATGGACATACTTGACAATTCTTGAAGTCTGTGTCCTGTCTGCAATGTTGGCAACAAAAACATCAACCAGGTCCACTGGTCTGATATAGGCATTTGCCAGAACTGGCTGTGGTCGTTTCTTGAGCATTGGGAATGGAATGGATTGAAAACAAAGACTACCTGAAATAAATTTCAAACTGTGATCACCAAAAATACCATGCAACTAAAACATAAAGTTAAAAATATATATAGGCCCTATTATATAAAAGTTAAACGTTTCCTTTTCTAGCAGCATGACTTGAAACCACTGATCCTGTTCTTACTACAGTGGACCATCATGTTTAACGACACTGCTAATAACGAGAACTTTGCCTTTTGCGAGAACATTTTAAATCCCCGTTTTTTGTACTATAAAGCTATATATTAAAATACTTGAATAACGGCAATTCATAATCACAACACTAGCTAAAGCGAGAGAATTAATTCTCAGTGCATACAGCAAATTGTGGGAGCGGCCGCAGTACAGAGTGTAGCGAGTTAGACATAATTATATTGTTCTTTGTCTGTTACTGCATGCCCATCCATCTAGTCACCTCTCACTCAGGCCGACAATGCTTTGTTTCCTTACTGACCACGTGTCATGACAATGCATTACACTTCCACCCATGTAATCAATAAATTTACATTTGCTGCCCACCCGTCCAATTATGTCTTGCGTAGGCCTAGCAAGCGTTGTCTACTTGCTGACCATGTGCCATGAGTATACTGTGCACCACCACCCACGCAATCAATAAATTTATGCCTGCCCACCCGTCCAATCATGTCTTGCGTAGGCCTAGCAAGCGTTGTCTACTTCCACCACCCACGCACACAATAAATTTATGCCCGCCCACTTGTCCAATCATCTCTTAAGATCTTGCTTATATACCAAAGAAGCTTTGTTTTCTTACCAACCGCATACTATGCCACCACCCTCGCAACCAAAAAATTTACCGGTAGTATTTACACGGGTCAAAGATGGTGCTGCGAGTAATAATTATCGCACATCAAGAGTAGTGACCAGAGAGTGCACGTGTCTGACGAAGCTACAGGGTTGTAGCCTTCATGGCCAGCCCCACAGTTTGTCCCAATGAGTGATGAGTCATCACTTTGAGCTGGCTGAGCATAGTGTGCTGTCACAGCACGTGGACAATGGGGAGAGAAAGCATACTTATTACTAGGCCCAAGCAAGAGATGGCCAGGTGGGGCCACAACTCGCAAGGCAATTATTACTCGCAATACGGTCTTTGATCGTAATTGATCGCCGCGTGGCGTATGCTCTTTGACTACACTGGGCTTCTTGACAACATGCCTACACTCGTCATAAACATGCGGCCAATCTGTTACTTGTCTGCCTCTAACTTTTGAATCTGATCCGTCTCTTTCATAATTTGATCGAAACATGGCTACCGTCAGCATATAAACACAAAAAAAAAAAAAGTACTGAGATCAAGGCCGAGATCTGCCGTCAGTTTGATATTACAGTATGTAGGCCTACGTTGATCGACAGGACATACCAACAAGAGAGGTAATCATTATTTTTCATGGTTACCACACTTGTTAGCATGTCCTGCCCATAGTGGGGGATTTTAACCCCTTGCCTTGCCTTTTTGACGCTTTCTTGAAGTAGCGAGACCTTTGATATATACCGGTAACGAGACATTTTTGGTTGAACATAACCTCTCATTATAACCAAGTTCCACTGTAGGCACATGGCTCTTGTTTCTTAACAAAACAAAACTAGATCTGATGGTGCCACACAAATTATTCACCAGTCCTTTCTGATAGGCCTATACATTCCAAGTGAAAAGTGACGGAAAATAAGACCAGATCTATTCTAGATCTATAGCAGGCCACCGTCGTATAGGCCTAATACTTATACAGTAACAGGCTACAGAATGCCGAGAAAAACACATTCGTCATTTTAGTTTTCACGCTTTATATCCAAGAAGTTTGAAGAATTAGATCTAAACTAGATCTAGATCCGCCCGTGCAGATGCGGGGCCCTCTTGCAGAAGAGGGACAGCAAAGAATACATCTGACGTGATACTGCGTGTCGTAAGAGGCGACTAAAGGTGCAAAGGTCCTGGTCTCCCGAGAAGAGCCAGTTGGCGGTGGGCCAACTACCCACCCTGTAAAAATAAACCAGTTACAGAAACACAAGCAAATACTTTAAATCAGTCTTTTATCTTGGGAGAAGGGGGAGCATCTGCACCTGTAGATTCAATGAAGGACAATGGACAAAGCCGAAAGGACTCCACTGGCCCGACTGCTCCTTCATCAAACAAGTCACTCCGGATTGCGTCGTGGAATGTCCGCTCCATGTATGAAGCAGGAAAGAGTGCCCAGGTTACAATGGAGATGAGGCGATACAGACTGCACATACTTGGAGTTAGCGAGACCCGCTGGATACAGTCCGGACTGAAACAACTTAATTCTGGGGAAAAGATTTTGTATTCTGGAAGGGAGGACAAAAAGCATACAGAAGGGGTAGCGATCATCTTGAGCAAGCACGCCCAGAGGTCACTGAGGGGATGGGAACCCTACGGAAGGAGAATTATATTGGCATCATTTACTACAAAGAACAAGAACATCAACATGAACATTGTGCAGATATACGCCCCAACAAATGAAGCAACCGATGAGGACAAGGACGATTTCTACAACCAGCTTCAGGAAATAGTTGACACATTGCCAAGAAAAGATGTGAACATTATAATGGGAGACGCCAATGCCAAGATAGGACAGGACAATACAGGGTATGAGGACATTATGGGGTGCAATGGTTTGGGACAAATGAATGAGAATGGAGAGCGGTTTGCAAGTTTCTGCGCATTTAACAGCTATGTGATTGGAGGTTCAGTATTCCCACACAAGAGGATCCATAAGGCCACTTGGATTTCACCGGATGGAGTAACTGAAAACCAGATTGACCACTTTTGCATCACCCGACGATTCAGACGCTCACTGGAGGATGTCATAGTACAGAGAGGAGCTGATGTTGGATCTGACCATCACATGCTGCTGGCAAGACTCAAACTCCACCTCAAGAAACAAGGTACCAGAGCAGGAACAAAGAGGAGAAAGTTTCAAGTGAGCCTTCTGGATGGAGACAAGAAGGAAGAGTTCCAGCTGACACTGAGGAATAGATTCAAACCCCTTGTTGACCTCGAAGAGACAGTAGATTTGGAGACTCACTGGGCTAAGGTAAAAGGAGTATTTACATCGACATGTCAGGATGTTCTTGGGGAAAAGAAAGTGGAACACAAGGAATGGATCAGTCAAAAATCACTGGACTTGATAAGGATAAGAAGAGACCTAAAAGAACAGGTAAATGCAAGTCGTACAAGAAGCTCAAGAGTTGGTAACCAGGAAGAGTACCGAGCATCAGCTAAAGAGGTCAAAAAATCAATTAAAAAAGACAAAGAGGAGTTCATAAGAATGTTAGCAGAGAAAGCAGAGAAGGCAGCAACAGGAGGACACACGAGGATCCTCTACCAGACTACAAAGACTCTTGCTGGAAAATATGGAAAACCGGAAGTTCCTGTCAAGGATTACAACAGGAAGGCTATTTTTGGAAAGGAAGCTCAGGCAAAAAGATGGATAGAACATTTTAGTAGCCTCTTGAACAGACCTCCACCAAGCAACCCATCCGACATTCTACCCGCAAGAAATGATTTACCGATCAGTTGCGACCCTCCGACTAAAGCAGAGATTAATGATGCCATAAAGCAGTTAAATCGAGGCAAGGCAGCTGGACCAGACCAGATCCCACCAGAGGCGCTGAAGGCAGATGCTGCTGGGGCTGCAGAGGGTCTGCACTCACTATTCTCGAGGATTTGGATCGGAGGCAAGTTTCCAAAGGACTGGAAGGAAGGACACCTCGTGAAGCTTCCAAAAAAAGGGGACCTCAGCAATTGTAGTAACTACAGAGGAATCACACTTCTCTCCATCCCAGGAAAGGTTTTCAATCGGATTATTCTCAAGCGAATACAGAATGCAACAGACCCAAAACTTCGTGAGGAGCAAGCTGGTTTCAGGAGTAATCGATCAACCACCGACCAGATCGCCACGCTGAGAATTATAGTAGAGCAGTCGCTAGAGTGGAACTCCCAACTGATAGTGAACTTCCTTGACTACGAGAAGGCCTTTGATAGCATCGATAGAGAAACGCTGTGGAGAATATTGAGACATTATGGAATCCCAGAGAAGATGGTGAATCTTATCAAGAGCATGTACGAGGGGACAAGTTGCAGAGTCGTACACGATGGTGAGCTTACTGACAGCTTTGATATCAAGACTGGAGTTAGGCAGGGTTGTTTGCTGTCCCCATTTCTGTTTATTCTGGTGATTGATTGGCTTATGAAAGAAACCACCAATGGAGGAAGAAATGGCATACAATGGACCCCATGGACACAGCTGGACGATCTAGATTTTGCAGATGACTTGGCACTATTGTCGCACACACACGACCAGATGCAAGCAAAGACTACAGCTCTAAACAAAATTTCAGAATCTATTGGCTTGAGGATACATCCTGCGAAGTCGAAGGTCCTAAAAATTGTTGCACCCCCAAGCGAACAAGTCAAAGTAGGAGATCAACCACTGGAAGATGTAGAGTCCTTCTGCTATCTTGGTAGTATCATTGACAATAAGGGAGGAACAGAGGCAGAAGTCAAAGCACGAATTGGAAAGGCACAGGCAGCTTTCACGTCCTTAAGCAAGATTTGGAGAACCAAGGATATATCTCTAAAAACAAAGCTGAGGATATTCAACTCGAACGTGAAGTCAGTCCTGTTGTATGGATGTGAGACTTGGAATGCGTCCCAGGCCTGCATAAAGAGAATCCAAGTTTTCATCAACAGATGTTTGAGGAAGCTACTTAAGATCAGATGGACAGACAAGGTCAGCAATGAAATTGTTTGGAAAAGAACAAGACAGAGCCCAGTCAGAGAGGAAATTGGTAGGAGGCGATGGAGATGGATCGGCCACACTCTCAGGAGGCCAGGAAACAGCATCGCGAAGAAGGTATTGGATTGGAATCCCCAGGGCAAGAGATCAAGAGGAAGGCCGCGCGGAACGTGGAGAAGAGCCAGAGAAAATGATGTGCAACGAAGCGGAAAGACTTGGAATAATGTAAAGAGGCTGGCCCATGATAGAGAGGGATGGAAAGTGTTTGTTGGTGGCCTATACCCTGATCCAGGGTGAGAAAGGCAATGATGATGATGATAGATCTAGATCTAGATATATGGTGGTAGGTCCCCAGTGCGGCCAGGTCACGAGCGTGGCCAAAAATTCAAATCGTCTATAACTTTCTAATTAATGTAATCTTCGCCTTGCAGTCAGCCTACTCTGTTGCAATATTTCGTTAAGAAGGCTTTTTTTTATGACAGTGGCCGATCCCTATTTATTTTCTGGCCACAATGTGTGACTGAAGATTTTCTTCTTCTTCTTCTTCTTCTATAGTTGGTCCGTCTAGAAGACGACTCCCCAACTGCACTACTATATATGCGACTCAACGTCGCTCCTCTGAGGCTAAAAGCAGGGTAAAACCTTACATAGATGTTAAGACCATTAAAAAATATATTAGTTGTATAAAGTCTTTTGTATATATAACTCTGGTATAAATATCTCTTGGTTTCCAGATTGTGCACAGAAATACAACCCGCACTTTAGTTACAATGGTAGCTGCAACGGATAATAATGTTCTTAAATTCATTGTCGAAAGTCGTTGCAGACGATAGTGTTTGGACTTCTGCCGGGAGGTTGTTCCACATCCTGATGACATTATGGTAAAAAGAATAAAGATGGCTGTTAACCCGTGAGCTTGGGATGTTATATTTTATATTATTCCTTCTGTTGCCTCTGGTATTAATGGTGAGGTGGTTCAGTGGGATATGGATATTTCCTTCCCTGCCTTTATAAAATATTTTTACTTTGTTTTTTGCTCTCCTCTCTTCTAATGGTGTCCACTCGAGGTCTCTCATCATTTTATTTACACTACTACTTCTAGTATAGTCATTTGTCACAAAGCGGGCAGCTCTCCTCTGGACCCTTTCCAGTTGGTCTATGTTTATTCGACAGTGGGGGTCCCAGACACTGCAGCCATACTCTAGGGAGGGCCTCACAAAGGTGTTATAGCATTTTTCTTTTACTTTCCTATCGCAGTTAGAGATGTTCCTTTTTAGAAATGCTAGTATACCGTTTGCTTTGTTACATGTGTTATTAATGTGTTGGTTCCATGTAAGTTTTCTGTCCAATGTAACTCCCAAATATTTAGCCTCATGTGTTTCGCTCAATTTTTCGTCGTGTATAAAGTAGTCTGAGGTGATGTTGTGTTTTTTATTTGAAATTCTCAGGACTTGGCATTTATTGGGGTGGAATTCCATACGCCAGTCCCTCTCCCATTTTTGTAGACTGTCTAGATCTTTCTGTAAAATTTCCGTATCTTCTTTTGAGTTTATTGTTCTATAGAGGAGGCTATCATCAGCAAACAGTCGTAATTTAGTGCCTGGAGAGATCTTACTTGGCATATCGTTAATATAAACTAGGAATAGTAAGGGGCCCATTACAGTACCCTGGGGTACTCCCGAGAGAACAGCTGCAGGATTGGATGACTTTCCATCAACGACGACTATCTGTGTTCTATTTTCTAAGAAAGACTTAATCCACTTCAAAGTACTGTTTCTAACTCCATAATGGTTTAGTTTAGTCAAGAGACTAGCATGGTGCACTTTATCGAAGGCTTTACTGAAATCTAATAAGATGGTATCAGTCTGCCTGTTGTTATTCAAGTTATTAACAAAATCATTGCAAGTTGTGACCAGCTGGGACTCACACGACCTGTGTTTTCTAAAACCATGCTGTACATGTGTTAAAACTGAGTGTTTCTCGAGATGCTTCATGATGCTGGTATGCAAGATATGCTCTAAAAGTTTACAAGATATTGATGTCAGGGAGACTGGTCTATAATTTTCAGGACTAGCTCTATTTCCTTTCTTAAAAATGGGTACTACATTTGCTTTTTTCCAGTCTTCCGGTATTTTTCCTTGTTCAATTGAAGCTCTAAATAACAAAGTGTAAACAGGGGCAATTTCCTTGGCACAGAGTTTCAGTAATTTGGCGGGAATTCCATCAGGCCCTGTAGCTTTATTTTCGTTAAGGTTTTCCAAAAGTTTCAGTACTCCATTTTCTGTGACAAATATTTCATCCATATCCGGCAGTTTGGCATCACTCAGCTCTCCCGAGAAGACTCCCCCTGGGTCGGAAAAGACCTTACAAAATTGAGTATTTAAGATATTGGCTCTTTTTTGGGCATCTTGCTGTGGATATCTAGATATCTAGATCTAAATCAGAAAAAAAAATCCATGGCTTTACATCATCTTGGTAGCATTACTGGGCATAGACCTCATCGAGTTGGCG
Organism: Onchidella celtica; assembly: GCA_963931925.1. Taxonomy (NCBI): domain Eukaryota; kingdom Metazoa; phylum Mollusca; class Gastropoda; order Systellommatophora; family Onchidiidae; genus Onchidella; species Onchidella celtica. Next base: position 21,288,376 of record OZ007569.1, read on the forward strand.
GTGAAGATCCTTTGTTTCCCTAGGGCTCTGGACTGGCTCTGTCTCTCTATTTTTGCACTAGGCTTGCTATAGTAGAAGAAACAAAGATACTACGAAGGAAGGTCATAGAGTAACTTCCCTTGCTTCATCGTGCATTAGGAAATTCGCCTTTTGTATTAAAACAACAAACCAATATTCTATGCATCCGAGGCGTTGATTCGTAGCATTCAAGATTTTCTTACACACCCAGATTCACTATTGTCAGATAATATGTCAGCAATTAATGAAATGGACATATTCGTGGTTAACAACTGTGTCATAAATGCAGAGATCTATGATCTCTGGCTCAAAGGACACACAGGTATTGTCTGTGAATATATTTTATGTTGAGACATCTAGAGCCAGAGGTGTAGTTGACAGCCAGTGTTAGTAGATCTAGACTAGATCTAGATCTAGAAATCTAGATATCTATCTACTTAAATTCAAAATACGGTTTCAAGATCTATTATTTTATTATTGCAAGATGTGAAATGATCCGGTCTAGGCCTAGATGGGAGGAGAAGGAGGGAGGTACTCAGGTAGCTTGCTGTCCACTGCAAGTTACAAGAATTTATTTACATTTATTAAAGTGTTAATTTTTAATCTAGATACTAGATCTAGATCTAGATATAGATCTAGATGATGAGTTTGATGGTCTGGTCTTGTTTTAACGTCAAAGACATGTATGGTTTGGCATAGGCCTACTGGTAACCAAGGTTTTATGTGGATGCCTTTTATGTTGACAGTTATGCAATAATTTTATAGATTATTTATTTGTTCTGTTATCTATAGCCTCGATCTAGATCTAGATCTAGATGTCAAGTTGACTAATCAGTAAGAGTAATTGCTGCCTATCTTTTTTTTAAAATGTCAATGCAGTTCATCATCATGTCATTGAACATGATGCTGACAACTCAGCTGAACGAATAAAAATTTTACTAACAAGTAACATTCACTATTCAGTATAAAGGTATGGACCTACATACATATTTAGAGGTAAAAATATTGAAACATGATATACAGGGATGTAACCATGTCATGAATGTTTTAATGATTTATAAAAATGAAAAATGGTAGATCTGTGCTCTGTAGGTGTCTGAGTATAACATCTATGAAGATTTTACCCTGCTTTTAGCCTCAGAGGAGCGACGTTGAGTCGCATATAGTAGTGCAGTTGGGGGAATCGTCTTCTAGACGTGCCAACTATGAAAGAAGAAGAAGAAGAAGAGTATTGTTTAAAGTGGGAGCTTATTTTAATTGGCATTGGCTGTAGATGGAGTGAAAAAAATACAACACAAGAGAAGGGTTTGTTAAGATTCATGAGTATTAAAGCTATACTAAGCAATCAAATATTACAAAATAAGTGTTTCCAAAATGTTGGATTGGAGGGAGGCACTAATCTTCAATAAATCCCAGCTTCTTTAATCTTGTCATTTTTGTTTGTTTGTACACCACACTTTTACTTTGACTCAAACCTTGTTTTTAGAAACAATTATACTGCATACTGCTGTGCAAAGGCAGAGCGAGGTAACTGATAAAAGATTTATAAAGAGAATACTTTGCACAGTATTGTATAGATCAGATTGAACTTTGGTAAATTTATTATAATTTATCTTCAAACTTCAGATCTTCTGACTTTATTTTACTTTTATTCTGGTAGTCAGATTTGGCAAAGATGCAAAAAAGCCTGGAAAATCAGATTTATTGTTTGAGAAATTGGCTGATATTTAAAGTGATATTGGCTTTGATGTGATTTTCACAGCCATTGAAGCTGCACGGCTACATCAAAATCGTGTACCCCTGAAACAGTTTGGTGCCACATTTGAAGATCTGCACAGTGATATTATTGATCACTATCGTGTATTCTCTGGATTAGAGGAAATGCTGAAAACTCCACCCAGACTCAGTCATCAGCTGGTGTATCAATTTGATCCAGACACAGTGGATATGCTCATTCAAAAGTGAGATTCAATTTAAAATTGATTCACAAGTATTGGGTTTACAGTCTATTGCCATTTTAGTCATTTATACTTCAGCTATTTAAATAAAAATAGACACTAGATTCATAGTCAAAATCCCACAGTGGAGTCATGTCTGCTTTTCAAACTCAATTTATTGAAATAGATTAAAAAAAGATATATTCCCCGTATCATTGGTGAAGGGTCTTTTCCATGTAAGTGATTGTAGATTGATGCTGTTACATTACAAATTTACAGGTATTATTGCTTTGATGCATCTGTTATTCGAGAAATCTTTGGTCGAAAGTTGAACTCAAGGAGTAGGAAAGACCTTGATGACATCAGTGAAGAAACTGGAGTGCCTGTGAGGAGCTGCAGGAGACAGGTTGGTTTACATAATGTATACATGTATTTGCATCTCTTTGAATTGTAATTTCACATGGTTTTAAATTCTTACAAGTTCCCTTGTTTCACACTTGAGGTTATTTTGTTTTTCTGCCAGATTTAATTGTATTGATAAGTCTTTCAAAGTCATGAAATTAATGGAATTTGATACATGTACTTATATTGTCATGGAAATCATGTAACATTTCCAAACCTTTATATTTTTCGCCCTGAATATGACATTTTCTGGGTTATTTTTGTTTGTGTCCAATAGTTTGACAATGCAAAGCGTGTTTTCAAAACAGTGGAAGAATTGAGTGGACGGCTGGTGGACAATATCCAAACACATTTCTGTCTGAGGGAGGAGCTTGCCAAGTAAGATTCACATGTGTGTGGGTGTGTGTGTGTGAGCAATGTTCTTACTTGTTGGTAATGCTGTATGAGCAATGTGCATGTGTGCGGTATGCGTTAAAGACTTGTAGGTCTTAGATATTGTATTTGCTGTTGTACTGTTACTGAATGCTGTAACAACAAATTTCCTGGAAACAGGATAATAAAGTCATATCTTATCTTATCTCTCTTAATATCTCTTTGAATACTTTGATCTTCCACTTGCACAGTTTTTGGTTCTCAGATTGATTCGCTGAAAATTTCTTAATTTAACTTCTAGATTTCAAGTATTATGTTGATTACTAGAGTATTCATTCCAGGTAGTTAGATGCAGATTATTTATGTAGTGACTTTGGTGACATGGCATGTCATTATTACTTATTTGCCCATTCCTTCCCCTTTATTCTTGGTTATGTGGCTCAGTTTCATGTTCACTGATGTTATTAAGCAAGATTGATATATTGAGAAAATAAAACGTGATTCTAAAGGTCTTTGTTGGAAAACAAGACTATTGTGTCTGTGGAGTAATGTGAAAGCCAGTAATTTCTGTTAAGCCTAAGAGAAAGTGAGAATTTCTGGAGTTTCTAAGAGAGGGCAAATTTTGTTCAGAATGTGCTATGTTTTAGTACTTTTTTTTTGTGAACTGACCTTCATAGAGTATTACTATTCAGACATGGATGTGTTACAGAAAACCTTGAAAAGCCGATCATGATTTTCATCGTTTTCAGACGAACAACTCGATATAATTTTTATAATCTAGGCAGTAGTAAATGACCTTGTTTTCATTGTTTTCAAACCTTCCAGGGCATATGCAGCCATTGTATTCATCTCAAGTAACAGATTTGAAACTGGGAAGAAAAAGCTCAGCTATCTTTCTTTTGAGGACTTTGCTGTTTGTGCCAACCATATGATGTCCAACTGGTCATACAGCTCGGAGGGTAAATTTCCTATTATGTCTTTGTGATTTTATTTGTGCAGTTGACAGTACAGTCCAATCCACTTATCTCGACATGGCTTTTGTCGACATTCTGGGTAACTCGACACAATTTTTAAGTCCTAACCTGTTCCTTCTTTAACGCTACTAAATATCTCCCCGTAACTCGACATGTTATTCCATTCTTTCCTCTTATATTGACACATTTCTCCCCGACCGCGGCAAAACAAGTGCACTAGATCTACTACTGTGCTACCAAAAATGCCCACACTACTCCCCGAATATAAGACCTCTTTATTTCTTTTTGCGGTGCTGGCGGGGAGGAGTAGGAGAGGGGATGTGTGGACACGGAGGATGACCTTTGCCTTCAGTAACGTGAGTGTGGAGTGCCATGCATTGAAGTATTGCAGCAAAAGTACAGAATACTACAGAGTAATTTTTTTTCCCCACTAAATATTCGTGCGCCGTTGATACTAGGCCTTGACCTAGATCTCTTGGTTAACTGCCATACTGTGTGTGTATCCGTATCATCACTTCTTCTGAAGAAACAATCAGGTCGAGGTTTAAAAAAAAAAAGAAAGAAAGTAAATTATATTAAAGTAAAGTATATTAATACTCCTCACTTAAAAACAAAAAAAATCTCCAAAGTTCATTAAACCAGTATAATTCTTCACCAGTTTTATAATTTTTACAAGGGGGATACAAGTATTTGATCTTATCCATGTCAAGGTTAGTTGATTTAAGACATTGCAGCAACATAGCCATTTTCCTGCCATTGTTTGGTTTCCTTTACCTCCCTTGTTGTGATCATCCTTTGCAGTTGTGTTTGAACTTTACCCAACATTGAGAAAACTACTGAGCTTGAAGTTTGTGAATTTACAGTCCCCTGAAATTTGGCAGTAAATTGAGAGAGAATACCCATTCAGTTCTCTTTATAATATTTATGCCAAACAAATGTCAGTGACTTGTGTTTAACTGATTGCCAATATGGTAAGTATTTAATTTGAGGTTAAATGTTCACTGACAGACAGCCAGCATCATGAGGACATGGATGTGGATATGGACAGAGATTTCTTGTTGGATCTACGTGAGGTCAAAGTTCTCATGGAACGAGAATATGCTGAGGAGCACAGAGGGTAGGTTTCATCATCACTGTACTCCTGCAAGCACCTGTAGTACATCATAGCTTTCATCATATTTTCAGGTGTTCCTTATATCTTATACTTCTACCACGGTTCACATTAATTTACATTGACAAAAAATGAACATATCTGCAACATCAGTTTAAGCTAAAATCCTTCCTGATCTAATAGTAATACAGTCAGTAATAGAAAGAAAACGGAAGCTGACAAACAGTAGAGTCCACTTAATTAGAACTTTGATAATCTGAGTTTCCTTTAAATTAAAGTAATCGCAAAATCTGTTTATTTCCATAATTAAGTTTATATCCATTTAAGTTTTTTTGATAATTCGAATTTGAACTGCCCAATTTCTGATAATTTGAAGTCATCAAGCCCATTGTGTCTGTGTCATTCCCTGCCTGCTGAAAACCTCAGTACGCACAAACAAAGCCGTGTTCAACAATTCTTAACAGTAGGGATACAGAGGAAGAGGGGGTGGGGGTAGCAGTAGCATAATGCAGCGAGTATGGCCTCCCAGTGCCCTGCTGATAGTGAGGTCAGCCATAGGGATAACGCGTGAGATAGTAGACCTACAGTCTTGCACATTGATCATAATACATGAGGTAATGCCTTTATCGATTGATAACATCACCACACCATATTTAGTGAGTAGACCTACTTCTGGTACTATGCTGTCACAATACACACACACACCATCAGTATCTAAACTAAAAGAGATGCACAACAGGGATGGCTGACCAGAACTAGGCCTAAGAAATTCAGTGCTGCTTTAATTTTCTTTTGTTACTGCTACCATATCATCAGTTGTTTAAAAAAAATGCAATCAAAAGATAGTAAGTTGCTTGTGTGGGTAGTGGTCTGCAACAAAGGATGTTCCTCTTGTATGAGGCAAAAGCACAACAATGGTTACTGTTATTGCTCAGAGGCAGTTCGAACTCTGGTAAATCAAAGCGCAATAAATTTCCCAACAACTTCATTTTAAGCATACTCCACAGTCTACTGTACTTTATTGTTGTATTCACACATACATACAATATTCTTTTACTCTTCAGATTAATGCTGAGAACTCTTCAGCCAGTGATGAGAGAAAAAATATTGTCTGATATGGATGCCAACTTTAGAGTGAGTTTATTGTGGATCTTGAACTACATTGTTTTCTTCAATTTTTTCCCTTTCTTAAAAGCTCAAGATTTTCATGGAATAGACCCAGAGGAATGTTTATTACGTTATAAACGGAAAATATATTTAATTTATGGCATTTCTAAAAGTGTGAGATCTTTCTAAAATAGTTAAAGAGTAACAGTAAACACATAACTAAAGCTGACAGAATTTTAGAAAAGTTAAAAAGCTTTCTATTCCTTTGGCAATTTGACTGTCAGTTTTCTTTAAATAACCTGTGTGACTGACTCCTCTTAATAATTTATTGTTCAAATTGCACCTGGTACTCAGGCCATCAAATTTCACCTGCGACTGGTAGTAGTGTTAGTGTCACATAATTACGTCCTCTAGAGATATTGAAGAAAAAGCATGAGGAAAATCTAGACATACATGTATTTCTTTGGAATTGCATGATGGGAATGGAGAAAACAAGGGTGACAGAAGATTTTCAGTTCCATTTCTGCATCCCCGTAAATGTTGTAACTGTTGCCCCATTTTTGTTTTGTTTTATTGTTGTTTTCTTTCCACAGTCTGTTTCAAAGACAATCATCACAATTGCCAATGGTCTCAATCACAATAAAGAGTCTAGAGATATATTTATCGATATTTATGAAAAGGTAAGCCAGATAAAAATGAAAGTGGCCAATTGCTATTTCAGTTTCAGAGCAGGGATTGAGTTGGAGTTTTAGGAATTTGGTACACGAGTTAGGATCAAACTGTGGTTCCCATCTTCACCGCAGAAGAAAGGCATTCAGTATTTAGAAAATAAGTATTTTACTGAATTTTTGTGGGAGCAGTTTTCCTTACTCTTTTCGGTTTTGTTTTTTTTCAGCAGTATGTATTCATTTGGCCCTTTTCATTACCCTGGATTTCCTTTTTCTAATGCCCAGGTTTTAGTAAGACTGCTAATTATCAGCATGGGTGTGCCAGTGACTCTCGTTACCCATACAGTAAGCCAGATAACTTAACAGAAGGATGAACAAACTGTTCACCTCCAAAACACTATCATTATGACAGAACTGCATTGATTGAAAAAAAAAAAATGAGTGCAGAATTTTGAGCGCACCATATATTGGAATCAATTGTTTTTTTTGTCTTTTTTTTTCTGTCTCCCTTTTCGTTTTCCCCCCAAAAAGTGTGATTAAATTATTAAGAGATAGAAATGATTGTGTTCCTTTGAGATAATTTCATGTTGTATGTGAAATAATTATGTTCTGTGGTGGCTTTGATATTTACTGACTATGGTGATGTACACATAGTCATACAATATAAATATTTTGCAGTTGATTGAGCCGTGGCTGCAACTGTCATGGACCAGATCTGACACTCAGGTGTTTCTCATGGCTTTTAAAGACACAGCTTTGCAACTAGATTTGTTCAGGTAAATTTTCTAGTTGTCAGTATTTGCACAGAATAATAAACTCCATTGTGCACAGAAATGGGATGCTAATTGATATAGATAGGAAGTAGAAAGGAAATTGGACAAGGAATGTGAATCTCATTTAATTTTAGGCTTCAAGTTTTTCATCACATTTAATTATTATTAATCTGCCATGTAAGCTCATTGTGGCCTGACAGTAATGATACTAGAAATTGTGTGGTCTGAATAACAAGTGTTAGATCACATGAGCCACTGATCAAAGAAGCATTTATTTCCTTTGCCCACCATTTCAGTTAGCCATGCTAGTAGTAGGTCCAATCTGTTGCCGAGCTGTACCTAGTAAATTGGACAGCCTGGTTACTTTCTTTCCTGTAGACTGCTGTTGTTGAATGCCTAAATTTGCCCTAGTGGCGTAATAAAATGGTTGGAATTGGTAATGACAGCTGGTAATCAGGCTGCCAAAGAAACAGAAATGCTGAAGAATTATTATATCAGTTAGTTCCCTTTCAGTAAATGCTGTTGTGTGCTGGAATTATGAAATTTCCCTTGTATTAGGTAGTCCAAACTGATTTTTACTTTTTATCATAAGTCACCAGTTATGGTGTAATTTAATAGAGCTTACTTTTCTAAGAATTTTGATACCAAATTTATTATTCTGGCTTAAAAGCTTTGAAAGTTATTCAGTCATGACATTGAAAATTCTTACTTTCCAAGTCAAGGGGGTGTACATTACACTCAATTTTTTTTTGAGGGGGTCAAAAGCATCTCATTTTACATTTTGTTTACTCGTCGAACTTTGCCCGATGTCAATTTTTTGTGAACTTTTACAAGGGAGACTACATAATGTTTTGCTTTTTTTTTAATTGGAAAGGAAGTCAGCCGAGTCTGCCATTGACTTAGCACTGAGCGTCAAACAAAGGTGATGAAATCAAGCATTGGGTGGATCGATAAAAACAATCGGTGCTTTGTACCGAAACATGCCCAATGTCTGATTTTGGCACGTCCTGGTGATACAAAGGCTGAGGTTCATTTGCGTATAATTTTGATCCTGATCTGTTATAAGTTTATGCCAGTTTCTCTGTCCGCAAACTTTTCAATGAATGATTTTTAAAAGAATTTCAACTCAAAACACTGAAAAATACTTCGAATTAGACAACCTCATTTATCTGGCTTTCTGCGTGACTTATTTTCAGACGTGTGCTACATTGGCACAGTGCACTAGGATCCTTTGTTATGAGGGGGCCAAATTGATACGAGCTGCTCAGAATGAAAACGGCAAGGCAAGGCAAGTAATAAAAACACACAGCTACATGCATTAAACAATACAGAAGATGTACATTTTGACAGATGAAGAATTGAACTTTGTTTTGATGTCGATGTAGGATGCATGCTGTTTTACATAAACACACAGCAGTAGCAGCAGTAGTAGCCTTGTAGTGTTGCCCTAAAATTATGTCAAACGGGATTCCGCCCCTTTAGTTGGGTAATTTGGACTTCTTACTTTTATACATGTGTAGATGCACTGATAAAATAAAGAATTAATTGGACCACATACATGTACCTAAAAGTGGCAGATAATGATGACAATGGGACTGATCATAACAAATTTGAGAAAAATACACCAAAACCTGGAATTGCACTGACTGAATGAAAAGCATATATCCTTTGAGCTTCAGTATACAACTACAAGGTCTACACGTTTTGTCATGTTGGTGTTATGGTAGTTTGGCATAATTTCAGGCCAACATTACAAGGCTATTGCTTTGCTGTGCATTTATGTAAAACGGCATGTATCCTAGTTCCTCCATCAAAATAAAGTTCATTTCTTCCTGTGTCAAAATATACTGTTGTACTTCCTTTTATATTGTTTAACATGTGTAGCTGTGTGTTTTGTAGCTTGAACAAGACAGTCTTTTTCGTTCTGAGCTGCGTATACTGAATTGACCCCCTGATATTGATAGCAAAGGATCGCAGAGTGTTGCGCCAATGTAGTATACGTGTTTTAAAATAACTCACACAGAAAGCCGGATAATTGAGATTTAATTATTTTTCATAGTTTTTTTTTAGCTCAAATTCCTTTGAAAATCATTTTTTGAAAAATTTGTTAACTGAAAAACTGGCAGAAACATGAGGATCAAAATTATACGCAAAAGAACCTCAGCTTCTGTATTATAAGGGTATGCCAAACTGAAACATGGGGCTGTTGCGCTGACTGTTTTTATAGGCCCACCCAATGCATGATTTGGTCATTTTTATCTGACACTCACTCACTCAGTGCTCAGTCAATGACGAACATGGTTGACCAATTAAAAACAAAACACAACAATATTTTTGTCTCCCTTTCAGAGTTCACAAAAAATTGACATCGGATGAAGTTTGATGACCAACGAAAGTAAAATGAGATGCTTGTGTTATATTTGTAGCCCTTGAAAAAATTGAGCGCAATGTACACCTTCTTGACATGGAAACTGAGAATTTTCAATGCCATGACTCAATAAAGCGTCATTTAGTGAGCGGTCAAAGTTGGACTGTTATGCAATTTGCAAAAGGTAGCAAAATCGAGGTGTTTTTTCACTTCTGAAAATGCCACAAATTTCAAAGCCTTTAAGCCTGAATAATGAATTTGGTATCCAAATCCTCAGAAAAGCAAGCTTCATCAGATTAGACAATAACTGGCGAGTTATGATAAAAAGTAAAAATTAATTTGGACTACCTACTTTATTTTTTAAGCCAAATGTACTGTATACATGTAATGGAAAACTTTATGATGCATAATGCATTAGATTCTAGCCTGTGCTTCTTGAACAAGATGTTATAAATTTATTCATAATAATTTCTTTCAGGGCCAGTCCCAAGCTGGTCAAAGTATGGGAACGTTACATGCTTACTTTCTGCCCAATGGTCCTGCAAATGTACCCAAGATGATATTTGATAATATTAAATGTCATGGACGAGTTGCCAATACCTGGGACCATGCTGCTTCATAAATCATAATTCACCACTCTACTGGCAAAGTTCAAAGAATGACCTAATACCGAAACAAAGTTGGAAACCTAATTTGTCATGTCCAGTACATCCAGATGAAGCATAAATTGATTTCCTGATCTGCTTCAGATTCAAGTGGACTTGCAGTAACTTTCAGATTATGTGTTATGACTGCTGTTATTATTACTATTCTTAGGTTATGGATGTATTATGACTGCTGTTATTATTACTATTCTTTGGTTACAAATATTGTAAAATGCTTTGAAAACTAAAATCCTGAAGCCTTATTAAGATCTTGTCATTATCAAATTGTGACTTTGGCTGTCTAACTGGTTTGTTGTGAAGTCTGTTGATGTGAAAGTTGATTTGTTGACACAGTGATATAATGCAGTACTGATTGGATTGACATAGACATTTGTCAGCTCTCATCATGAAAATATGGCTGTAAGATTACCACCCGAATAATAATAATACATGCTGATAGTGTCAGCCACAAATGGGTCAAGTCTGAAGAAATAAATTTTACTGAGTAGGCTAAAGATTGTTTTATTAAACTATTATTATTAATGACCATTTCAACTCCAGATGTACCATATTATAAGAAAAGCATATCTCTAGAAAAAAACATGGTGTGCAAAACTTTACGCGTTTATAAAAAATAACATCAGTGAGTCTTTTTGGAGGTGGCCACTTTGCGTTAATACGAAGAGTTTCATGGCAACTGTTTCAGACGGAGGATTACTTGGCCCTTTTGTATTGTTAAGCAAAAGTGACCTTTTCATCTGAAGTAACACATGTATGAGAGTGACCCCCGCTAACCTCAACAGAAGTCGCACTGGGCCAAATGGAGAAAATCACAATGAAACACAAATTAAATATGTATCCGATTTTTATATTTTGGTCGATACTCAAAGTTCAACCATTTTTCTGCATTCTGTGAAAATATTATATCTCAAGTCAGCCTCTAAGTATGTTAATTATTGCTTTTATTGCCTGTAATTTTGTCTTTGACATCAAATTTCACAGCAATAATGGGGTTCATTGAACTCCCAACAACTTCAAAATTAATGGACCTGTTGTTACAAAGTTTTCACAGGGCATGTATGATTTATATCGGCATAGACATGCAAAATTTTAAAGCTGTAGGTTAATTACAAGTGTCCAATGCTAGGGAGATAGTAAGACCACCCATCTCACCGAGAGCTAAAATTGCTCCTCCATATTTAAAGGCAATTTTCTCAGAAGTTGCTTCCATTTTCGAACCGGGGATAGGTCTCTTTAAAAAGCCATAAATTTGCGACAAAAAGGAGCATAGCAATAATTTTTACACCAAATTAAAGATGAGATTTCATACTTCATGGTGATATTCATAACTCAAAACTGAAAAAATGCCACTTCCATTGAGGTTAGTGAGGCTCACTCACATATTTCCTTTAATGGATGAATCTTTACGATATTTATATTATAATCGAGATGATGTAGCTGGGCATCCATCGCCTGCATAATAATAAATAAAATTCACAGTTTATGAAAATCTCGGAGTTTTGCCATTCGTGGCGGATACTATTGATGTAAGTGTTTTTTGTTTTTTTTTTTACTCTCAGCACAGTACAGTATTGAATTTGTCCTTTTTCTTAAAATTGTTACGCCTCACTCTGCTGTGTAGTGTTGGAACATGTAAAGGTTTGTTTTGTTTTGAGTTTTGAGAAAGCACTTAAACATGATACATTGTCAAATGATATTGATAGCAGCCATATTGTGCTTGGTTGGAGTTGGAATAAAGACAAATTAGACAGAACTGTAGCAGATTGGTAGGACAGAAAACTGAGAAAGTTCTGCCCATCACCTGACCCAGAATCAAAATAACCTGATAAAATTTTGCCATGACATTGAAATGAAATAAAAAAAAATCCACCCAATTGTTATGTTTTTGGACAAAAAAAAAAAAAGCACATTTGCTGAAAACAGCTGCCTGAATGAAATCAGTGTTACTTGAAACTGGATACATGGAGAGCATGAATGGGAATTCTGTGTAGAGATAGGAATAAGATATTCCTGCAACCATTTGTGTTCATTATGAATAATAAAAAATGTACTTTCACTGCTAGTGAATGCCAGTGTTGTGAAATTTTATTTTCATTAATTAAATAACATGAAGAACGAGAATGATGAGAAAATGGCTGTGATGAAGATGTAGGCTACTGATGCAAAGTAATTTTTGCTAAGCATAGTTAAGTTTATATTGGAGGTAAAAATGCAGGTTTTTTTCAAGATTATAATTTTATTTTTCATTAATTAAATAAGATGAAGAATGATGAGAAAATGGCTGTAATGAAGATGTAGGCTACTGATGCAAACTGCAAAGTAATTTTTGCTAAGCTTAGTTTATATGGATGTAAAAATGCACGTTTTTTTCAAGATTATAATTTCATTTTTCATTAATTAAATAAGATGAAGAATGATGAGAAAATGGTTGTGATGAAGATGTAGGCTACTGATGCAAACTGCAAAGTAATTTTTGCTAAGCATAGTTTATATTGGATGTAAAAATGCATGTTTTTTTCAAGATTAATCTGAATTTTCAATGCAAACACAAACAAACAATACAGATCACCATACTTTGAAAATCACCAGAGCCTTGGTCACATTACCAATGGGAATGCAAATTTATTAAAGCCAACATCATGAATAAGAACAGCTGAGTATCAATTTGTCCAAGCTCAAAGATACCATCAATGGCACAAATGAGCAGAAGTGTACCTATTCATCAATCTGATCTCTGCCTTTCAGAAATGATGTGTTGAATGTTGGGTATTTTGTTAAAATTCATTCATTCTCTGAACTAAAAAAAAAAAAAAAAGCCATGCACTGTCACTCATGAGACAAATGTTAACTGAGGAAAGTATATGAGACAACTGTTGGTATGTTGGTATTTACAGGTACTATACACATTCTGCTCCAGAATTTATCAGATAAATCACAGTCAGTGCTGCATGAAACAATCTTACAAGTAATACTTGATTCAAAGTGGCTGAGATTTCACAGTTTTCATTCAAAATTGAAATAGTCTATCCTGATTTGAAGAGAAGAATTGCCACCTGGCCGAGGTAGAAGTAGATGAAATGTTTGGTCTCGTGTGTAACATAGCTGCCAAAGTTGCGCCCCACAATGCAATGCCAGGTTGGGTTGTATTTTTTGTCAAACTCTTTCTTAATGAAGGCTGCAATGTCCTGAAAGTATTACAAACACACAAAAAAAGTTTAACATAACTTTGTGACTTTCAAAATTTCTAAATTCTATTTCTACTTCTAGTAGGAGACAAATTAGTGCCCGAAATAAGCTGGAAAATGCATGTTTGCCAGCCACTTCACCTTGTCTGATAACATTAACAAGATGTGTGCCTCCAAGTCAAATATGGGTGAACAGTATTTCATAAAGTACCCGGTCGATAGTAGCAGACTCTCGTTTTGTGCTAATAGTAACAGGTAATGTAATATTGTATTCAAGATCTTGCACAGTGCGATTCTTACTAAATGTAGTGCGGGTCTAAAATTCCATCACATGACACCGAACATCTGATATGAAATGAACCAGCAACAGCAATGTATCGCTATGCCAATACATTAAACACACTCACTTCTTGCTTTTTCCCTCTTGGTTCTATTTTTAACACACAATCACACCACAAACAATGCCATGAGTAACCTAGAATGCAAAGCATATCGTGTAGCTTTAGCATATTTTGTAGACAGACCCCGGTAAAAAAAAAATCCTGAAATTGTCAAGAGTAATTCTGGCCCTCACACAAAAATGTAACAGTTCCAACTTACTAGTAACTGGGAAGACACAGCTTGATATGGAAACCACTGTTTCAATACAGAGGACAGTTCTTTGTCACTCTATTCTATTTGAAACTGGATTATCTCTCTTTTCAGCCAGCCTTACATTAATTTTTTACTGGAATTTCACCCAAAATGTAGCAATTACAGGAAGTCTCACTGGCTGTCTAATTCTGTAAACCAAACTGACTTCAAATTTTACTTGATTTTATTTATTTGAATAGGGCTTTGGGGAGTAACTGATTGTATTCATACTTGGATTAGCAATTGGATAATCTTCTACTACATCTAAAACTGGTCGTGACACACACACAAAAAGTTTCACATACTCTCAAATGCCATCAGAAATTTGTCTTTCAGCTTTATCTGTCAATTCGCAAACGAAAAATGTATACCTTTTCAATGTTGTATTTCTCCAGGGCCTGGGTAGCACAGTCCACAGCATCCTGCTGCATGTCCTCGGACATGTCTGCATTCTTAATCACTGCCTTCCTCTCAGACATTATGTCGTGTTCTGGAAGTGGAAAAGAGATTAATTAACCACAAAAAGAAAAAAAGAATTACCATATCAGCACTTTATACAAAATTGGTTCAACCACAATCCACATACACCAGAAGTTAAACATCTGAAGGACTTCAACAAGTTGACAATTAAAACCTGCCTCTTTAAAAACAGATCTGTGCATAGGTTCCCTTGTGTGAAAAGTGACTGAGAAATGAAATCTAACAAGATAATATATGATAACTAGCTGAGTTCCCGTTCGATGAACAGGTTTGTGTAGTTTTTTTTTTTTTTGGTGAACTTAAGACGCCTGTGAACTAAGAAAGGCATTAATGCTGCATAGATAGCTTTAAGAGAGATGCAAACAACAGAGGACACCACTTCAGACCGAAAGGAATAAGGACAAAAGCCGAGATGCTTAGGGTCATCCTCAAAATTCAGCGATAGGACAGTACACAGTGTACAGTGGTCCGCACCGAAAATTTTCAGGAAGTGATGATGTCATAAAAACCTACAGCATGTCAGTGAGCCTAGTGAAACTTGGGGAAACAATACATTTCCAATAAAAAAAAAATTCACCGATTTGAGACTTCTATTAAAAACTGTGCACCCTTACATCCATTCTGATGTACCATATAAAATTTGAAGTCTGAGTGTTGAGTGGTTCAGAAGCCTTTTGCAACGAAAAATCTCAAGTCCACAAATATAGTAATGTTGAAAACGGTGTTTTAAAAAGATGATTGGAACTGGTAACAAAACAAATGACTTCATAAATTCAGTTTGTACATTTCCACACATTATATCTTCAAAATGAATGTGTAAAAACCTAGTAGATTTTTTAACTAATGAGCACAGAAAGTTTGAACTTTCTACGTTTAGCCGTTTTTCTATGCATAGGGAAGGACCGCTCCAAGTTGTCCAAATATAGATATGACACTGGACATTTGCTTGACATAAATTTAATCACTCCACAATTGCTTCATTGTGCTGAATGAAAAAACAAAATCACTTTTAGTGCAATTGTGTTACATTTTTTTTAAAAGGATTTAGCAAAAATGTTGTGGGGAAATTGATCAATGTTACTGGTGTGCTCCAGATTACTTTATTCCTGTTCATTGAATGGGACAGAAAAAAAATGTAAATCAAATTTTAAACCATGTAAATGATTTCTTTTAGACAGTGTGAACTGAACAGCTTATCTCTCTCCAAGTCATGTTTTGTCATATTTTTGTTTTATTACTATTTTTTGTTTCCATGGAAGTTTTTATTTGCTCTGTCTGTGATTTCACACCCGACAAAATTGGCTGATAATAAGTCATCTAAAAAAGTTTGTAAAAAATATTTTAAAAATCCTAGACACAATTTATACTCTGGAGCAAAGCAACGATGATATATCAGTGGGGGGAAAACACAGAAAAAAAAAGTGACCAAAAAAAATCCGATCTTAATCTTATGGAGCCTTGAACGCTCTCCCCCCCCCCACCAAATCGGCAGGCGAGTTTACTTCTGGTAAGTTTTTGGAATAGAAAAAAGGAAGAGTGGCAGTGGAGGGCGAACTCTTCTGGCTTTCCGATTTCCCCCTCGGCACGCTGTTTGTTTACTCTGGTCCATTTTCTGAATGAGAAATGATGCACATCGTTTGTTTTGGTCATGTGATTGAGATGAACACTCGGGTGGCCCCCGCTGGCCTCCCACTCGAGTGAAGGAATTGTTAGTTTCAGCTAGCTTTTCAATGTATGTATGTGAAGTTAATCTGATCTTTCTAGACTTTTATCACTCGCTAAAATTCAGAGGGCATTGGTTCTTTCGGTACTTGGGCGGGTTTTGATGAAAGTTTCATCAATAGCTCGACCGAACACCATTTTACACCTAGGACGCTGTTAGTGTTACGTGACACATACGGAGCTCTTCCTACATAAAAATCACAAACCAAAACTCCATTTGCGAATAAGCGTGGCCATCATTTATTGCTCACACTTAGTTATATAGTGCCGACGATCCATGAAATAATTATAATATAATATAATCACAAGAATAAACACATGAACTAAAAACATTAAGAAGTATATTTTCATGGTCAACTTTTTGCACCAACTGAAAACTTGCACAAAAAAGAGAAAGATCTAGATCTAGCTAGATCTAGGTCTACCTCTTATCAATTTGGCTGTCCAAATTTGATTTCCCAAAAGCATGAGGTTCAAATTAATATCACAGTGAAAAAAAACACAACATGCAAGTGTGACACCAAATTTATGTGAGTTGGCCTTCTTTCATACTATCATTAATGTCAATTTGATGCAAATTTACAATCCTCAACAGCTGGAATTATAAAATATACATGCATATTTAAATCGTCTTCTAGATCTCTACTCCAATGTTCAGTCGCAGACTGCTTTTCCATGTGTACAACTGTGCGAGCATATATCTGGAATCTGGGCGCAATGTGTTGAACAAAATAGCCTATTTAGATATCTAGACCTACTCAAATACTAAAAGAGCTACGGAATACTTACATTTTTTTTCCTTGTTTTTCAACTGTGGCAAAAGCCAAAATTACTTATTGGTCTTAGCAGTAACACCTACACTAAATTTACTGAAAGCGCTGCCTTCCCTTCCTTAGTAGCAATGATATTTCACTGTTACCGCTTTCGTTTCATTGGCTGTAAACTACTCTCTGCCTTTCAACAACCCATACTGCACCGCGACTTTGTTTGCGAGCAGCGACCGTTGCTACGTAGCGGAGCAAGGAGTGCTAGAAAACTACTGTGCCGTGCGGAACTTCAGTGACGAATTATTTTTCGCACCTGAATGCTCCCCGTGTATGAAAAGTATCGTAGCAGAAAATAGCGCGTATAATATCAGTTAACCTCGCATCTAAGATTACGTTCTTTGATGGTTGCGTTCACCTAATTTTTGATATTAAACTTAAAGCGCAAAACAGTTTTGCAATGAATTCCGTGTGTAAAAAAACTGGCAAAAAGAAAAAGTTGTATGTAAATTTGCGTTTCATTGTATTGTTTGGGTATTATTTCTTACGCCAGGCTTTGCTACATACCTTTTCTTCTTGCCAATTTTTGACTTTGCTTTAAGCCTTGCAGCGACCCCACAGTGTTTCTGTGGTTTTTATAATATATCGTGTGTAAAGAAGTCTCCTTTACTTTAAAAAAGACGAAAACACAGAGAGGGTGTTTACTTGCAGATGTTTGCGTGAGGGTATTGATGTATATACATGTGGGGATCACGTGTAGGTGGTGTATTGTAAAACCAGGTAGCGATCAAGAACTCGACGCTTTGCCTTTCAAAGCGTATTTCTTTCATGCAGGTCCCACATAAGATTTATTACAGTCGTAATACCTGTTTGTCGGGTTAGCTCTTACCTGGCGCCTCCTCGTATAGGAAAGAGGACTGGGAGTGGGAGGAGGGAAAGAAGAGTAGTCGGGGAAGGGGGTGTGCTCGGAGGGAGGGGGACGGGCGCATAAAAGCATTTTGCAATACGAAAGCGAAAGTGCAAATGGAAAATTTAGACAGCGATCTGAATACATGTTCTGCAGACGTAATTGCTCTGACATATTTTTTCGTGGCTGGAGGCAAATACAGTGTAGTTTAATTGTATGCAAAGTGTTACCATAGGCCAGAGGTAGTAGCAGCTGTTCATTGTGACGACAGAGAAGGCTTAAGGAAATACATGGAGGAGATACATTTTAAACCCAGATGCATCGCCTCTTTCGAATACCATGTTCTCATAAAGATTTCCTATCGCATCAGTTCCAGTGGCCGGCGTATAAGGTATGGCAGGTGTGGCACCTGCCCTGGGCGCATCTTGAAAGGGGTCGCCTCTGAGCATTTTGGGTTAAAGGTCAGATAGCCTAAGCCGTCCTCGTATTGTTTCTTATGTGAAAGAGGAATTTTCTTCAGATGTTAGGAAGATGCGCTTATAAAAACTTTTATGGGAAAGAGTTCCGTACGTGCCCACCAATCGGAAATCGTACGAGTCTTCACAGATTTTGTTTTGCTTCTTTTAAGTTCTTTTGATTGAAAGACAAGGGGTTGGGTTAGGGGTAAACCTAGGTTTGGGGATACGGACAAGGTTAATTAGTTACCGTTAGGTTTGGTGTTAGGGGTAGAGTGGTCTTGACTGGTTGGCCGGGCACACTGAACTAAGCTTACAGTATTTCTAAAGTGGAATCAATACAGACAATTATTTGGACGGGCTCAATTTCAGACCTTGCCATGGACGCTTTTGCCCTCAGACTCGCCCCTTATCAGTTCGCCTACCACTTTTATCGGAATCAAGAAACTGTGAAGTTGTTAATTATCTTTCATCCATAGCAAGGTCCTGCCTCCCAGCATCGCCTCGGTGTTCATGTTAAAAATAACTAAATACAACTCGGATGACAGCTTGGTAATAATACATGTACTGCGGTGACAGAAGAAGAAAATCTTGGCCTCTTGTGGCTGCTGAGCAGCAGTGCGGAAACTATCTATGCAAGTTTATGTTAGGCATAATCCAAGTCGGAGAGATGGATATTGTAATTAATAATTATTGCCTTACCTAGTTCCATTATAATCTGTCGTCTTGTTGATGTGTCGGGCATTGCACGTCTATACAGCTCTTGAGCCATGACTGCAAGTTATTATTATTATTATTATTTTATGGTACCAGTCTTTTATTCTGATTTTATGGTAGGAGTCACACTGGCTATTTGCAGACACTCTACATTAGATTGCACAAAAAAGAGATCTGTCTCTGGCAGGTCAAATCCACAAAGCGCCTCCCGGATGAAGGAAAAGACTCAAGAATTGCCAAGTAAGTAAGTAGGCTTGTTTCTTGCAGAGAGCTGTGCCACACTTCTCTACTCATGTAGGCTACATTCGCTTCCCACTGGCCGACTACAATTTCAAGTCTGTTTCAGATGAGCACTAATGAACATTTTTTTTTTCCAGGTCTTAGCCACGCACAATCAGCACGTGGTCACAAAGCACAGTTCATGCTAACGTTTTCTGGTCCGCAAATCAATGAATACCACGGATGTTCAATGCTGAGGGCCCCTGCCTTAAAAAAATAATCTCGGAAGAATTTGCGCGAACTCTAATAATGAAAATAACAGTCAAATGGTTGTGATAATATTGAGGTGTTTTTGCCAGGATGTTGTACGTAACTCCCAAGTTTATTATGTATAAGCGTCAAATCAGTTTGAGATACCGTATGTGTTTGTGATTTAATGTTGTATGCGTTTTTGGCCCTATTGCTGATTTACTTTCAAACCTCATTTTCTCAACAAGGCCAAAAATGCACATACAACAATGTGAAAAACATCAGACGATATAATGGTGATGCTGATGTTGTTAGAAGGCTGACTGATGCTTGGAGGTAAAACTGCTATGAAAAAAAGCCAACATTTAGTTCGATTGCATGTTCTAACAAAAGTGTCGCGATTTGTCTCGGAGGATGTTAAACTCATGAATGTATGGGCATTTTTAAACAAGCCGGACCGGCTTTCACACGATCAAATTTTGCGTTAGATGTCTAACATAGTGCAGGCAGTACTATGTATAGTGAAACCCGTTCAGTTACAAGTACTTTCGAGGGGGCTTTAAATTTGTGACTGATGCGTAACTCACGACGACCCCCCCCCCCCAACCAGTGTCCTTATACGGTGAGGTCTACATCAGGTATCCAACATTCATCCACTCATAGTCATATTCAACTCCACGTTTGTCTGTCAGTGTCATTATTATTTATTAACTTTTCATTAAACGGTCTTGTATGAAAATGGAGGAGGTAACCGCTGAAAACGCACTTGCATGGTTACAGAGGAGCACCCACACATGTGCCGTCATTGTGACAGATTCCCAGAGCATGCTCAGGAAAATAGAGACAGGATACCTCAAACCTGAATTGGTGCAGTATCTGCACGACAGTAAACTGAAAAGGCTGACTTGGATTTTCTCCCCTGGACACGCTGGAGTATCTGGAAATGAGAGAGCGGATAAGCTTGCTGGTGAGGCCCCAATGCAAGGCTCTCTTAGTCTCGGGGAAAATGAAATTCTCGCAGCTTTGAGAGAAACAGCACCACAAGAAGACGGGGACACCATCGAACGTATAAAACTGTTTGGGCATCAGAGAGGCTGTGGAGTCAAGAGCCGGTTGTGTGGTACTGCAAGACGACTGTTCAATCAACATCTTACTGGAGTTGTTAGTGAAAAGACCTTGTCCGACATGATGGCGCGGAGAGCTGAGCACGTATGGGTGTGTCCCGAGTGCGAGGAGGCTGGTTCTACACCAAAGTAAAGTAAAGTAATAACTTTTCATTGTGTTAGTACTGTGGAGGCACCGCAGAGCACCATTGTTAAACGGACGTTTGCACAGCTTGGAAGCACAGAACGAAACCTAAACATCGAGTCGTGAGTTAGCACGTCTGACATCAGTGAAGCTGACGTTCCACAACATCAAGTGAGAAAACCAAACTGATTGATCGATTTATATAAACAATCAAATAAAATGGCGCCAGCAAAAGATGCTGACGAACGTAGTTAACTGTATCATTCATTCCTAACAGTAAGACCATTGATACTGTCAAGGCTCACAAGTAACATCTTGTGAATTCCCTTCGGTCTGGTTTCGCTGAAGACACTCCGGCACATAACACAATAACCTAAGTTATTACATTTGTAGAGCTCAAGTAAAACAAAATGGAGCCTCGACGGGACAGCGTCCAAGCAAAAGGCGCCGAAGAAAAGGGTCCATTGTGGCCAATCACCTCCATGTGGACAGAAAAAGATGTATTTGATTTTATTTGCGACATTGGCTATGCAAAGCATGCACATCTCTTCAGACGAAATGCTATTAAAGGAAAAGATCTACCTTGTCTCGACGCATATGACTTGCAAAGGTTGGTTTGCATCGTTCTCTCATATACATTTAGCACACTCAGAATTACTTATGTGCATGTATATATATTATGCCTATCCTCATCTGTATATCGCTAAATAATAATTATATCCTGTCTGGGGAAAAGCACCGTCTCTTTCTCGTGTTGGTGGAGACCATAATGAACGACTGATGTAGGATCTTTTTTATATATATGGTGCGATAGCAAAGGCACCCGAATCCACACACTGTAGGCTACAATCTACTGAGCGTTTGCCCAAGTAGCTTAATTGCGTGGTCGGCTACTACATAGACACTGATGTCCAGTCCAGAACGATTTAGATCTAGATTCAGTAGACAGTACCATATCGTAAGTTTTGATTTCGTCTTTCATCTTGCAAATGGACGGAGATTAATTTGTCCTTCTTTTTAATTTGTGGCAGCACGACACTATCTCTTCAATACATACATTATATTAATAATTACTTTTCGTTCATTCCCTGGCATTCAGTTTTTTGGATCTTTGCAGACTGGGCGTGGAAAACATGGAGGAAGCCATTCGCTTGCAAGCTATAATCAATCAAACCACGAAGAAAACGTGGTACAACGATGACAACCCCAATGAACCACCGAACATCTCCTATTCTTGTATGACCAAAAACAGAATGTAAGTTTTAAGGGAGACAGTACTATTTTCTTCAACTCACGAGACCAGGGCCGGGTTTTTTTTTGTTTTGTTTTGTTCGAACAAACTATTTGATGCGCCATGTGGCCGAAGTTGCCTGCAGCGGATTTCTGGAAAGTTTTAACCTTACAGCTAGAATTAAAGTTAGGGTGAGGTTTAGCTAATTGGCCACAGGAATCTTTTCGTTAGCGACATGGCCACAATGAGCCACAAGTTGGAGACAAAAAGCCTCTTGTGAGTATACTGGCAGTGGCACCATATCCCAATAGTATCTTTCTTTACCCTTTTTTTCCCCCGAAGCTTAACGGGCTGCAGCCATGGGCGTCGAAGCATTAGGTGGACCTCGTAATATAGCTATTAGGAAAGATCTTAAGACGGGCTCGAACCCGTTCAGGGTGCGGTGCAGCCCCCAAAATAATGTATTCTCTCTCGGTGTTTTCAAGATACAGTACTTAGTCTATTCATCGAGAGCGTGACGGGTGGCGCTTAATCATCGTCACGGATACAGTAAGTGTGCTGAACGGGTAATAAATGAAACCCAACAAAAGCAAACCAGCCAACCAACCAATCAACAATATCTTGAGACCGAATAACTTGGGTAACTAAAGAAAAGCAAATACGCTGGTTTTGAAAATTTAATAGAGTTTTCCCCAATTTCAGGGATTGTTAAAGGCCTACGTATTGACCG
Organism: Onchidella celtica; assembly: GCA_963931925.1. Lineage (NCBI taxonomy): Eukaryota > Metazoa > Mollusca > Gastropoda > Systellommatophora > Onchidiidae > Onchidella > Onchidella celtica. The sequence goes on from OZ007569.1 coordinate 21,311,311, forward strand.
CAGCGTTCATGCTAAGTCCAGGTGATGCACAGCCATATTCCCTGAGAATAGGCTTCCCGTACTATTGTCTGTGATAACCTCGTCTGAACAGCTGTCCTTATGTAAACTGGTATCAAAAGCGACAGGAAAGTTGATTCTCCAAATTTTCCTATGTTATTGTTGTGGCCTCAAAGCATGCCTTCCGTCTTCTTACTTCAATATTTAATGGCCATATTGAAATGTAACATTCACTTTTCTGACTGCAATATCTCACAATAATTTATAAAAGGGAGAAACCATTATAAGTTACAATCTGCTCTTGCTGTTCACATCAGAACATCTGTTCACGTAGGGACGTGGTACATGTACAAACATCTCTAAACCCGGTTCTGCATGGAGCAAGCAGGTTGGGCGGTGAACATGTCGCCTACTGTATTTAATGCCTGCAAACAGAACTCTCGAATTAACTAAAATACTGGTTCAAATAAAGACTGAATGTGCTCGTAGTATGGCTGTTTGAAACATGAGAGGTGCTTTCCGGAACCAGAGGGACTCTTATGTCCTGGATCATGCTTTTAGAGAGTGAATGATATTGTAATGTTAATGTCTACCCTCAAAAGCAAATCATTCCGACCTCTTCTTAGCATTCTGTAAGCTTGGGCTTATTTGACTGCTATTGCAAATGTACAAAGAGCCCCACACACATTTGAAAATCACAGGTGTGGAAAGTCAGTTCAGCAAAACAAGTTTCTCTGTGCACAACAGTCTTGCGGTACATAATCTAATATCATTCTGAAGAATTAATGGGGCACTCCCAAGCGAGTTAAACAAGCATTTATTTTGTTACCTAAAATCTACTCATTAGTTCCCTTGGTGGGCCCAAAAAAGATGAATCCTTACAGGATAAATGTTGCTGTTGAATAATTAGACAGACGCACAAACAGATAGATAGACAGACAGACAGACAGACAGACAGACAGACAGACAGACAGACAGACAGACAGACAGGCAGGCAGGCAGGCAGATAGATAGATAGATAGATAGATAGATAGATAGATAGATAGATAGATAGATAGATAGATAGATAGATAGATAGATAGATAGATAGATAGATAGATAGATAGATAGATAGATAGATAGATAACTTACCACTACTGTCTCAGGCTGAGAGATCCTCGGCTACCACCATTCACTGTTCCGCCCCTGAAAGACGGAGAGGACCTGTGGTTGCCACCTCTGCCCAGTGGAGTGCCTATCATCAACGGGCGACAACTTCGCCTACCGTACAGAGATCAGGGTGATCGCCTCTATCGCTACAACCTACCTGTCCAGTCATATCACGACCATTGCATGGTGCTGGGCAGGATAGATGCCTGGAAAATGTATAACTCTAAATTTTGACTGTTTGAATCTAAAGACCCCACCCTCTCCTCCCCCAACCCCCTTCATACATGCACACACAAATCCCATTCCAAGACGGCGAGCGCTGACACAGAAAATCCGCTTGGTAATGGCGAACAGAATATAACAACCTTCCTAGTTGAATTTGTCCAGCTGAGAGTCCCAAATGTGCGCGCAATATGTTAAATCTGACTGGATAACCAAAACTTTGTAAGTCGAGCTTGAGATATTTACGTTTTTAAGAATAGTCACCGTAAAACATGAAGTTTCAGTTTCAGTTATTTTTCTGTTCTTGAAACACAGGATAAATAGATCTAAGTTACCGAAAAGAGAATGATGAAATTTTCTGTTCACATTAATTAAAAAAAAATCATTTACGAGTTTGAAATTTGATTTACATTTATTTCTAACTAGCAACCGTCACCTTCAATGCGCAGGAATGAATAAAGGTAGTAACTTTACATCTGGAGCAAATTAGCAATGATCAGCTTCTCGAGAGATGCTTTGCATACATTGTAATGGCCCCCAATGTGATGAGTGTCACTGCGCATCCGTACCGTGTGCAGCCTAGTATAATACTTTTATAGTAGCATGTCTCTGGACTAGACAATTACGGATATTACTATGATACTTTTTTTCAGAAGAGATCAACCTAAAATGAAGATAATTTAGTGCTTTTAGAGCTTTGACTTCTCGTGCTACCGCATGTCATGGCAATCAGTTTTATTTCCTAGTATTACTAAGAACTAAGGGGAGTTTTGCAGGCTGATAATTTTTTATGTGCTTATTAAAAATTAAAACATCCCAGCTGAATTGTGCCCTCTTTTTGTGCAAAAGTCTTTGCCTGGATGTGGAGTACATGGGAGGTTGATGTGGGTGTCTTCACTCGGGACGAAATGACGTTGTACAGTGTAGAAGTGGTTAGTTTCGTTTTACATAAGAGTAAAAAAGGTTATCTTAGATGTCTGAAATCCGCGCAGTATGAATTATGAGCCACGGCGTTCGTCTCTCTTCCATTTATATTCTGCCGATTTTCATTTTGAATTTCGTACACCTCCTCCTGTTTGTTTTATTGATACAAACTGCATGTTTTTTCACATTTCACCATTTGTCTAACGCGCTGGTTTGTCACCAGAATTCTTTCTCTTCTAAGGTTCAGTTTCTACCCGGCAAAAACAACAGAAAGAATAACAAAACTTACTTTCTTTCTTTCATTCTGTCTGTCTTTGCGAGTGGTTGGTGGGTGCTCCTGGTAGGATCTCCTTCTGTCCTATTGATCTTGTATATTCTGTCTGTCGACTTGCTTTTTCCTCTCACAATGTGACAATTAACGTGTGGATGTTCTTTCTCCAAACTCAAACTCTCTTTCTTTCTTAACTTTCGCATTAATTATGATGCAAAAAGGGACTCGCTCAATAAGAATTTTTTTGCAAACTGAATGTGTAATTGAGCTACATGTGGCTCATGAGTTGCAAAATGGTTCACTTGGAAAAATCTATGCACCATCTTTCGCATCTTGCATATTGTAGAAGATTGCTAATGTTAAGTCTGATGATCCCTAAAAGTTCGCATTAATTACACGTTTGCAATTTACATTTAGGGACAAATAGCCCACTCAGTATTTCGCTCAGGACCTAAAACAGTCAGTCCATGTTTTGTCAAATGGCAACATGGCAAAAGTTTGCTCTGAATTAGCATTTTTTTTGCCAACAATTACCAACAACAACAGGAGCTGCGCGGCAATCGAGTATGCCTTACTATCAAAACATTCGTTGGTGTTTTAATTGGCATGAAACTTGCCAGACACTCTCTCACGTTCACCTAAAGGCCTGTTTACACTGGTAGATTTTATGAATAGAAAAAAGGAATGGGGGACTGTGGGGGAAGAACTCTCCCGGCTTTCCGTCTTTTGTTTTATGATTTCCCCCTTCAAAACGCTGTTTGTTTACGCTGGTCCGTTTTCTGAACCAGAAAAGATGCGCATCATTTGTTTTGACCATGTTTCGAATGGGGAAATCGGAAAACAAAAGTCAGAAAGCCAGGAGAGCTCTTCCCACACAGTCCCCCATTCCTTTTTTCTATTCCTGAAACCTACCAGTGTAAACAGGCCTTAAGCATGGATTTTTTTATTAATTTGGTTTGAGGACAGGAGTTGTAAAATCGGTGTAAACTGAAGTGGTCTGTCCCTCGCCCCCTTTTATTTTAACACGTTCATTTCCCGCCGCTGTTTTGAACATTATTGATTGCCATTGAGGTTTTCGCACGTTTGTATTGGGAGAAGGCAAGACGACACGATAGCTCTCACATTACGCCAGGAATAAGCCAGGCGACAGACATGATAATTATTATAACACAAGATAGGACAGGAGTCGACACTGCCAGAACCGCCCACCCACCACCCAAGTTTAGAAGGTTTAGGGTGTGACATGTAAAAACACTTGAAAAGGCGAGAAAAGAGGCGAGTAGAGTGTCAAACTGTCATCAATTATAGCACAAAATTTACTGAGCTCTTTATCAGACAAAAAAAAAACTGCGTAAGCGGTTGCCTGTTCTATGATTTTACACCGACCTATAATAACTTCTATCATTCCAATCTTTCAAGTATTATTATTTATTGTAATTTATGACACGATACGATCAGTTCTAAACAAGTGCAAAAATTGTACTTACAAATTATATATACTGTTAACAGATGAATGTATGGAAATTTATGTCTTTGAAATGATTCTGTTTTCCATACTTGTTGTCAATAGCCTTTAACGGACCATTTCATAATGATATTACAGTGAGACTGCGCATCAAGTAGATGTTCAGATTAACTTTTGTGAAATTCAAATTGCTGTCGCTACTTTCTGTTGTTAATGGCCACTATTAATTTATGAGCTTGGCAATACAATTTTACACGTGACACAATTCTTGACTGATAACTAAGAAAAGTCAAAGTGACAATTTTGAGATAGTTATGGTATTGCAATTACAGGGAAAAAAACAACAACAAATTGTTGTAATTCTGTTATTTTGGACAATGAGATGGAAACGGGAGTTTAATTTACTGTAAAACTGATCTTTTATGTAATGCGATTTTCTCCACAAGGCATTTACACTACTAGTACTAGGGTGGTGACAAGAGAAACTGAATGATTCCAACAGAAATACCACCCTCCTCCAACCCCCCCCCCCCCTTTTTTTTTTACTCCACTCGCCCCCAGTGCACACACTTCGTTTGCTCGAGTTCTTTCGGTTATTGAATGTGTACAGTGTGCTGAAGGGACTGTGGGTGGTTGGTGGGCCCTCCCTATCGGATCTACTTCTGTCCTATTATTGTGTAACTTATAATCTGTCTACCGTCTTGCTGCTTCACAACATAATGTGATCATTACCGTGTTGACGTGCATTCTCCAAACTCAGACCCCAAACTCAAACTCAAGCTGAAGAGACAAAATGGGCGGTCCCACCCGTCCACTCGAATCAGAAACATAATTAATATTTTATTATTCATACATTTGGATTTTTGCTCTGCTCTCATTGCCCAGCCCCAACCTCACCCCTTCATCTCTTCCAACGATTTCCATTAGTCCTGCCGTAACAGTGCAGCTTGCCTTTATTCGTGGGATATACAAAAAACAAAAAAACAACAAAACAAAACACCGTTGTCAATCCCCACCGCGATGATCAAGCACTTTTGTCAGAGCAAGGGTTTCGCAAACTTCTCTTCCATACTCTGAATTAACTATTTATGGACACATGTCCTGTCATATTCCCAACCTCCTTGCCAGGCCCTTGGAAAGTTGGTAACAGGCCTCAGCCAGATGGGAAAACACCGGCGGCCCTATTTTAAATTCCACTTTAAGTATTTTTGTAACCAGTGCTATTTTTTGTATTTTTTGGGGGGGTATACATGTACATGTACTTCTTTAATCCCATTTGGGAAATTTGCTTTATTGTCATTGCAGCCTAGTTACAACTGGAGAAGGCGCGTTGTCGCCACAGTGCATTGCCTACCCATTTATGTATGGGTATAATTATTATGCGCTTACACGGAGTGCACATGGCATTCTTCTAGGTAACTATATGACAGAAAACTTAATAAAAGACCTCGAATGATGTTAAAAAAGGGTAAAAGCAGCAATTTTTTCAGCTGACCAAGCCCCCTTAACTCTCTATTACAAAATCAATATATATTTTTTTTAACCCTTGTCCCCCGACCTCCTCTTTCGCCTCTACCAGGGGGAGTTGGCTATCTTAAAATCGCAGGCAGGTCCATACCAATCAGCTCACCTGCTCCACAGGACATCTCTTCTCTGGTCTGGCCTGCTCCTTGCAATCCCCATCTCCCATGTCAACCCAACCCCTCGTTCTGCATCTCATAGAAAGATACTAATCTAGAACCCCCGTCTTCAGGGCTTTTAATTTATGCACACGTCTTAGTCAAATGCGTGGCCATTGGTATAAAAGTCTCCACCATGGATTGGCGCTTCGTCACTACCTAAACCCCCGGTAACCTGCTATTTCAGTGTTTTTTTAACGTCAAGTCTGAGGTTTGAAGACATCAGCATGGTGAGTATTACATTTGCAGTATGTCCAGTTTTCGTAACTGCATCTAAATCCTGAAACCATGACGAAGCCTTACAAATTCTTGTGACACTGTAGTTTCCAACAGTAACCAACATCAACAAAAAAAAGTATCTTTCAGATAGATCTCCGACATAAGTACTGAGGATCTTTGTATGATAATCTTCTCGATCAAATCCAGCAGATTTCAGATTTAAACTGTTCCACCCAGTTTTATGTAAGAATTAAGATCTGTAAAATGTTACATGGTTGTCCGGTATCTAAAGCATTGCGCGGAGACTCAGAAAGCTATATTTACTCACATAAGCCGCTGTCCATATTATATCACAGAGCTCTATATTACATGTAGCTATTGTAAACCTCACCCCCGAGTGGGTCCGTGGAAGTAGAAATTTACCCGCTGCCACACATGTAGAGTGGCAAACCCCCACCAAATGTCGGGCTGTCCCTCACAGACTGCCACATCTCTCTCTTTTTTTTTCTTCTGTCCTGTTTCTCTTTCGTCCTTTTCTTGCACACCGCGTGTGCTTCCCGGTCGCGTGATTTTTTCCCGTACGAGCTTTAGCAAATTCAGGAGCGGGGCAGCACCACACCCCCAAGCACAGGTCATCGGCTAAGGGATTTCTCGTAGTATCGAACACTGCCATGGGTGCTGCAATCTCTGGACTGTGCCTGATATGACCCTGAACGTTACCGAAAATCCATGGGATGTGTTGGAGCTGTCCTGTTTTTAGGGGTGCGTTGCTGCCCGCTCCTGAATTTGCTATTTAAGCTCGTACGGCCGGCCTAGCAAAGAACAGAACAACCTTGGTATATCCCCACAGTTGGGACGTTTCTTTGACTGTGAGGTGTAATGGGGGAGAATGCCTTCTCTTCCAAACAGCACGTAGATGTAGTTTTCTTTGACACGAACTGGAGACGCCGTATACCACTCATGGGCTTGGCCTGAGGGACAACCCAAAGGCCTTTGTCCAGAATTTCCTCAGGGGCCGTTCCTTCCAGGTGCAGGTGAACTCCGTCCGCTGTGATCCATATTTGAAAAAGTGCAGGGAGTATCCCCGGGGATCTATTCTATCTCCGACCCTATTTATTATTAAAATTAATTCAATTACTGAAACCATTTTACAAAACGTTGACTGCTCCTTGTATGTGCACGACTTTCTCGACTGCTACAGCGGCCCCCGGATAGCTGGAACAGAAGGGAATCTGCACTAGCAACTCAACACCGTCCAGAGGTGGGCAGACACAAACGTCTTTAATTTTCCCCAAAGAAAACCGTTATCCTCCATTTTAATAATACGAGGAAATTTCACAGAGGAAAGGACCTCTTCCTTCATGGGAATCAACAAATTCCTGTGAAGGGCGAGGCCAACTTTCTGGGACTTCCATTCGACAAAAAATTTAACTTTTATCCCTCATATAAAACAACTTAAACTCTCCTGTCAAAAAGATTTTAACATCTTAAAGACCATCTCAGGAACTGAGTGGGCTGCGGATCGCATCTCCATGCTACATCTCTATCACTCCCTGATCAGATCCAAAGTAGATTACTGTTGCATCTCTATGGATCAGTTAAACCATCATGCCTGAAAATGCCAGATCCTGTGCACCACCAAGGGCTGCGTCTTGCTCTGGGTGATTTCCTCACCTCTCCAGTCGAAAATCTGTATGTGCAGGTAAATGAAGCGTCCCTTTCCGACAGAAGAGATAAACTCTCTCTTCAGTATGGATTAAAATTGTCTTCTCATCCAGGCAATCCCTCTTATAGTTTAGTTTTCAACCAAACATACATTCAAAATTTTGAGCCTTTACAACGCATCAGCCCTCCTTTTTGCCGTCGGGATTAAGTCTTTGCTGGCAAAAGCCGAAACCCAACTGCCTGAAGGGGAAAATGACCCATTTCCTGCCAGGCCACCATGGCTAACACATAAACTGAACATTATTTTTAGATCTCAAGGCATGTCCGAAGAAGAACCCCATGCCAGAAACTTACAAACAAATGTTCAGAGAAGTGATCAGTAAATACCCTAATCACAGGGCTTTTTACACAGACGGCTCCAAAGACTATGATTCAGAAGGAGCCGCCTCATTGCAGATATGCAGATGGCAAAAGCGAATGCCTCAGTCTCAACCCCAACGCCTCTGTCTTTACCGCTGAAATTCATGCAATGAACACATGGCCTTAAATCTTAAGTTATGTCCGATTCCCAACCAGGACGCTCAATTATCTATCTGATTCACTGTCCTGTCTCCAGGCTTAAAAAAAAACCAAATATGAAAACCGATGAAATCAGCAATCTGTTATAACGTCATTCATACACTGTCTAACGGAATAATTATGAAATTGTTCTGTTTTCTGTTGGATCCCTGGCCACACTGGCATTAAGGGAAATGAAACAGTAGACATCTTGGTCAAAGAAATATTAAAACGTCCGCCAGAACACTGACTTTAAACCCGCTATTAATAACTTGATTAAATCGAGGCAACAGGAAACATGAGATGAACAAACAACAAATAAACTACACTTTATCCAAGATCAACTTGGACAGTGGACCTATGCCTCTCAACAAAATCGGAGCGATGAAATTGTCCTTAGTAGACTCCGTCTGGGTCATACCCACCTCACACACCGTTGTTCACTCAGGTGGAAGATCCCTCCGAATGTGCGGCATGCAATTGCCAACTATCAATAAAACATATTTTAACTGAATATGTAGATTTCATGCATATCCGAAGAAGGCACTATGCCTGCGGATCCATGAAAGAATCATTTTCTGACGTGGATCCGCAAACGCATCCTGTCTTTCCTGAGAGAGGCTAAGGTCTACAACTTGATTTGATAGCTTTTGCACTTGTTTACGGAACTTTTTCCAGATTTATACAAAACAAGTTTATTAGAATTTTACCAATGTGTTAATACATGTATTATACGAACGCATTTAATTCTATGTTAAACTTAACAGCTCTGAATACGAAACATAAATAAAGAAAGTATACCCAAATAGACCGTGAGGGCTGCAAAGTGGCCGTTATCGTGCGGAACCGCCGTAAATACCAACTCAAACTCAAACTCGAAGAGCCATTTTCACCGAGACCTAAAACTAACATATTTATCCTGGGCAATGCTCAGCTCATATTATTATAAGCACAAGAATCCATGGCAGAAAAATATGTATTTTTCAGAGGTTACGCAAACCAGACTCATGAAAGTCATGGGAATTCTCCTAGGTTAGCAAAGTGTGGGTCTGTAGGCGAAAAACTGATAGTCTGATGTTTGTCGATTCCACTGGCAACCAAAGTACATCGCTGAATATTCAAACCCTGTTCTACTTTAATATTTAAACCAACACCCCCCCCCCTCCCGGAGTGGCATGTCCAGTCAGCAAGAGGTCCTGTTACTACTGATACAAAACCTCTAGCTGGTTGGTGGGAGTTTCTGTTTAGGGTCTCCTCCTGTCCTACCATTCTGCTTTATATTCTATCAATCGTCTTGCTCCTTCCTAGCACAGTTATGGTGACTGTTATCGTGCCCTTCGATCTGCTTCCTTTCAGCTTCTCTTCCTGGTGCTCACAGCTGCCCTAGTGCCCAACACGGTGGAAGGATGTGAACGTAAGTAGAACGACTTTATATCTAATGACCGAAGCTGGGTTTTCATGTGTACGGAAACGGAAACGTCAAAAATCATTCAGGCCTTGAAACAAAATGTTTTCATGTGTACGGAAATGCCGTTTTCATACACATGGAAACACTGTACCTTTTACTCCTTCATGGATTTTTACGTTTTCTTGGTGACGCCATGACACTGAATTTCAATGAGACCCAGTGACCTACATCATATAATAATGGAGCTTGGGCCCAACGTTGCGACCGCAAAGGCTTTTTTACTACGCAACGTAGAGAAATGAAACTTGGGACGTATGTAAAATTTATTAAGCCTGTACGTGTCGAGCTCATTTTATCCCGAAATTCTTTACTTTTCCCAGAAATTCAGTTATAATTATCAGTTATCAATTCATGATTGCGAATACGACGTGATAATGTACTTCCGTGAGTTTCGTCATTTCCGCCTCTTACCGGAAATGTAAACTAGAGTTCACGATCCAGCCACGCCAAGAAAACTTTGATAGTGATACCGAGTATAGTGTTATACAGATGAAGTGAGTGCCATTCATTCATATACCAAGAAAACTGTGCGTAAATATTTAGATCATTTTTTACGAACACATGAGCCCATGAAAAATGCTCGGTGCGCACTACTGTACACTGTGTACTACTGTAATACTATCCTATCTATCTATTGATCGCCGATTTTATGTGGATGACCCATGGAGCTATTAATAACACTGGAGTCCGTACAGCTGATTTCATGCGTGCGCATTAGAAGGCAATAGTCGCCATCTTGTATAGGGCAAGCACGGACTGCACCTCAGCGTTTACACATCCGTTGCACTACAGCTTATGCTTTCTGCCTTCCCTTTCCTTTTCCCCTGCTAACTCCTTCTTTCTTTTCCTCTGCTCATGTACCTTCTGTTTCTTCTCTACCTTCTTTCTTTCCTGCTTTAAAAGGAGGGAGAACTGTTCTCATTCTATTTAAGTCAATGAATTTACTATAAAACTAGACCTTAATAGCCTATGTATTTGGATTTTACAATATATTATTCTTTGTTTCTCATTAAATTCAATTGTTTACTATTAGCTGGTGTGCACTGGCTCTTTTCAACTGTTGTTTTGAAGACATCATGTAATCATAATAATAAATAATAATGGTGCTAGTGATCCCAGTTGATGCACATACAACACTGATGTCACAATGCAATTACCAGTGTCCGCACCTCATGCAGGATGTTAGATGAATGCATGTCAGTGCAGTCAGTGCCATATGTGTATAATCACACTCATAACACCCAGAAAACATTTTTTTAATGAAAATCCACCAGGAGTAGAATGTCCAGAGCACTCCTGTGAGCTTACACCAGACCACTAAATGGAGAAATCTGTAGGGTCACATTATTATTTACCTTTGAACTCAAGATGGAAGTTGTCATCATCACCATTGCCTTTCTCACCCTGGATCAGGGTATAGGCCACCAACAAACACTTTCCATCCCTCTCTATCATGGGCCAGTCTCTTTACATTATTCCAAGTCTTTCCGCTTCGTTGCACATCATTTTCTCTGGCTCTTCTCCACGTTCCGCGCGGCCTTCCTCTTGATCTCTTGCCCTGGGGATTCCAATCCAATACCTTCTTTGTGATGCTGTTTCCTGGCCTCCTGAGAGTGTGGCCGATCCATCTCCATCGCCTCCTACCAATTTCCTCTCTGACTGGGCTCTGTCTTGTTCTTTTCCATACAATTTCATTGCTGACCTTGTCTGTCCATCTGATCTTAAGTAGCTTCCTCAAACATCTGTTGATGAAAACTTGGATTCTCTTTATGCAGGCCTGGGACGCATTCCAAGTCTCACATCCATACAACAGGACTGACTTCACGTTCGAGTTGAATATCCTCAGCTTTGTTTTTAGAGATATATCCTTGGTTCTCCAAATCTTGCTTAAGGACGTGAAAGCTGCCTGTGCCTTTCCAATTCGTGCTTTGACTTCTGCCTCTGTTCCTCCTTTATTGTCAATGATACTACCAAGATAGCAGAAGGACTCTACATCTTCCAGTGGTTGATCTCCTACTCTGACTTGTGCGCTTGGGGGTGCAACAATTTTTAGGACCTTCGACTTCGCAGGATGTATCCTCAATCCAATAGATTCTGAAATTTTGTTTAGAGCTGTAGTCTTTGCTTGCATCTGGTCGTGTGTGTGCGACAATAGTGCCAAATCATCTGCAAAATCTAGATCGTCCAGCTGTGTCCATGGGGTCCATTGTATGCCATTTCTTCCTCCACTGGTGGTTTCTTTCATAAGCCAATCAATCACCAGGACAAACAGAAATGGGGACAGCAAACAACCCTGCCTAACCCCAGTCTTGATATCAAAGCTGTCAGTAAGCTCGCCATCGTGTACGACTCTGCAACTTGTCCCCTCGTACATGCTCTTGATAAGGTTCACCATCTTCTCTGGGATTCCATAATGTCTCAATATTCTCCACAGTGTTTCTCTATCGATGCTATCAAAGGCCTTCTTGTAGTCAAGGAAGTTCACTATCAGTTGGGAGTTCCACTCTAGCGCCTGCTCTACTATGATTCTCAGCGTGGCGATCTGGTCGGTGGTTGATCGATTACTCCTGAAACCAGCTTGCTCCTCACGAAGTTTTGGGTCTGTTGCATTCTGTATTCGCTTGAGAATAACCCGGTTGAAAACCTTTCCTGGGATGGAGAGAAGTGTAATTCCTCTGTAGTTACTACAATTGCTGAGGTCCCTTTTTTTGGAAGCTTCACGAGGTGTCCTTCCTTCCAGTCCTTTGGAAACTTGCCTCCGGTCCAAATCCTCGAGAATAGTGAGTGCAGACCCTCTGCAGCCCCTGCAGCATCTGCCTTCAGCGCCTCTGGTGGGATCTGATCTGGTCCAGCTGCCTTGCCTCTATTTAACTGCTTTATGGCATCATTAATCTCTGCTTTAGTCGGAGGGTCGCAACTGATCGGTAAATCATTTCTTGCGGGTAGAATGTCGGGTGGGTTGCTTGGTGGAGGTCTGTTCAAGAGGCTGTTAAAATGTTCTATCCATCTTTTTGCCTGAGCTTCCTTTCCAAAAATAGCCTTCCTGTTGTAATCCTTGACAGGAACTTCAGGTTTTCCATATTTTCCAGCAAGAGTCTTTGTAGTCTGGTAGAGGATCCTCATGTGTCCTCCTGTTGCTGCCTTCTCTGCTTTCTCTGCTAACATTCCTATAAACTCCTCTTTGTCTTTTTTAATTGATTTTTTGACCTCTTTAGCTGATGCTCGGTACTCTTCCTGGTTACCAACTCTTGAGCTTCTTGTACGACTTGCATTTACCTGTTCTTTTAGGTCTCTTCTTATCCTTATCAAGTCCAGTGATTTTTGACTGATCCATTCCTTGTGTTCCACTTTCTTTTCCCCAAGAACATCCTGGCATGTCGATGTAAATACTCCTTTTACCTTAGCCCAGTGAGTCTCCAAATCTACTGTCTCTTCGAGGTCGACAAGGGGTTTGAATCTATTCCTCAGTGTCAGCTGGAACTCTTCCTTCTTGTCTCCATCCAGAAGGCTCACTTGAAACTTTCTCCTCTTTGTTCCTGCTCTGGTACCTTGTTTCTTGAGGCGGAGTTTGAGTCTTGCCAGCAGCATGTGATGGTCAGATCCAACATCAGCTCCTCTCTGTACTATGACATCCTCCAGTGAGCGTCTGAATCGTCGGGTGATGCAAAAGTGGTCAATCTGGTTTTCAGTTACTCCATCCGGTGAAATCCAAGTGGCCTTATGGATCCTCTTGTGTGGGAATACTGAACCTCCAATCACATAGCTGTTAAATGCGCAGAAACTTGCAAACCGCTCTCCATTCTCATTCATTTGTCCCAAACCATTGCACCCCATAATGTCTTCATACCCTGTATTGTCCTGTCCTATCTTGGCATTGGCGTCTCCCATTATAATGTTCACATCTTTTCTTGGCAATGTGTCAACTATTTCCTGAAGCTGGTTGTAGAAATCGTCCTTGTCCTCATCGGTTGCTTCATTTGTTGGGGCGTATATCTGCACAATGTTCATGTTGATGTTCTTGTTCTTTGTAGTAAATGATGCCAATATAATTCTCCTTCCGTAGGGTTCCCATCCCCTCAGTGACCTCTGGGCGTGCTTGCTCAAGATGATCGCTACTCCTTCTGTATGCTTTTTGTCCTCCCTTCCAGAATACAAAATCTTTTCCCCAGAATTAAGTTGTTTCAGTCCGGACTGTATCCAGCGGGTCTCGCTAACTCCAAGTATGTGCAGTCTGTATCGCCTCATCTCCATTGTAACCTGGGCACTCTTTCCTGCTTCATACATGGAGCGGACATTCCACGACGCAATCCGGAGTGACTTGTTTGATGAAGGAGCAGTCAGGCCAGTGGAGTCCTTTCGGCTTTGTCCATTGTCCTTCATTGAATCTACAGGTGCAGATGCTCCCCCTTCTCCCAAGATAAAAGACTGATTTAAAGTATTTGCAAATGTTTCTGTAACTGGTTTATTTTTACAGGGTGGGTAGTTGGCAAGATGGAAGTTGTGCGAACACAAAACTTGGGAAAGTTATCCAAGGCAAAATACAAGCTTAAACAGCAGTCATATGCTATGTGATGTTGTGATCTCTTGATAAGAACGTCACAAAACGTGGATTAGTCACAAAAACACTGGTAAATGAAGCTGTATGGAAAAACAAATATTGACCGCATCAATGTGCTGACTGCATCTAGTGCATTGTCTACAGATCTAGAATCTAGATTCACTAGGTGAGAGACTGACCTGTAGCCGTAGGAATTTATACATTTTTGTTTGGAAAAGCTCTGGAATGCACAATTCAGCTGTGCTCAAACCTCTGAACAACTAGGCTAAGGCTCTCCTGATTTTTAGATATATTATATAATACTTGACTGAGTGAGTACAACCAAGCTGGTAGGTTAAGATGTTCTTCTTCTTGGCTATCCAGATCATTTGCTAATCTCGGCCTATGATTTACATATAATTACTATTATAATTATTATGCCTCTCTCTCTCTCTTTCTCTCTCTCCCTCTCTCTCACACACTCACACACACACCAGCTCCTGGATCTATGGCAAAACCAACTTTCCCTCAGTTCTTTAGCATGTTTTTTTGTGTGTGTGTGTTTTTTATAATTGTTATGGGTACACCCTCTCATTCTTGGTTATCTGAGAAAAACTGACTTGTAAAGTTTCCTCTGTCCACATGCTGATTTTTTTTTTCTTTAACATGACTCATCATGAGCTAAACTAACATGCGGTAAAAAAAGAGTACTACATAGTTCCCTTCCCTTTACTTCCAAGCGATTGACCAATTAATAAAAATACCATAATACAAAAACAGCATAAATCATAAATTTATATTTATTATCAAACACTTTAAAAGTAAATAATACAAGTATACGATAATCCGTAAATAACATAAATGTTATTATTTCTGTTTGTATCTTTTAATTTTGCTCACCACCGGGAAAAAAGAAAAAACAGCGCTGACTAGGCCCTATCTATTACATACAATAGTGTACTGGGCGGGCCTTGCGCTGCCGTACTTTGCCCTACTTTTTCCACCATCTTGGGGTTTCAATAGTGCGCGGCTCGCAGGGCAAGCGAAGAGGGCTGTGCGCACTCCAATGTTATTAGTACCTCCATGGGATGACCCAAAGTGTCTCGACATCAATGTCTTTGTGCTGATTCCTTTCGGTCTGGAGTGGTGAGCTTTGTTTTTTACCATTTGAAGAATGGGGCAGTTACTAGTGTATTTAATACGATAATACTAGCACGTCACCATTGTACGTGTCAAAATTCGTGGCGCAGCTAAAATGGCAATATCGCTAAAACGGATGGATGAAAATCTCCGAAACTTTGCGCGCAGTGCTTTTTTTCTATTTGCCTTAGCAGGAAATGATATTTTCAGTATAGATTTATGTATTGATATAATGAGCTCCAGCTGGTTGGCTGGGGCACGAGGCCTCATTAAAACTAATTTTCGTGATGTCTCCAGTACTTAAAAGTAGTCAGCCGATCGAACTCGGTTAGTGCAGGCCTAGCCCACAGACTAATAAATACCCAGACTGGATGATCCCATTGTGTGACGTCACAAAACAGCGAAAGGTCATGAACCATCCGCCACATTAGGTTTACGTTTGCGACCGACGCTTCAGCATAGCTACAATGTTGAATGACACCATTTTGACGCGCCTACTGAACACGGAAGTTTGGTTCCGCACCAAGAAATTAATACATGTACCACCAATCTTGACAAATAAAAAGAAATTTCTACTGCAGATAGAACTAGAATCGAATTTCCTGAGCGGCCGCTCGGGAAATTCCGTAAAAAACGACACAGCCCGAAGCTCGTGTTTCCAGTCTGGTTAATTTATTAGTCTGTGGCCTAGCCGAACATTTAGATGCAATATGAGAAAGGTGGTATTCGATACCAACTTTTAGAAAAAAAAAATAAAAAATTATTGTCAATTAGATACATTCATAACTTAGATAGGTTTGAGTTTCAGCACCTCTTTGTTATGTAACGGAGGCGTTTATTGCATATTTATGGTTGTCTTTTTTCGTTTGTTTGTGAGCAGCTCCTGGCCTTGGGGATTCGTGCACGATTATGTGTCGTGAAGGATTGAAATGTCTTGAAATTGAGGATGGTAACAGAACCTGTCAGTGCGAGGTCAAAGGTTTGATATACAACCCTGAGACGAGAAAATGTACCGGACGTGAGCTGCAGTTTTATTCATTTGTTTTTGTTTGATAATCTGCCTCCTATGCATGATACAATTTACTAAACATTTGTAACGCTAAAAATACTAATACTAAAAAGGATGGGAAATAATCAGAAAAAAAAAATAGTCATGGAATTTTACAAATTATTGATAAAAACATTTTTGTGTTAAACACAAAACGAAAAACAACAACCAAGAACGACAAAAGCGAGAGAGATCAATGCGACCCCCCCCCCCAAAAAAAAAACAACAACAACCCCAACCCACCCATACCCAGGCACAAAAAAACTTGCAATCGTCATTGGATTCTGATATCATTTTTAACGCATTCCCTACGGAAAGCCGAATATTCGGCTCGAGTGGACACCGATTTTCCAACACTAATATCTAAGCCAACTTCTCAAAATACAGAATCCCATCCTGGTTCATTGATTTTTCAATACTTTAATGTCTAATGTATTATGTCTTGTGTTTATACTGAGTGAAAGAAAAAACCTCTTTGTACTAGGTCTAAAATTCAAACTGGACAGTGTTGAGAGTTCCCGTCCACACCCACAGAAGTTACCGTAGGGAATGAGTTCATCAATGATCTCTCTGCTTTGGTAATTCAAATTTAGTGGTCACATTCACTTCTCCCTCTCCCCTGAATACTTGAATAATGTTAGGTTCATGTTTTGCTTCAGTGTTGTTGTTTATAGCCAGCTAAGTACACCACCGTCTTATTTTACAAAACCTCATGTTTTTCGATTGCTCCAGACACAGTTTTCCTAACGCAAGCTCATGGCCGAATGTGACAGTTATAACCCTTTTCATGTTTTTACTCAGTTGTAGAACTTGAGGAGTTGAGGTCGTTGTCGGCGTTGGCGTGTTTTCTCCTAGTTCAAATTCAAACCTCAAAACTTTGATGATTATGTTTTCTACTTCTTTAACCCCTATATCAGAGTTCCATATACTTTCTTTAGAAATACGACAGTGCCAAATTCTATTTCCAGATTCCATGCTCTCTTTTTGCGCGGTGGGGTGACCTAATTATGAAAGAAGTCGAGTCATTGGCTAGAGTACTTGCAAAAATTTTGTTGAAATTTCTAAATCTAATCTAAATTGAATCCAATCCACAGAATGTTTATGATTTATTTGTTTTTAATTCAAATAACTGCTTATGACCAAACTTTGAGGTAGAGTAAACGGATTAATGCATTTTATTGGCAAATGTTTTGCACTTGTTCTTTTACCGTTAGTTCTCTTGCAAGCTTGTCAAACTTGTGTCCGAGATAGCGATGGCACCACTCTGGTGCGGGTTTGTGGGTTGCTCCACCCTGAGGCCTGTATGGGCAAAGGATATAGAATAGAATACTAATATTAACCATTAATTAGTCCTCTGTACGTGTAGCTTTAACATCAACCCCCCTGACCCCCATTCTCCTAGTCTCTGTCTACCCAGTCTCCCAAGCCAGCAGTCAACAAGAAGGAAGTGAAAAAATTAATGCTTTAACATTAACCAAAAGATAACCCTGGTAAAGAAAGGTAAAGTCAGTCATTTTAACAGCACTTATCACCAACTGTCAGATAATAGCAATGTGCTAACCAACACTGCTGCGCCATAGAAGAGGAGCGGGATTAAAAAAAGCAAAAAAAACAACAACAACACAACTTGTGTTATCATGAAAAGAGCGCGGGCAAAATATTTGCCATTAAAATGCCAATAATATCACCATCGCGAACACAAATCTGGGCCGTGAAAACTGTCTTGAACGGGAGGGGTCACGCATTTTCGACATTTTCGACAATGTAATAGTGTTACAGTACTGCCTTTGCAAGAAAACAGTTTTTACTTTATTGAATTTTAAACAGATTTCCATAAAGCAAATAGCCAGGATTTGCCATCAAGTGAGTCAAATCACAACAGCAAATTTAAAAAGCTATTCACTTTTTTGACAAAATACGTCACTGCCATAAACTCCCACAAGCCAAACCAAGACAAAACAGTTCTGGATCAGCACGCGATGCTTTAAAGAATTTCAAATCTGAGACACCACAAATTCAAGACAATTGTGACATACTAGTGTGCCACCAGCCTTAGTCATGATTTTGGGCCTGCCGATGCGGACATGTAATCATTCAAGTGTTGACACAGATATATAACATTCTTGCATCTGCCAGATTGTGTGTCAGATTTTGAAGGTGGCTGTCTATATCTGCCCGATGGAGATTATGCAAAATGTTTCCCTGCCTGCCAGGATGGCACCTATGTGAGCTGCTCTGGTGGCCAGACCTATGGCTACAGGTAACATGCCGGTGCTGTTTTTATATTTGTATTTTTTGTATATTTTGTACACTTCTTGAATCCCATTCGGGAAATTTTGTCTTAGTCTCAATCATTGCAGCCCAGTTACAACTGGAGCAGACACATTTACACCAGAGTGCAGCCCCGGTCGGCGTTTAAATTTTTTTTTTAAATCCGTACAGTTTGCTCTTTGCTCCAGTCCAAGATTGAGGATGAGGGTGGGAGGAGGCATATTTTACTTTATGACAGCTGTCGGTAGCGATCCATGCACAGTTGATACGTTTATCCCCAACCAGCCATCATAACGCCCCGAACATTCTGACACAGTTGAACTGCAGACAGCAATCTAAATCTCACCACTAAACCATCTGACTTTACGAAAAAGCAGTTTGCCATTTCGGGTCAAATAGCCAAAATACTCACACAATCCAAAATTTAGTACCCACTTCTGGCTAGTTGCCATGTTGCCAAAGAAAAAACAAACAAACTGTTGTAGCCATTAAATTAAACCAAATCCTATCTTTAACCCCTCGCTATATGAAAAAATTATTATAAAGTGCAAACAGAACCCAATTTGGTCGCATGTTGCAAAGTCTTACTGAAAAAAAATAAAAAAAATAAAAAAGGAAATTAAAAATCGCCACTAATCTTTGGGTACCCCGGGTAATGTGTTCAGTCGCTGTCATTCCTCTCCTCTCAAAACTCCAGTTAATCTGGTCATGGCAGTACATGTATTGGCAGCATTTCAGCTTCAAGCGATTTCAAGTGACCGACATGAATGGAGACTGCATTTAATTTTAGTGCCTGTACTCTAGATATGGAGACCAACTCTCTGTTCATCAACCGACTTTTACAAAACGAGGCCCCACTGAAAGTCGCATAATAACAACAAACCATTTCATTACCATTATGCCCTCAGCCATGTCCTCACCGCCACGCCATTATCATCATGCTTCAGCAGTAGCAGCAGCAGCAGCAGCAACAACAACAACAACAACAACAACAACAACAAAACAGAGAAAGCTTTTCTGTATAATGATAAAAAACGCCCGTTTTAAAAAGACCGCCGCTCACACAACTCAGAATTCAGTGAAATTGCAGAAAAAGGAGGGGAGTGCGTTAGAATGAAGGTGGTGGGCGGGTGACGTCGAGGGCCGATCTTGGCTTGCATGACAGTATTTAATCAGAAAAGGGGGAGGGGGAGGCACAAGTAACGCCGGGTATCTCATCCTGTTCTTTCAGAAAATTATATCTGCATTAGGGAGGCTCACAGACTAATAAATTAACCAGTCTGGAAACACGAGCTTCAGGCTGTGTCGTTTTTTTACGGAATTTCCCGAGCGGCGACTGTGTAACCAACGTGGCCGCCGCTCGTAAAATTCCGATTCTAGTTCTATCTGCAGTAGAAATTTCTTTTTATTTGTCAAGATTGGTTGTACATGTATTAATTTCTTGGTACGGAACCAAACTTCCGCGTTCAGTAGGCGCGTCAAAATGGTGTCATTCAAAATTGTAGCTATGCTGAAGCGTCGGTCTCTACCTTAAACCTAAAATGGCGGCTGGTTCATGACCTTTCGCTGTTTTGTGACGTCACACAATGGGATCATCCAGTCTGGGTACTTTATTAGTCTGTGGGGAGGCTTCACAATAATCCCGGTCAGACATAGTCAGAATGCTGGCGGCAACTTGTACACCAATGAAATAGTTGCGGAAGCTGGCTATGTCTGACCGGACTTAGTATGGTAGGGTCTCCCCGGATTTACTGAGAAAATATAGGAAATTATGGTGTGCACTTCTTGTCTGCCAGCATCTGACTGTTTTACCAGGCTTAGTATGATAGGGTCTTCCCGGATTTTACTAAAAAAATATAGGAAATTATGGTGTGCACTTCTTGTCTGCCAGCATCTGACTGTTTTACCAGGCTTAGTATGATAGGGTCTTCCCGGATTTTACTAAAAAAATATAGGAAATTATGGTGTGCACTCCTTATCTGCCAGTATCTAACTGTGCCTTACCGGGCTTAGTATGATACCTTTCAAACCCATCACCCCACTCCCTCTTCCCTCGCAGAAACAACTATAACGACAACAATATGAAAACCTTTCGCGGCAATGTCAAAACCCAGTATCTCCTGTTTTTTATTGCAATGCAGAACAGTTAAGTCCCCATTGCCTGCCTCGCACATTGCATTCAACTTCGAGATAGCGACATTAATTAATTTAGAAAATGATGTCTTCCACAGACCCTGCAGCTTGGGCTATTACAATATACCTAATATAGGGCGTACAACGAGGAAAATGGTCTTTGACCCACAAGGATATTGCGACAGAAAAACACCTACCTGCCCACGCCCATTGGACAACTACGTTGCCTATTAAAACTACAGCAACAGCGGGTGCCACACCAGCAACTGTAAACTTTGATGATGATGATGATGATGATGATGTCCGAGATCCCTGATTTGACTTAATGGTTCACACAAGCAAACAGGATCACTCGAAATTTCTGAAACTATTAACTGTACCATACATTCTGGCTGTATACTATGGTTATGAATAAAATATCAGCAACGAAATGAATCAATCAAATTGATATATTACTAGCATATTTGATATGAAAGGATATATATGAAACCAACGCAGTGATATCCAATGAAAACAACCGTACAAAGTTAAGGTTAAGTTATTGAACGCACAATAAGCTCTCTGGGACATATCGATTTCTTTTGTTGAAAGCTACCATTATTTTTTTTTAGTTCGATCTGAAATCAGTGCAGCTGGGTAGACCAGTTTATACCATCCTTTTTTTGACGTGTTATTATTTAAATTCAGTTTCCTTCAATTTTATATGATCAGGTCAGGTGGCGAGTGGATATCTAATTTTATTAATATTACTTTATTGACTTTCAGCATCCACAGTTTCAGCATAATTATTTCTTGTGACAACAACAGCAACAACAACAACAACACCATCACAAAGCCCTCAGTTTTACAGTTGTTGAATAAACGTCGGCAAAAAAACTGATACATTCAGCTGTTTTGTTTCTTTCTCTCTCTGTCTCTGTTATTTTCCCTTACTGAGTGGTCAATTCCAGCCTGCATAAGTTTTTGTACGAGTGATATTGTTCTGTGAATATATTATTGTAACATTAGTGTCCACCATCAAAAGCAAATCATTCCGATTCCGACCTCATCTTGAGCATTCTCTAAAATTAGACTTATTTGACTGTTATTGCAAATCACAGCTTGCACATCTATACAAAACAATTTTTTTTTTTAACCAGTGTGTAAAATTTATATAAATGTAATTGGTTCTGTGTTGGACTTGACAACTCTGAATGGGAAATATAAATAAAGACAGTGCACTCAGATAGACCGTAAAAATGCGCAAAGTGGCCGTTATCCTGCCGACGCGCCGTAAAACACAAACTCAGTGAGTAGTTTTTTTCCTCGCTCGCTTGTTGTCAGGTGTTTTGACTCGTGCAGTAAATATTAGTATGTTCCCGAACATTCGATAACACTGTGGATAAGGATGTTTACGCCAGATTTGGCCTTGAGTGATGTAACCTGATGACGTATTGATGCGTGATTGGTTAGTTTGTGCGAGGGCAAAGGTAACGTTTATTTCGGGAACTTTCTGTAGGAATGTTTATATATATAGACCTGTGTGAGTGGTTGAATGGGGTGAGTAAGTGAGTTTCCTTTTGTGTGGCGTAGATATTTAGTTTCGCTGGCGTCTTCCTAGTAATTTATTGTTCACTATACAGTTATTAAACTTTAGTATTATTTAATCTATCGTCGGATCTCGTGTTTATTTATTTTACAGCTGTAATAGTTTCGTTTTCTAAAGGGTTGTAGTTAGATCAACTAACTCCCCCCTACTATAACGTGCTAGAACAACCTCAGCTGTTACATATTGGGGGCTCGTCCGGGATCCGACCATATTCGAGCGGACCAGATCAAAATTACTAGATTTATTTACATAGTTTATTGTAGAATATCATCGACAAGCTATCTACAACATGTCAGAGGCTATTGGAAGGCTTAGCCAGGAAGCAGACGCCTTGGAGCTCACTGGGAAGGAGAGACAGGATTACATCCGTGAAGGCCTAAGGGAGGAAAGAGAGAGAGAGAGGCAAGAGCGCATGGAGCAACTGAAGATGGAGAGAGAGAGGCAAGATCGCATGGAGCAACTGAAGATAGAGGCTCAAGAGAAGGAGGCTCAACGACAACACGAGCTGGAGATGGAGAGGATCCGCCATCAGCGTGGAGGCGAGTCGACGCAGGGGACCAGCGACCACGCCAGTTCTAAGAGACCCAAGCTACCTGCATTTCAGGACAAGAAGGACGATCTGGATAGCTGGTTGCTGCGGTTTGAGAGGTTTGCTGAGACAGCTGAATGGCCCAGATCCACCTGGACGACATCACTGTCTGCCCTGCTGACTGGGAGAGCTTTGGAGTGCTTCTGCAGACTACCGATCGACGAAGCCAAGGACTACGACAAGGTCAAGGAAGCGTTGCAGAAGAGGTATAACCTGTCAGAGGACGGATACAGACTCATGTTCAGACAAGGTAAGCCTGAAGATGGAGAAGATGTTGGAATGTTTTTGACCAGGATCAAGACCTATCTAGAGAGGTGGATAAAGCTGTCGAAGACGGAGGAGACCTACGAAGGAGTGAGAGATCTATTCGTCAGAGAGCAATTCATGGATGCCTGCCCACCAGACCTTGCAACCCATGTGAGGGAGAGGAAACCAAAGACGCTACAGGACATCGCAGATTCAGCGGAGGCGTACCTGGTAGCGAGGAACCGGACGCTCAGCGGGAGCGCCAGACTGCAGAGCCGGCCAGTGCGACAGAGGCCCAACGGAGACAGGAGCCCACAGGTCTGCCATAGGTGCCAGAGGCCGGGACACAAGGCGACGGAGTGTCGTGCAAAGTTAAAAGACAAAGGTGAGTTCAGATGTTACCTTTGTGGAAAGCCAGGCCACGTTCGGAGGATGTGTCCAGCCCAGAAGGATATGGGACGAGGCAAGCCGAACAAGGCGGCGGCGGCCGTAGTTATAGCGGCGGACGAGTCGTCAAGACAAGATGTGACGACGGCTGACACCAGCATCAACGTTCAAGCGGTAATGAAGGACGGGAAACTACAGTTAGCGGTGCCTGTTACTTGCGGAGGATGCAGTGACGGAAGGACCGTGGAGAAACTGAAGTTACCAGTGATGAAGGGCTTGATTGGAAATCGAGCGGTAGATGTCCTAAGAGATACCGGCTGTGAAGGTGTAGTGGTGCGGCGAGCACTGGTGGACGACGGACAGCTCACCGGTGGGAAGAAACTTATCGCGAGGATCGATAACTCCTTGCTAGCGGCGGAGGAAGCCGTTATCGACGTGAAGACGCCTTACCTGACGGGCAAAGTGACGGCGCTGTGTCTCCCGGAGACCATCTGCGACCTAGTAGTCGGGAACGTGGACGGAGCGAAGGACCCGTACGACCCTGATATTGAGGTAATGGTAGGAGCGGTGACCACGAGGGCCCAGGAGAAGAGGAAGGACCGGTCTACGTCGCTGAAGGTGCCGAGGGCAGAACGGCACGCGGGAGTGGATAGAGAGGAACTTATCCGACTCCAAGAAGAAGACGAAGTCATTAGGAAGTTAGAGCAGAAGAAGATCCTAACTAATAGAGGCAATAAATCTGTTCATTTTGAGAAACATGGAGGAGTACTGTACCGGATCTACAAGGACCTGAGACAGGCGACGGTTATAAGGCAAGTGGTACTACCCGAGAAACTGAGAGAGTATGTACTGAGTGTAGCCCACGACTCGATCGTCGGAGGACACCTCGGCGTGAAGAAAACCAAAGACAGAGTTATGAGCAATTTTTATTGGCCTGGAATTGAAGGTGACGTCGCGAGATACTGCCGCTCATGCGACATATGCCAGAGGACGGTGAACAAAGGAGCGACACCAAAGGTGCACCTGCAGAGTATGCCAGTAGTGGACGTACCATTTAGGCGAGTGGCCGTGGACTTAGTAGGACCTATCGACCCCCCAAGTGAAGGTGGACATCGGTATATCCTGGTGTACATAGACTACGCTACTCGTTACCCTGAAGCCACACCCTTGAAGAAGATCGACGCAGAAACGGTAGCAGAAGCCTTAGTGAACATCTACAGCCGTTTGGGTGTGCCCGAAGAGATCTTGTCGGACCAAGGGACCCAGTTTATGTCAGATGTCATGAAGGAAACGAATAGACTACTGGGAATTCGACAGTCGACCACTACAGTCTACCACCCTATGTGCAACGGGTTGGTGGAGCGATTCAACGGCACACTGAAGAAAACATTGAGACGACTGTGCGCAGAGCAACCCAAGCAGTGGCACAGATACATCAACCCGCTGCTCTTCGCATATCGTGAAGTTCCCCAAGAGTCGACCAAGTTTGCCCCATTCGAGTTGCTGTATGGGAGAACTGTGAGAGGACCCATGCACATCTTACGACAACTATGGACCAAGGACGTAGAGGAGCCGGAAACGAAGACCAGTTACCAGTACGTCATGGAACTACGTGAGAGGCTGGAGGACACATGGAAGTTAGCGACGGAAGAACTCTCCAAGGCTCAAGGTAGACAGAAGACCTACTACGACCGGAAGGCGCGAGAGAGGAAGTTCCGCCCCGGAGATGAAGTGTTGGTGCTACTGCCGACGAACACTAACAAGCTCCTAGTCCAATGGAAGGGACCATATAAGGTAGTCTCAGTTGTCGGTGTCAACGACTATAGAGTCAAGATGGGTGCAAAAGAAAAGACCTTGCACGCCAACCTCCTCAAGAGATACATTCCAAGGACGTCAAAAGCAGCAGCAGTGGCAATGGAACCGAGACCTATTGTGACTGAGATGTGTGGGATGGACAACAGTAGGAGAGATACCACGCCTGAACATGTCAACGCCATAAAGGACGGCGGCGGTGATAGTGCTGAGACTGTACTGGCAGAGGACGACCTGATAGACAAGAGTCAACCCGTGGAGTCAGCTAGCATGACAGTCATCGAGGACTGCGACCTGGAAGGCGACAACGGTGGAACGTCGGAGGACCTTGCCGACCTAGGGAGCTGGGACCAGAAGGAAGGCTACGAAGATGTCCAATATGGAACGCAGCTGACGCCGGAACAACGTCAACAACTCGGCGACGTGGTGAAGGAGTATCAACGCATCTTCACCAATCTCCCCGGATGCTGCCAGTTAGGCGAACATCGCATCGACCTGACATCAGAGGTACCTGTTCGGCAACGACCATACCCGGTGCCTTATGCTATGCGCGACTCCTTGAAGGAGGAGCTTAGCACCATGGAAAGGCTGGGCATCATACGCAGGAGCTCATCAGCTTATGCTTCACCGGTTGTTGTCGTCAAGAAGAAGGATGGATCCAACCGAGTCTGCATCGACTACAGGAGGCTGAACAAGATCACAGTATTCGACCCTCATCCGACAGCAGCGCCATCAGAAGTGTTTCAGAGTCTCTCGAGAGGAAAATTATTCTCTCGGATTGACCTGAGCAAGGGATACTGGCAAGTGAAAGTTCGAGAGCAAGACATTCCCAAGACGGCGTTCGTCACCATGGGCGAGCACTATGAATTCATGCGGATGCCTTTTGGGATGATGAACTCAGGAGCCACACTGAACAGGATCGTAAAGCCATTGATCCGTGGAATGAACAATGTGACAGCATATGTGGACGACCTGCTGATTCATACAGAGACATTCGACGAGCATGTGAAGACTCTCAAGGACTTACTGCAGAGGATGGACCAAGCTGGATTAACTGCAAGACCATCGAAGTGTCTGATTGGAACGTCTGAAGTAGACTTTGTTGGACACTTAGTGGGAGAAGGTATGATTGGCCTGTTAGAAGAGAATGTATGTAAGGTACGAGACGCACCCAGACCCACCACTAAGAAGGAAGTGAAAGCATTCTTAGGATTAGTGGGATATTACCATGAATTTATTCCTAACTTTTCAGCGATTGCATCACCATTGTCTGATTTACTTAGAAAGGGTCAGCCCAATATAGTTCAGTGGGACGAAACGCAGGAGAAAGCGTACACCTCTTTGAAGAATGTCATTATCTCCAAACCCGTGTTATGTTTGCCAGATTTTTCCAAAGAGTTTGTCTTAGCAACTGATGCATCAGATCGCGGATTAGGCGCTAGTCTTATGCAGGAACACGAGGGAAAGTTGTACCCCGTGGTATATGCTATTCGTAAGCTATTGCCTCGTGAGACAAAATATTCGGTCTCAGAGCGCGAATGTTTAGCTATTGTTTGGGCTGTAAAAAAGTTTACTTTGTATTTGTATGGAAAGGAGTTTGTGCTCCAAACTGACCATCGGTCATTAGAGTTTTTGAACTCTGCCAAGTTTGACAGTCCAAAGTTATTACGATGGAGTTTATTTTTACAGTCTTATCGATTCAGGATTCACTACGTAAAAGGCAGAGAAAATGTCTGTGCCGATTTCCTGAGCAGGGTATTTTAAAGTAGTACACTATCAGTGAAATGCATTGTAACCCATACTTTTGCCTACTAGATGAATTGCTAGGACGGCAGTATTGTACTGTAATTGGGGACATAGTTCATCTGTGACTGAATATTGAATTGGTAGCTGATAGATAGTCATGATGTGTTAGTCACATTTTGATTTTATGCTATGTCATATTAGTTACCAATGGAACTTGGTGTAATTTTTGGAAAATGTAACCCAAATGGGGACTGCGAGCAAGCAGTGTTTGTGTTATGTTGCAATGTTGTAACTTGTTTTGACCTAATATGATGAAGAAAGACCCTAATCAGTGGTCAGTATGTATTGATATTTTTGCCATTGTACGTATGAGTTATACATTTTGGAGATAACCATGTTATGTACAACAAGTCATATGCTATGATTCGTGCACGAAGCATTATGTAAACGATGGGCCATCGTTTCACCTTATATGATTTGTAATAATATCATTGACCATTGTTTCACCACAGTGGTGGCGTTGTGTTATTTTGGCTAGTAGGCCTACTGTTAACCATTGGTTTGTCACAATGATGATACTGTATTAGTCATTGTATTAGTGATGCAAAGGATACTGCATTTGTATTGTATTTGTGATGACATTCGGGAAGACACTGAAATTGTTATTAATTGTAATAGAATTAGCAACTACCTTTGTGAGATTGGGAGTGCTATAGGATTATTTCACGATAGTGCAGACGCTGTATAATGTTTTTGGAGTTGAAAGATATTCAACTTAAATTGGGGAGTTGTGTAGCATCTGCGGGCTGCCCCTTGCCCTCCCCCGGTTTTGTTGTTGTGCTGGTGGCTGAGCATGTGTCCACTACTTTTTCCGTTTTATTGTTGGCGGCCGCCGGGGTGTGCTGTGCTCCGTGGCCTGACCTTCTTCAGTGAGTAGTTTTTTTCCTCGCTCGCTTGTTGTCAGGTGTTTTGACTCGTTCAGTAAATATTAGTATGTTCCCGAACATTCGATAACACTGTGGATAAGGATGTTTACGCCAGATTTGGCCTTGAGTGATGTAACCTGATGACGTATTGATGCGTGATTGGTTAGTTTGTGCGAGGGCAAAGGTAACGTTTATTTCGGGAACTTTCTGTAGGAATGTTTATATATATAGACCTGTGTGAGTGGTTGAATGGGGTGAGTAAGTGAGTTTCCTTTTGTGTGGCGTAGATATTTAGTTTCGCTGGCGTCTTCCTAGTAATTTATTGTTCACTATACAGTTATTAAACTTTAGTATTATTTAATCTATCGTCGGATCTCGTGTTTATTTATTTTACAGCTGTAATAGTTTCGTTTTCTAAAGGGTTGTAGTTAGATCAACTAACTCCCCCCTACTATAACGTGCTAGAACAACCTCAGCTGTTACATTATTATTATTATTATTATTATAGTATGTGAGGTCTCATTCTATCTCAATGTCATGAAGTCACCATTCAACTGCATGTGTAGTCGGTCAAGTGAATTCGGCTAGTTCTCCCCTAAATAAGGTCCAACCATAGATATACACTAGTAAACGGGTCCAACTGACAGAATCTAAAAAAAAAACCCAAAACATGCACATTACGAAAATTTGACTAGACACCTACATGTATCACTATTATATTTATGCTTTTTGCAAAGAGGTCATCGTAAAATGAAGATTGTTGTTGTTGTTGGCCACCTTCTGTGTCGAGAGACAATGGATTGTGCGCCCTTGGTGTGTCAGATCGGGTGGCTGCAGCGCCTGCTGTGCAGTCTGATCCTGGAGTGGCAGGGTCTGTAACAGTTTCTGCATTTGAGGATCTTCGCATGTGGCTCCGGGACTGTTTCTGCTGACTGCTTCCTGCGTTCCTTCTTCTTCTCCCACTGCTCCGGCCTCCTCTTCCCGCTCGTGTTGATACATGCCTGACAGTAGCCGTCCAGCTACTGCGGCCTGCGGCTTGGGTTTCCCAGTTTGTTGAGTTGATGCTGCCTGTCTTCACATCACGTTTGCAGACATCTTTGTACCGAAGAAAGGGCCTTCCTGTGGGCCTGCAACCAGTGGTAAGCTCCCCATACAAGATGTCCTTGTTGATTCGCCCGTCCCTCATTCGTCTGACATGACCAAGCCAGCACAAGCGCCTTTGGGATAGCAGGTCAAACAGGCACGGCATTCCTGCTTTTGTCAGGGCGTCCTTATTGGGGATGCGGTTTGGCCAGGTGATGGCCAAGAAACCTTCGAAGGCAGCGCTTAGTGGAAAGTGTTGAGTCTGCGCTCTTGGCGGGTGTAGATAATCCAGGCTTTGCTGCCGTAAAGGAGAGTATTAAGCGCACTGGCTTTGTAAATGACCATCTTGGTTTTTGTAGTCAGCATAGGGTTGATCCATATATCCTCTTGGCCAGGCAAGCCATCGCCGTTGCCGCCTTGCCAATCCTCTTGTCGAGTTCTGTGTCCAAAGAGAGGTTGCTGGAGATGGTGGATTCGAGGTACATGAACTCCTCATTTATCTCCAAGGTGTTGCCCTCTATTGCGACGCTGGGGGCTCTGCTGACGTCCTGTTCTATCATGTTGGTCTTCTTGAGACTTACAAAATGAAGATAATTTAGTACTTCCAGAGATTAGACTTCTAATGTTACTGCATATTGTGGGAATAAGTTTTATTTTCTAGGTGTTTTCCAGGCTAACATGCGCTTACTAAAAAGATAACATCGTAGTTGGTATGTGTCCTCTTCTTGTGGAAAGGTCTTTGCCTGGATGTGGAGTACAAGGGAGGTTGATGTGAGAATCTTCACTGGGCACGAAATGACGTTGTATAGTGTAGTGTAGGGGTGGCTAGTCTTGTTTATAGGAGTAAAGAGATCATCTTTCGCCTTTCACTTAGGCATTGCTCATCCACTGCAAGATGTAGCCCTCCGAAAATGACTTCCATTCCTTTGTGTCTGATGTCTTCCTCATCCATGTTGTTCCAATTCTCCTTTTTATATCACCCTGCCATCTTCACCATGATCGTCCTCGTGTTCTTTTTCCTGTCCATGGTTTCCATTCAGTGCAGCGTTTCGTCCATCTATTATCAAGAAAGAGAGATAGATTAGGAAAAAGCAAGACGACATACTTATATAAAATATCAATAGGGCAGGAGGAGATCCTACCAGAAGCACCCAGGAACCATCTACAAATAAATAAAGTAAGAAAATGTTGTTGTTGCTGTTGTTGTTGTTTTTACCGGGTAGAAACTGAACCTTAGAAGAGAAAGAAGTCTGGTGACAAAACAGCACGTTAGATAAAATGATGAAATGTGAAAAGCATGCAGTTTCGCATCAATAAACTAAACAGGAAGAGGAGTATGCAATTCAAAATGAAAATCAACAGATTATAAATGGAGCAGAAACGAATCATGCGCCTCATACGTCATACTGCGCGTATTTCAGACATCTAAGGCATGTGGGAAGGATGAATCTATCTAACCTGACCGTCATCGTGTCGACGTGCTTTATTCAAACTCAAACTCTCTTTCTTTCTTAACTTTCATATTAATTATGATGCATAAAAGAACTCGCCCAATAGAAATTGTTGCAAACTGAAAATACAATTGAGCTAAATGTACATGTTACTCATGAGTTGCAAAATGGTTCACTTTGGAAAGGTCTATGCACCATCTTTCACATCTTGCATATCATAGAAGACTGCTAACGTAAGTCTGATGCGTCCCTGATAGTTCACATTAATTACATGTTTGCAGCTTGCATTTAGGGACAAATAGCCTACGCAGTTTCGATCATTACCTAGAACAGTCAGTCCATGTTTTGCCAAACGGCACCATGGCATATGTTTGATCTGAATTAGCATTTCTTTGCCAGCAATAACTAACAACAGAAAGGATAATATACGGTAACCGAGTATGCCTTAATGTCAAAACATCTGTGTGTGTTGCAATCGACATAAAACTTGCAAGACATACTCTCCACGTTCATCTAAAGCTGTGTTTTCATATAAACGGATACAGAAATGGCAACGGAAACGTCAAAACCCTTCAAGTAGTGAAATCCCGGTACAAAGAATATTTTCATGTGTTTGGAAACGCCGTTTCCTAATGCACGGAAACCCTCTTTCTTTTTACCACTTGATATAGTTTTGACATTACCTTTGCCGTTTCCATCTCTGTACACATGAAAGCACAGATATAGCAAGATTCGCTTATTAGTTTGGTTTGATGATGGGAGTTATTAAATCGATGTAAACTGAAACGGTCACTCCCCCGGCCCCGAACACGCACATTTCCACTGATGATTACAAAGTTTTTGAAGGTTTGAGTGTAGGGAAAGCAAGTCGACAAAATGACGGCCACAATTTTTTTTTTTACATATTATATATACACTCGTTTTATGTAATATAGACTTATAGACGATAACTGGCAGGCCTACGTTATGGCAGGTTCACAGCCCGGGACGCACATAGCATCCTGGACTACCCTCCGCAGAACTTTTCGAATGAGTCCCTAGTAATTTCATTCTGCGGAGGAAAAAGTCGGCATGTGCCGACGATGCCGCGAACAAAATTATTTTAAAATGCGACATATAACATGTTTTTAAGGGACAAAGCCCCAGGGGGGGGGGGGGTGGTGGTTAGTGGTAGGACCTTCCTCCCTCTTCTTCTTCGTCTTCTGACCTCTGGCGCCCACTAAACAAGAAACAGGACACAAACAAGAAAGAAGGAAACAAGAAAACAATAGGAGACCAACAGCCTTCGGCTGAGGCCCCTGAGAAAAAAAGACCTTCGAGTACGGTGACAGCCACATTGTGCCAAGGAAAAAATACCAAAAACCATAATACAGAATATATCCCAACGATAGGACAGGAGGAGAAACTATCAAATGCGCGCTCCAACTCACAGACTAATAAATCAACCAGACTGGAAACACAAGCTTCGGGCTGTGTCGTTTTTTTTACTGAAGTTAATGAGATGCGGCCGTATAACCAACATGGCCGCCGCTCGGGAAATTCCGATACTAGTTCTATCTGCAGTAGAAATTTCTTTTTATTTGTCAATATTGGTTGTACATGAATTAATAATGCATTAACTTGCCTATCCTTTCATTTTATTGGCTACAGCTGCCCTTTTTTTTTATTGTTATAAATGATGACCGTATGGACTTTTAGCGACCGCTGCATTGAAGCTATGCTGAAGCGTCGGTCGCAACCGTAAACCTACAATGGCGGACCTTTCACTGTTTTGTGACATCACACAATGGGCTCATCCAGTCTGGGTATTTTATTAGTCTGTGGCTCCAACCCACCAAGATTCCGAGATACATACATGTATGTAACGCATTACTTGGCAAGGAACGCGTAAAAAGCACATGGAAAGGCGAGAGTACAGGCGAGTGGAGTATCAAACTGTCATCAATTGCAACACGAAATGTAATGAGCTCTTTATCAGACAAAATTATGTGATTTTACACCGATTGAATAACTCCTATCACCAAAATCTTTCAAGTATTCTCCTCATTATTATAATTTATGACACGACACGATCAGTTTTAAACGACAGCAAAATTCTACGTACAGTTACATTATAAATAGATAAATGTATGGAAATTTATGTCTTTGAAATGAATATATTTTCCACATTTGTTGCCAACAGTCTTAACTGCAGTGAGACTGCGCATCAATTAGATGTTCAGATTAAATTTTGTGAATTTGAAATCACCGTCGCTACTTTCTGCTGTTAATGGCCACTATTACTTTATGAGCTGGCCAAAATAGAAAAGTCAAAGTGACAATTTTAAGATAATTATGGTATTGCATTTACAGGAAAAAAAAGAACAACAGCTGCTGTAATTTTGTCACTTTGAGCAATGAGATTCAAAAGGAATTTGATTTACTGTAAAATTGATCTTTTATGCAATGCGGTTTCTCCACGAGACATTTCACTACCAATACAAACTGAATCATTCCAACCACAATAGCCTACCCCCCCCCCTCCTCTTTTTTCCCCGCCATTTTCCCCCAGTGCACCCATTTCTTTTCTTCGCGTTCCTTCTGTTATTGAATGTGTACAGTGTGCTGACGGGACTGTGGGTGGTTGGTGGGCCCTTCCTGTCGGGTCTCCTTCTGTCCTATTACTGTGTTACATTCTGTCTACCGCCTTGCTTCTTCATAATATAATGTGACCATTGTCGTGCTTTCTCTAAACTCAGACCTAAGCTCAAACTCAAAGTCAAACTGAAGAGACAAAACAAATACGTAACATATAATTATTGACACATTTGTCTTTCAATCTGCCTCCATTGTCCCATCCCAAACCCACCTTCAATCTGTTCCAAGTACTTCCTTAACGGTGCAGCCTCTCTTTACTCCTAGAAAAAAAGAACAACCCACATCTTTGTCAGTACTCATGCAATGGCCAGGATAAAAGTTCGTAAACGTCTCTTCCATACACGTTTTTTTTTTTTTTTTTATAGTTATCTATATTATATACTTCTAATGTCACATTCTTGCCCTACTTGCCAGGTCTTCTCAGAATGATAAGGTTCTATCTCCACTTTTTGGCTGAAACGAGTTACACACTACACACTACTTCTATGGGCCTACTTCATTGTGTGTCAAAGTATCAAGAAGATTCGGTGTGTAATTTGTAAATATTATTATTATTATTAAGTGCCCTGCCGGCGGGCGTTGGCGATCATGACCCTCCATCTCTCACGATCTTCTGTAGCCCTGATGACGTCGTTGGTGGTGTGCATTCCCAGCCAGGCCTTTAGGTCGCCCTCCATCTTTATGCGTTGTCGTCCCCTGCTTCTTTTTCCATTAAATTTCCCTGTTGTTAGTAAATGTTCTAGTTCTCGTCTTTGTAAGTATAACTAAAAGGAAAAGAAATTCTTTGCCTTAAAAGCTATGAGTACACGAAACATCAATCCTCGTTTTCTCAAAAGTTGAAGGGAAGGAGCTCGAACCTTGTCATTCTAAGGGTCGAGTTGGTAACAGGCTTGGGCCAGATCGGAAAATATAGGCGGCCCCATATTAACTCATTCGTTACAGTAAACCGAATATTCGGCTAGAGGATTTTTGTTTTGCTGCGGAAAGCCGAATATTTGGCTCGAGTGGACACCGATTTTCCAACAGTGCTACCTAAACCAACTTTTCGAAATACTGAATCCCATCCTGGTTCATTGATTTTCCTTTACTTTAATGTCTAATGTATTATGTCTTGTGTTTATACTGAGTGAAATAACAAACATCTTTGAATTACGTCAAAATTTCAAACTGGATAGTGTTGAGAGTTCCCGTCCGCATCCACAAAAGTTACCGTAGGGAATGAGCTAATCTCCTTTTTCAGTACATATTTGTAACTAGTGCTATGGTTTATGTATGGGTGTAATATACACCCACATATAGTGTACGTGATATACTTACAAATAACAGAATTTCATAAATACTTCCAATGTTTCATAAAAAGGTAATAGCAGTTTTATTCTGGTGACGGGTCCCCCTTAACCCATTCCGTACGGTAACTTTTGTGGGTGTGGACGGGAACGCTCAGCACTATCCAGTTTGAAATTTAGGGGTGGTACAAAGATATATAATCAATATAAACACAAGATTAAACAGTTTAAACATTAAAGCAAAGGGAAAATCAGTGAACCAGAATAGAATTCGATATTTATTCGAAAGATTGGCTTTGATATTAGTGTTGGAAAATCAGTGTCCATTTGAGCCGAATATTCGGCGTTCTGTAACGAAGCAAAAATCCGCGGGCCAAGTATTCAGCTTACCGTAGCGAATGAGTTAACACTGTATTGTAATATCAATATTCTTTACCAAACCCTTTTGCCTCACCAGGGGGAGTTCGCCCTCTCAAAATCATAGGCCCATGACAACTGGCCCACTTTCTCCACCCACCATTCCTCTCGCTTGGCCAGCTCCTTGCAATCCCCATCTCACCCCATGCCAACTCAATCTTCCGTTTTGCATCTCATCGACTGATATCAATCTAGAATCCAGGCCCCAAGAACTTTTAAAATATGCGGTCGTCATCGTCAAATGCGTGGCAGATGGTATAAAAAGCTCAACCATATGGACTGGCGCTCTATCACTACCTAAAACTGCGAAAATCTGCTATTTCAGTGGTTTTTTTGCGTCAAGTCTGAGGTTTGAAGACATCAACATGGTGAGTATTACAGTTGCAGTATGTCAGATGCCACAACGTGCATCAAAATTCTGAAATCATTGCCAAGCCTTACGAATTTTTGTGAAATAACGGTTTCCAAAGGTAAAGAAAAAAAAAGGTATCTTTAAGCTAGATCTTCGGACAAGACGAAGCCTTAGTTCTTATTTGTTCTATCTCCATTTCCTGAAATACTGGAGATCTTTTAACATTGTAGACGAATAATAATAAAAAAAAAGATGCACACTCTGACACTCTTGTAAAATACGCTGTGATACTTATCAAGCTGTTTCACAGTTCCCATTTATTCTGACTCCTTATCATAATACTAAAGCTGCAAACGTTTCACGTCGAATTTCTCAGTTGTGTAAAAAGTGGAGTTGGAACAAACAAGAACTGACCCATGCTCACACTGCCGCAACTTTTCTTTTTTTGGATTTCGAGACTTGAAAAGGTGGAGAAGTGTACTAGGCCGCATTGGTCTTGCAACAAACTAAAGGTTAGAGAAAACTAAATAAAAGCCTTGTCATTTATTCAAGTTCTATCGATCCCATACACGAGCTAGATCAATATGGGCGATCCAGGCAAGATAGAAAGAACTAAAACACTTGATCTGACAGGCTGAAACCTCATGATACCATGCGGTTCTGAACCTTATTATTTTGAGTGTCCAAGACAGCCCATCAATTCATTTGAAAAGTGAAAGATTTTTATTTTACAGGGACCATCATTGTTCATTTCATTTTACACAATTTTTGAATGAACGTAATTCCTTTTAAGGTTACACAGCCGTTCAATGCTTGTTGCAAGACTTATGCGGCGTTGTACATTTTCTTGAGTTTGTACCGTTAATTTGCCCCCCCCCCCCCGATCCTTTCTCTTCCGTAAACACGTGAGCCGGTGACGCTATTACTTCCTGCGATAACACACTGCCCGGTGAATCTTTTTCTCGAATGCTGTCGGAGGTGTGTGGTGTATTGACGCACAAGTGAGGGTGCAATAAGAATTATGGGAAAACAAACAAACAAACAAACAATGACTAGTAACAAGATAAACCTAAAGGAACGGGAAGGCGAAGGATATCCATTCTAGCCACCAACAATAGAAACTAATGAACAGATTTATCCTCTGCAAAGCCTGCTATCTCAGTTCGTATTGTAATGTAATCGCAACAAGCCGTGGCAGAAGAATAGAAAGCGGTATTTTGCCGAAGTTAGGCAAACCAGACTCAGAGAAATGGAAATTCCCTCAGGTTAGCAAGGGGCTAGTCTGTAGGCAAAAAAAAAATAAAAAAATTGATGTTTGTTGTGTCTAGGTCTTTATGTTAGGAGGTTCGCCGCCCTTGGCACTTACACGTCACTTTTCTGTTTAAAAAAAACAAAAACAAAATTTTTCTTATTGTGGTAGGGATTAGTTTTTTAGAATTTTGTCCGGGCAGCGGCCTTGTTCGGCCTGCTCTTCTCGATTTCCAACCGCATAGGTGTGTTTAACGTGAGCAATGCGCACACTGACCCTCCGAATTTTCGTCCTTGTTCGAGAAGACTAGGTGCTCGATCCTACCTACCATAGAGCCAGGGACAGGAATCCCCCCCCCCCCAAAAAAAAATCCAATATGCCTGCACTGTTCTTCGGCATGAGAGGCGATCACCCTGCTTCTGGACCAGGCAGGTGTTAGCCTCTCATGCCGAAGACATCGGGTTCGTTCTGATGTTTGATGTCTGATGTTTGTTCATTCCACAAGGAGCCAAAGTACCCAGCTCAGTATTAAGCCATGTTGTTTATATAATTTTAAATCCCGCCCCCCCCCCCCACTTCCCGGAGTGGCATGACCAGTCACCAAGAGGCCAGTTACTACTGATATAAAAACCTCTACTTAGTTGGTGGGAGCTTTTGTTAGGGTCTCCTTCTGTCCTACCATTCTGTTATATATTCAGTCTGTCGCCTTGCTTCTTCCTAGCACAATATGGAGGCCGTTATCGTGTGGATGTGTTTTTCTCCAAACTCTAACCCTGCCCTTCTACCTGTTTAACACTTTCAGTTTCTGTTCCTGGTACTCACAGTTGCCTTTGTATCCAACGCAGTGGACGGATGTGAACGTAAGTAGAACGACTTTATATTGATGGTACTTAATCTCGTCTTATTCGTTTTTCATTCTCACTTTCAGTCTCATTCACAGGTTCCATTATTGTGGCTGTTAAGGCCACTGACTGACCTGTACTCTTGAAATCTTTGCATGTCGATAGCCTCATAATGATCGTAACTAACGGTTTTTTTTTCATTATTTTATCTCCACATGCCTGATTATTGTTGACGGTGCAACAGTGTTACTTTTCATTAAGTACCAAATTCCTGCCCACTTGTCACATTGGCTTTGTCCTGTGTCATTGTCTCATCAGTAATACCTAGGCAGTCAGTCAACAGTATGATTAAACTGTAAAGAACGCAATTTTCGCCGATATTTTTCGATTCTACTCAACGAAAATGCATCTCCTTTTTGCGGTACACATGAAAAAAAAGGGTGGGGGGGGGGGGGGGGAAGAGAAGACATGATTAAATACTAAAATTTTGTACAAAAATGGATATGTCCAATCAGTTCAGTGTTCGAAATTGAGTCAGTATACATAAACTTTCACAATTTTTGGGTCAAGTATTCACAAGGCCTTTTGGTGCCTATAAATTTGACTCTCCAGCACCGTTAGGCCAACGCTCACTAGCCGATTTCAAGCTGCCGACGAATTGGTTGGTGGCGCCACGACATTGTATTTCAATGAGATCCAGTGACGTACATGTATTTAATAGGATAGCACTAGCACGTCACCATTGTACGTGTCAAAATTCGTGGCGCAGCTGAAATAGCAATATCGTTAAAACGGATGGATGAAAATCTCTGAAACTTTGCGTGCAGTGCCTTTTTCTATTTGCCTTAGAATGAAAATTATTTTTCAGTATAGATTTATGTACTTATATATAGAAGATCCAACCGGTTGGCTGGTGCACGAGGCCTCAATGAAACTAACTTTCGTGACGTCTCCATACATGCGAATAGTCGGCCGATCGAACTCGGCTAGTGCGGGCCTAGATGCAACATTTTAAAGCGGAAGGTGATGTTCGATACCAACTTCTAGACGTGTGAAAAATAAAAAAAATTAGCAATCTGGTCCATTCACAACTTAGTAAGGTTTGTGTTTCAGCAACTTTTTGTTATGTAACGAAAGTGTTTATTGCACATTAATGGTTTGCTTTTTTTTTTTTTGGTGAGCAGCTCCAGGTCCTGGGGATTCGTGCACGATTATGTGCCGTGCAGGCTTCGAATGTCGTGAAAACGAGGAAGGCAAAAGAACCTGTCAGTGCGAGAACGGCTTGGTATACAACCGTTATACGGAGAAATGTGACAGAAGTGAGCTGCAGTTTGATTTGTTCGTTTTTCTTCGATTTGCTTGACATTTGTAATACTAAGAATACTAATAGTAAATCGCCCAGCCTAGCACATTTCTAAGCGGAAGTTAGTCTCGATGCCAACTTTTAGGAGGGCCAAAACAAAAAATAAAAACAATAACAACAAAAAAAAATAAAAAAATTGTCAATTATGTCCATTCACAACTTAGTAATGTTTGCCTTTCAACGCCTCTTTTTCATGTACCGGAAGTGTTTATTGCACACTTATGGTTGTTTGTTTATTTTGTCTGTGAGCAGCTCCACGTTTGGGCGAATCGTGCAAGACTGTGTGCCTTGAAAGCTTGGTTTGTCGTGAAAATGAGAACGGCGGCAGAGTCTGTCAGTGCGAGAACGACGGCTTCCTCTACGACCCTGGCACGCAAAAATGTGACATACGTGAGCTGCAATTTTATTTACTTGTTTTTGTTTGATAAGATATGCATAATATGATTTGCTTGACATTTTGTACCACTAATTAGGGGAAAAAAGGGCAGGGAATTTTACAGGTCAAAAATGACATTTTTCATGGCCCCCACATCCTGAAGCGGGGCCCCAGGGCAGGATTTTCTCTGACACCCCCCCCCCCCTTCCATCTACGGCATGATACTCTACAGGATATAGATTTTTAAAAAAAGTCAGTTTAAATGATGACACAAATGTAATAATATCACATGAATATTATTTAATAAAAATATAAAAAAACTTTATGGGTTTACAAATGAAAACTTAGATTTAAGTTTCCTCTTCTGAACGCCGGACTTATGTTTGTAATTTGAATTCGAATCAAAGCAGGTGTGTGACGTCATGTTCTTTCAACCTATTCCTCGCCTCTTTGTGTTCTCACCAAACTTACTGCTCTTGCCCATAGCATCCGTTTCGCTATTTTTACGGAGAATGACGTATGAAGAACTCTCTTTGCCTCTATAGATAGCAGTGAGGAATGGAAAGGCTGCTGTGGACAAGTATACAGAGGCAAAGAGCTTTTTCCGTTATTGTCCGTAAAAGCAGCGGAGCGGATGCTGTGGACAAGAGCAGTTGGGGTGAGAAAACTAATAAGTAATATATATAAAAGATTTATCTCGTCCGCTCGTGAGTGGTAAAAAAAGTGAAGGGAGTGGATCTCTGGTGTGATGGCAGGGTTGGACATGAATGTCTCTACCGATGTGGACATGTCGTTATACAAGTATTTACATTGATATATTATAACATTCTTGCATCTGCCAGCTTGTGTGTCAGATTTGTATCGTGGCTGTCAAAGTCTACCCTCTGGACATTACACAAAATGTTACCCTGAGTGCAAGGATGGTACCTTTGTGACCTGTTCTCATGGCCAAACCTTTGGCAACAGGTAACAAAACCGAAACTATTTTTGAATTTTGCGCGCGTGTGTGTGTGTGTGTGTGTGTGTGGTTTTTTAAATTTATTTTTATTTTGTATACTTCTTTCAACGAACTTGGGAAATTTGCCTTAGTCTCACTGCAGCCCAGTTACAAATGGAGCAGACAAGTCGTCGCCACAGTGCAGTCTCGGTTGGCGTTTTTTATTTTTTGTTAAAAATTCCATACTCGTTATCTACCCATACAATTTGCTCCCCGCTCCAATCCAAGCCCACCCCCTCCCAGTCGTCCGTTTCACAAGATTATTGCCAGCTGAATGACGTTCTCATGTCATGTTATGAACAGAAGAGCAGGTTGCAGCTTATTACAATGATTACTCGATTGTGTAAATCATTACGTTATGACAGCCTGCAAAATAAATATTACTGCTAGATATGACAATGACAGACGGAAAAAGCATGCTTTGAAGTTGCAACGATATTTGAAGTTGCAACGATATGAAAATGTGAGAGAAACAGTTGAAGAAACCTATGTCCTTGTCGCTTTTGAAAACGGTTCACGTAAGGTTGTCTAGGCGAGTCGCGCACATGAAACTTGCCGTCGTGTTGTAGTTCTGTCCAAGGCTTTGTTGTCTTGTAGTCTCGCAGTTTGGTGGCATGGTTTTGACATCCAAGTGAATGAATGGATATACTCATATATTCCAGTCGATAGAACTGATTTGTACATAACATTTTGCTTTGGTACCGTTTTTTTCACTGGTGTGCTCTTTTTAAACTTACGTAAACTTTAAACGCATTCTGCTCCCAATGTGACCTTTTCTACCTTGCGACCTTGAACTAGCCCTAACGGAATCAATTTTCAACATTTTTACACGAAATAAAGTGCATTCTTCTCAGGACAGTGATTACTTTCACAGTAATATCCTCAACTCAATTTGGAAAAAAAAAAATGGCAATGTGGACCATTTCCTTAGGGAAGCTCACATCATGTTCGGTCGTTATCATTCTTTCACTCCCTAAACTTCAGATCTGGCGATAGCAGCAAACCAAGCGACCGATATGAATGGAGATAGGAATAAAATGAGTACCTGTACTCTAGATATTATGAAGATAAACTAGATATGAATGGAGATATGAATAAAATGAGTACCTGTACTCTAGATATTATGAAGATAAACTTTTTGTTCATCATCCAAGTTTTACAAAACTAGGAACTGCTGAAAGTTACACAATAACAACAAACCATTTCATTACCATTATGACATCAGCCGTATTCTTATTTATCACCACCATCAACGTTAGTCACCATTATCATCATCATCATCATCATCATCGTGATCATCATCATTGTAAGCAGCAACAACAAAAGAGTGAAAGCTCATTCCTTCAGAAAAATGTACCTGTTTAACCCATCACACCCCCCCCCCCCCCACCTCCAATCGTAATGACAAAACTCAGTATCTCCGATTATTTTCCTTTTGTTGCAACGTCGAAATACCCTGTTGCCCGCTTCGTACATTGCATCCAACGGCAAGACAGCGTCATTACTAAATTTACACTAACATGTCTTCTACAGATTGTGCAGCCAAGCCTGGTATAATATGCCTGAAAGTGGGTTTGGCGCCCAGCGCATGGTCTTTGATGCCAAAATGAAGAATTGTCTTAGAAGCTCCCAGTACTGCCCACGCCGACAAGACAGATACATTGCAGCGTGAAACAACAGCAACATGGGATGCCAACTGTAAACTTAGATGATTATGATGGTGATGATGTCCGAGATCCCTGATTTGTCTTAGTAGTTCACATAGAAAACAGGATTACTCGAAATTTCTGGAATGATTAACACTGCCATACATTCTGACTGT
Source organism: Onchidella celtica (assembly GCA_963931925.1). Taxonomy (NCBI): domain Eukaryota; kingdom Metazoa; phylum Mollusca; class Gastropoda; order Systellommatophora; family Onchidiidae; genus Onchidella; species Onchidella celtica. Next base: position 21,353,226 of record OZ007569.1, read on the forward strand.
ATACTTCGTCTATGAATGAATATATTAAATAAATCAATCAAATTGATATATTACAAGCACATACAGTGTGGAAGAATATGATTCCAACGCAACTGTTTACTGTGATATTTAAAGAAAAACGACAACATAATTTAAGGACGTGTATCAATTTCTTTTGAAGAAAGATATCATTATTATTGTTTTTTTTAGCTCTATTTCTGGTCAGTGCAGTGTGGGAGACCAGTTATTACCATCCATTTTTGACGTGTTATTATTCATATTGAACGTTTCCTTGAATTTTGTTTGATCAGGCTGGGTAGCAAGTGGATAACAGTAACAAAAAGAACAACAGCACAACAACTACAGTACCGGCAAGAACAACAAAGAGCATCACAAAACCTTCAGTTTTACAGTTGTTGAATAAACGCCCACATGAATTGATACATTCGGTTTTGTTCCTGTCCTTACTTCGGTGATTCTCCGTTGCTGTGTGGTCGATTCCAGCCTGCAGTGGTTTTGTGTGACTGATATTTTTCTGTGAAAATATCGTTTGTTTTCGTGTTTAGGTCTTTATTTTAGTAGGTTCGCCGCTCCTGGAATGTATACTTCACTTTTCTTGTTTTTATATATCTTTTTTCTGTGTGTGTTTTTGTGGTAGGGATTAGTTTTCTTTAGAATTTTTGCCTGGGCAGTGGCCATATTCGGCCTGCTCTTCTCGATTTTCAACTGCTAAGATAGCTTTTAGCGTGCGCAACGTCCACCTGGGACCTCCAAGTTTTTCGCCCTTATCCCAGAAGACGATGTGTTCGATCCTACCTACCATAGGATCAGGGACAAGAAGTTTTTTGCCCGCAAAATTTCAACATGCTTGCACTGACCGGGGATCGAACCTGGTACCTTCGGCATGAGAGGCGAGCACCTTGCCTCTAGACTAACGTGTCCCATGTCGTTGGTGTCTTTCATCAAGCACATTAAAATTTCATCACAAACATTGGTCGTTGAGAACTACTGCCCCATGACAACGCACGTTCTCATAAGGTACGGGGCCACAACTCAGTCTCTGGAGAAGCTGAAGATTCCAAGTCTCCCCATGCCCTCGCCTTGCACGAAGCGAATTCTGACTTCTTCCAATCATGAAAGATAAACTGTCTGATCGAAGTACATGACAATCGAGGGCCTTTCAAAAGCAATGAATTCTGAACCAAAGACAAATTAAGGCAAAAAGAAAAAGGTGTATGTAGCAAATCCTCGCGTAAGGGATAATGCAGAAACGATATAATGAAACGCAAAGAAAAGGGGAAGGCAAATCAATATTTTGGTTAAAAACCTTCCTGAGGAAAACGAAAAATACCATAACAACCATAGAAAACCAAACAAAATACAACAAAAATTATAGAAAGTTGAACAGATAAAACAATTGAACAATAAAACAAAATGTGGAATATTAAATATAAGTAGAATATTAAGTCAACACGACAACTTTATCTGCCAGCCCTGACTTGTATTTCTGGGGCGCAGCATGTTTGCCAGTGCGTGGAGGCTCAAAGAGAATCACATTTCTCCCTCCACTTAATTTATAACAAGACCGGTTGCCATACGAAATGAGGTGACCGGTGTGAAGACTAGTCCGTAAAAGCACTAAATCTTCATTTTACAGTGACAACATTTAAAAAATCGTATTATTATTACCTCAAGCAGAATATCCCAGTTTTCCACCATGCATTTTAAAGCCTAGACCTTGTACGATGCGAATTCTGACTCCCCCCCCCCCCCGCCCCCGTCATGAAAGATTAAATGTCTAGATCCAAGTACATGACAATCCGGGACCTTTCCAAATTCCCAATAGGCTTCCCCAAGATCCTGGGAAATTCCACTGACCCATGACCTTGACATTGCCTGACCATCAGTCAAATCCGGAAGTGAGGCAAAAACGAGTAAACATTGCTTAGCCCGTGCTACTTTGTTCTACTTTGCACGGTGGTGTACTACTCTAGTCTCTAGTTCGTTTATCTTTTCCAAGTCGCTTTCCATCGTCGCTATGGATTTCAAAATTAAGTCGTGTTCACAGCTTCAAGATTATTTGCGAGAAAGAGGTGTTGTGATCAGTGGATTCAAGAAACAAGAACTGATTGACTTGTGTCGAAGTGCAGAGAGTCTGGGCATCGAGGTGGACCCAGATGGGATTTTGGAATCGAAGACAGACACTGTAAAGGCTAAACTGAAAGTTACGGTCAACAGCCAGATCATATATCTTCCAGTTCCAACACAGCTGGACATATCTCACGATTTGAGCCAGATACCAGTTGTAACATCGTTTGATATCCTGTCGTATCTGGCTCAGTCGAGACATTATTCACACGGCAGTCTTCGAGACTTCACGAAACTGGAGGGCTACTCAATGTTTAAGGATGGGTACGTCCTAGACTTGAAGACTGGAAGGTTCGCAGAAAGCCAGGAACACCACCACCTTCAGTTTCAAGTCAAACCACGCACTAATGCAAAGGATCCCAGCAGTGGTCTTCCGTATTACCTGGGGTGGATAGTGTTGACAGCCCAAGAGGACAACAACCCCATCGTCAGTGCTTACTGCTGTTGTCGTGGAGGGTAAGTTCTGAATATATTATATATATTAATTATATTAACTTATTAAGAGAGACAGGAGAATTATAGGAAGGATTCTCACGCATCTCATACTGGTAGCTGTTGCAGTGTATAGTCTACACCTTGAAATTGATTTTAAAACCCTTGCGTGACGGAAGGTCTCTTGGTGATTCATTTTTCCCAATATTGCTGAATTTGATTCTGAAGTCAGTTCGACTCTTAATTATTTGCTTTGATTCGTTATGCGAGAAAAGTATGATGTCCTTCGTAGGTCTTAATGGTCCTGGCCAGCCACTGTCTGTGACGTTCGATTTAATTCCCAACGGCATTTTGTCACGATTAACAAAGAGCAAAATATGACGTATGCTGTACATCTTGCAGGTCACAAAAGGGTAGTAACAGTGCCTGGGTATCATGAAAAAGTGTCTATTGCACAGATTGTAATTAGAAAAAAAAAGATATAATTTCTAATTGTGATCAAAATTATAACAGTACATTTGGAAGGCAATTTCTCGAAGAAATGAATGTTCTTGTCATTATTCATGAATGGAGTTTGTAGGTAATCCTTCTTTTTGTGAAAGACAGAAAAACTGAATTTTTTAAAATCCTTTTTGCATCTGAAGTAACCAATAAACACCATTCTTATTTATAATTTTTTCACAGGATTGATGGTTACTGCCGGCATGTTGCAGCAGCCTTATTTGAATATATGTCATTTGTTGATGACAGAGGATCCAGCTGCACATCAAAACCATGCACATGGTATTGTAGAAGAACTGCTTCTTCAACCCAAGCTGTGGAGGTCACAGAATTGAATTTGTCTCTTGAGCCACGTAGCAGAACACAGTAAGTGTTTTTTTTTTCTCCTGTAGCTGTCCTTACACTACGGAGATCCCCATTTTTACCAACACATACATGGTATATAGAAACAAGAGAAGATTTGTGGATGAAAACAAATTTTATTGTAATAATATTGTCTCTATAAAGTTATCAGCATGTGACAAGGAAATGGTTCTAGGAACATGGTACCGGTACAAGGAATTAACATGAAATAGTTTACTGTTGCATGTGTCTCCAATGCTTTTCTCCAACCTTTTGTAATGGTTGATTTGATGTTAAGACAAAAATTGTTTAGAAGCAAGAATGCAGGATAACAAAACAGCTGACATGTATAGATCTATTCAACTGTCTATCATTATCATAAACGATGTAAACTAACACGTGCAGCTGGCATTACTAAAAATGGTGATGGTGAATCTAAATGTCCTTGTGGCTTGAACATGATGATGACACCAATGATACCATCACTCACGAGCCTCTCTTATCTATGATTACACATATTTATACATGATTACGCTTCTTGTCATCAAGTGCATTTTGTTTTAGTTTTCACCAGCTCTACCCTAAAACACATTTTAAAAAATGAACATAATTACTCTGATGTGCACAAACATAACATCAGTGTTGCAATATTATGGCAGTAGCTCAACAATACTTTTCCAGTGACAGATGGAAAATTAATTATGGTAATATCCTTCATCATTGAAACACGAGAGGCATCAATTTATTATATTACTTACAGAATATTTCATTATGATTCATTCTCTACAGATGTCGAGTCGCCCAGGCATGTGCTGCCCCCTGGCCAGATCCAGATGAATTGTTTGCAAGTGTGAAAAGAGTGCACCCAGAGGCTGTAACTCTAGATAAAGTATACAAGCGACTAAAGAAGACACAAACGCCTCTGACAGTGCCATACCCAGATGAGAAATTGAGGGACTTTCTCACTAAAAAATGCACCTGTAAAGGAGGCTGTCAATGCAGCTTTACATTTGTGTCAGATGTATTGACTTACTGTAGACAAGAACTGGATGCCATAGAAAAAGAAACCAGAGGTCAGACAAGCAGTGATAACTGGCATCGTGTAAGAAAAACTCTGATAACGGCATCAAATTTTAAGAAAGTGTGTCAGAGCACTGATGGAGCTAACACTGCTGTGAATTTAATTCAGGGATCTTCTTTGAAAGAAAACCAACTGCCAGCAGCTGTAAGATATGGGCGCAATAACGAAAGCAGGGCAAGGAAACTTTTTGTTGATGGACACAGACTGAATGACAAGACCTGTAAAAAATGTGATGTTCAGACGACAGGAATTTTTTTGTCCCCAGACATTCCTTTTCTTGCTTGTTCCCCTGATGGGGTAATGAACTGTCAGTGTGGTCACTTTGTAATAGAGGTCAAATGTTTATATAAATACCGAAATTTCTCCCCATTAATAGCTGCCAAGATGGCAGGAATTGTTGAAATCAATGATGCTGGCATTGTTACTTTGAAAGATAAACATCCATACAACTTTCAGATTCAGGGACAGATGTGGGTAACAAACATTAAAACAGCATACCTTGTTATCTACACAGACAAAGGAATTTACCCAGTCATGATTCCATTCAATGAAACTTTCTGGACAGCATGTCAGCAGCAATTAGTTGATTTCTACCACACTTTTTTTTATTCAACACTATGTAAAGCCTTAACCATTGGTCAGTAAGTGTACTTTTTTTGATAAAATACTGATTGATTGTATTGCCCAACTGTTTTTGTGATTTACATTTTGAAAAGTAACTTAATCTACAAGCCGCTTTTGCAGATTACAGAGAAATATGACAATTCTTGTAATCTGATTCAAATAAAATCGTGTTTTTAAGGAAATTAAGCCACTGAGAATACGAAACGTTTTCATCCGTCTAATGGCCCTTTCAACATGAATTCTCACTGATGCAATTTTGCGTGATCTCGTAATGGCTTTCAAGCTGAGTGTTTTGCCTCTGGAAAAGGCTGGCATGTTTAAAGTAGCTTTTCTCTTCAGCAACAGGTGGCGAATGTTAAAACCTCTGTCAGCCATGATATCATCATTGTTTTCAATCAAATCAAGAAAGCCTGACATCTCCACAATAGCCGCATCTGAAATGCTTCCGCCATACAATTTTGAGGCAAATGTAATAGCCCCAGATGGCATGATTGCAATTAGCTGCTTGAGAGTGTTTCGGTGTTTATAATTAGAATATGTTACCTTCTGGGCAGAAGGCATATATGGTCTATCAATTGTATATTCTGTGCAATCAATAATTGCTCTTGTGTTTGGAAATTCTTTAAAGGCATCGGGGAGGTTCTCTCTGCAAATTTCTTTTGAAGGCCATCGCATTGTTGAAGCAAAGCATTTATCCAGAAAGTCAACCCATTGGTTAAAAATAAGACCCACATTTGCTGGTGAGATCCCAAACAAGAATGCTAAAAACTGATTATCAAAGCCCCTTCTTATCTTCACTAGTGTCATCATAAACTCTGTTCTGTGTTCCAGTATTTTCTTCTTTCTACGCTTTTGTGTTAAATTACCAAGATAGGGTGCAAACCAATCAAAAATCACATTGAACAATTCTGTGCAAGGGATGCCAGTGAAATAGAAGCAAGTTGGATCATTTGCTAGAACTTTGTTGATAAATCTATTCCTGAACAGTCTTTTCACATCTTTTTCTGATAGTTCAATATGTGATTTACATTTTGTGCAAAAGATATGGAAATCTTCAGATGCTGAGTACTTTCTGGGGGATTGAAAAAGTGAGTCCAGGTCAGGAACACATGATAAAATTTGGTCATGCTGACTAGATTTTTCCTGATTTGTGTTACAAGAAATATTATTTGATTTTGGTGGTGTTAAGAGTTTTGAAAATAATGGGATGCCTTTATGTGCAGGGCTTTGGGGTGGGTCTGATTCTTCAAAATGACATTTATACTTTTCTTTTGGTAATGGACTTCTCATCATTGCAGTGAAATTTGGAATGTTTTCAGATTCATCGCTAATGACAGCACTACTGAAACCTTTAAGTGGCATTTCCTGACTTGATGACAATGACATGACAGTATTTGAATTTACAGTTGATGGGTTGGCTATCATTGTACATGATGAAGATGATGGTGTTGATGCCAATGACATTACATTTGAATTTGTAATCGCCGGGTTGTCTATCACTGTTGATAACGGTGGCTTTGCAGTTGCTGATACAGGTACTGCTTTTGTTGTACAGAGTTTGGGTGATGTCAATATGTCCCTAAGTGTGCTGTACTCAGAACTGTATCCTTGTGGGACAGGGCTGCTTTCTGGTGTAGCTTTTTCTGTAATGAAACAAAGAGCAAACACTTATATAACATATTGATTTGTAGTAAATTTAATACCTTGTAGCCTTGTTTATGTCAGAGTATTTTGTGTGGAGATGTTATTTATTAGCAGCTCTTTTGAGTTATGATGGAATAAAAATCACATGTACACATTATTGATCTTTACTATAATATAATTAACCTGCTTTGTATTTGATAAATAAATTCATTATCTTGTATTTGTGACTTATTGCAGTTTTGTTGCTAGTGAGTATGGAGATGTACTGTATATATTATGATGTATGTCTGTGTATGAGAGTGAACATGGTTGTGACAAGATAAGGTTTAAAAAAAGGGTACCAGGTGTAAGGAAAAATCAACCATCTCTCCCCCTTCCTCGGATAATTTGTTTGAAACATGAAAGGGTTAATGATATATCAATCTGAATATTAAATTTGCAATTATATTTACTTCTCCTCTGCTTTGTTGGTCCATCCCGTTCTGCTGGGGCCTTTCTTTTCCTGACTGGGGTAGCACAGCCTGCAGGTTCAGGATACTCTGAAGTGTCATCTTTGAAATGCTGGAAGTAAAAATTGAAAATAATCTCAAACTTTGTTTAAAGACACAGTGAAATGTGAAATTACACGACTAACTCTAAAAGTCATATTGTACTATGAAACATCATAGATCTAGGCCTACAATATATAAAATTGAAAAAAAAGGAAGGGACAAAATTAAAATTCACATTTCGTCATTATTCTTCTGCATCAAAGACAGACTGAAAAGGACGGAGAAAATCAGTAAACTTTGAAGGTGGCCAAGAGATCCTTTGGGTAGTTGATCATAATCATAGCCAAATGTAGTAAGTGCTAGAAGAATAACATGGAGGCCGGCTTTCATTGTTTCATGCAGTTAGAACAAAGAAAATTGTCGATGGGTAAACAACAGATAAGAAATGACTGTGAACAATGGAGATGCAGACCAGTCGAAATTTAATAATAATTATGAAATATTTGTGCAAAATATGAAATTTTAAAAAGTACAATAATCTCTCACCTTTGAACAGACATAGGTGTAACTCTTGATCTTGTCCACATTCAGGTCCTCGTGTGGCCGGTTACAGAGTTTAATCCACTCTTTGCACTTATCTAGTTTTGTTTTTGGCTTGGGAAACGGTCTGAAAGTGACACCGGCCATATGTGGCCTGTCACTATAGCGGCTGTCACTGTTACACGTTCCCCAAGCACATGTTTTTGTCCGCATTGTGGTGTATTTACAACTGCGTCCCGATGCGAAAGACTCAATGTTTGCCTCACTTCCTGACCTGACCTCGTTACGATAGGCCTGACCTACTTTTGACCGGAAATTCCGTCGGACTTCCCCAAAATCTTGTGTTCTCCTATTACAGTGAATTCCGAACCAGAAGTGTAGGTTTATCTCAATTCCAAGGCGATAATTGCCTTCACGCGTGGCTCTAAGGGTATCAGTCTTATGTAGATGGAGAGTAGTTTGAAAGACACTGGCAATTTCAGGTACGTGCGTAGCTTTCACAAGGTAATCATGTTATGAAGGACGTAAGGCCTCCAATGTAGTCATGAAAGGCTTTTTAACTGCTGAGCCTTAAATTCTACAAAATATGTTACGCACAGAAAGGCGTAAATGTTTACGTGGGCATATTAAAAAAGGTCTTGAAATTGGATAGATTGTAAATATTTTCGTTGATTTTGGGCTGAGTTGGACTGAAGAAAATGTTCAGACATTTTGGGCCGGGGAAAAAAAAAAGACGCATTTTCTTCGAATAGAATTAAAAAGTATGATAGGAAATTTCGTTTTGCGCATCAATTTATACATTGGTTTTGGAACTCAACTTGAAATATCACATCTTTGTATTCTCCGAGTCAGCAGGCCAACTAGTAATAATAATAATAATGATAATAATAATAACAACAACCAGTGTTTATAAACGAACTGGCCTGTTATTTCGATGAATGTGTCTAGACAACCAAAAGTTAGGGGGAGTTTGAGATAATGATGTACCAGCTGCTGTTACTGTAAAAAACAGATTTAGCGCTTTTATGGATTAGACTTCACCGGTCACCTCATTTCGTGCGGCAGCCCGTGTTGTTATAAATTAAGTGGAGTTGTGGAAGGCGAAAAGTGTTTATTAAAAATATAATATCCTAGCTGCCCCCCCCCCCTTTTTTTGGTGCAAAGGTCTTTGCCTGGGTGTGGAGTAGATGGGAGGTTGAGGTGAGTGTCTTTATTTGGGACAAAATGATACCATATAGTGCAGGGGTGACCAGTATTGTTTAAAGGGGACAAGTTGGTCTAGAGGATAAGTGCTCACCTCTGAAGTCGAAGGTACCGGGTTCTTTCCCCGGTTGGTGCAGGTATGTTGGAATTTTTGGGGGGGGGGGGGCTGGGGCGGAAATTCCTATCCCTGATCCTATGGTAGGTAGGATCAAGCATCTAGAATTCTCGGATGAGGATGAAAAACTCGGACGGCCCGCGTGCACGCTGCTCACGCGAAAGATGCCTTGGCAACCGAAAGTCGAGAAGAACAGGCCGATTGAGGCCGTGGCCAGGGCAAAACTAAAAAAAAAACACCAAAAACTAATCCCTACCGCAAAAACACACAGAAATAAGATCAAGAAAAATAAAAACAAGAAAAGTGAGGTGTAAATGGCCAGAGCAGTGAATCTCCTAAAACAAAGACACAAACACACACACTATTGTTTAACATAAGGGAAAAGAGATCGTCTCAGATGACTGAAATTAGCACATGATGAGCCCCAGGATTCGCCTCTCCTCGAATTAAATTTTGCTGTTTTTCATTTCGAACTTCCGACACCTCCTCTTTTTTATTCTAGTGATGCAAAACTGAATGCTTTTCACATTTTTATCCTCTGTTTACCTAGTGGGTTATTTTTGTAGGTGGTCACACGTTAAATAGTAATATAACAGTACACATTTCTTTCACTAATGTTTAGTTTTTACCCAGTAAAAAACCTTTTGGCATTCTTTCTTTCTTTCTTTTCATATTAATTATGCTACAAAATGGAACCCACCCTACTGGAGTATTGCCGAACTGAGCAATGAAAGTCAGTGAGCTATATTATCCAGAAATACTAGAAAAATAGACACATCTTCATTTCGAGGAGATGTAAGCCAATCACTGGCAGATCTACCATCTCTCAATGCAGACACCTTCAATGACATCCTGAAGGCTGCAATAGACCGACATGCCCCACTCACAAGAAGAAACATCTCCATCAGACCATACTCGCCATGGTTTTCACTAGAAATCAAAGAAGCCAAGCAACACCGACGACAGGCTGAACGCAGGTGGAGGAAAACCAAACTACAAGTTCACAGAGACACGTACATTAAACAACGAGATAAAGTCAACAAAGTCATCGAGGAAAACAAAAAGAGAAATTACATCAATGAACTTAAGGACGTAAAGTCATGCAAAGAACTTTTTCGTACAACCAACACCATTCTAGGAAAGGATAGAAGATCTCCCCTCCCCTGCATAGGGTCAGACGACGAGTTGTGTGATCAATTTATAACATTTTTCAGTAAAAAGATTGAAAACATCCGTTCTTCACTCGATCTAGAACCAAGCGGGAATTTAGATTTCCCTGAGTTTACTGGACAAGTTTTAGATTCGTTTTGTCCAGTCTCAGAAAGAGATGTTTTACTCTGTATCAATAATTCCACTATAAAAACGTGTGACCTTGATCCCATGCCTGCTCATGTACTCAAAACCTGTATCGATCTTGTCGTACCTCACATTACTCAAATAGTAAATATGTCACTTGCCACAGGCACAGTGCCCAGTTCCTTTAAACAAGCCATTGTAAAACCATTATTGAAAAAACCTGGGCTTGATGAAAACGACTTCAAAAATTATCGACCAGTATCCAATTTGCAATTTGTCTCAAAAATTCTGGAAAAGATTGTCTTAGGTCAAATTTTGGCACACTTTGAAATAAATGGATTGCAAGAAAATTTTCAGTCTGCATATAAAGCTCAACATAGTACCGAAACTGCACTCATAAAAGTAACCTCTGATTTTTTAGATTATATTGATTATATTGCCAGACTGCCACGACTTCATGTGCCTCTACTGTCCTGCACCGACAGCTTCACTCTGGGCCTATGTGTGGCCTCCGGCCCTATGCTGGCCTATCCCCTGTGCTCACCGTAGGCGACGCTCTCCGGCCCGACCTCGGCACCTACAAGAATAACATTACATTGGGTATAATACCATACCACTTCTATTCACTTCACCCCTCCTTACATCTCATGAAGCATACACACAATAGTTCACATTTCACTCACCAACATCCTACGGTAACACACCTCCACCGTAGTACACAATATTCACTCGCGCTACAAATCCATGAACTCAACTTTCATCTATCGCTCATGGCGCACATTGCCATATACAGTATCAAGGACTTCCACATTCCTCACATATACTTATTTACATCATGCTAATAGACGAATATAATACATCAATCATAATTATCAATCATCGTTTCACCTACCAGTCATCACTGGAAAAATACTACTCCCAAGTCTTCCGACTGCTCTCCTTATGTTCGCCCTCTGGGGCTTTCTCCTGCGTCCGCTCTTTAGGACGTCTTAGTGTGCAGTGTTAGTAATACAGCGCTCTCGCCTCATTCAGACCCCCACCACTCACAACATGCACGCTTTCCTTACTCCGTGGCCCGTGGGTTAACTTTATTCGAACCCTCTGCTCGTAACTACTGATCCTCGCTCACTCGCTCGTGACATACATGAATGTCCAAATTAATGTGAGTGTGTTATCATCGGCATGAAACTTGTTTAGTACACTCCATGGTTATCTAAGAATGATGATGTTTGGTACACTCCATGGTTATCTAAGAATGATGATGTTTGGTACACTCCATGGTTATCTAAGAATGATGATGTTTGGTACACTCCATGGTTATCTAAGAATGATGATGTTTGGTACACTCCATGGTTATCTAAGAATGATGATGTTTGGTACACTCCATGGTTATCTAAGAATGATGATGTTTGGTACACTCCATGGTTATCTAAGAATGATGATGTTTGGTACACTCCATGGTTATCTAAGAATGATGATGTTTGGTACACTCCATGGTTATCTAAGAATGATGATGTTTGGTACACTCCATGGTTATCTAAGAATGATGATGTTTGGTACACTCCATGGTTATCTAAGAATGATGATGTTTGGTACACTCCATGGTTATCTAAGAATGATGATGTTTGGTACACTCCATGGTTATCTAAGAATGATGATGTTTGGTACACTCCATGGTTATCTAAGAATGATGATGTTTGGTACACTCCATGGTTATCTAAGAATGATGATGTTTGGTACACTCCATGGTTATCTAAGAATGATGATGTTTGGTACACTCCATGGTTATCTAAGAATGATGATGTTTGGTACACTCCATGGTTATCTAAGAATGATGATGTTTGGTACACTCCATGGTTATCTAAGAATGATGATGTTTGGTACACTCCATGGTTATCTAAGAATGATGATGTTTGGTACACTCCATGGTTATCTAAGAATGATGATGTTTGGTACACTCCATGGTTATCTAAGAATGATGATGTTTGGTACACTCCATGGTTATCTAAGAATGATGATGTTTGGTACACTCCATGGTTATCTAAGAATGATGATGTTTGGTACACTCCATGGTTATCTAAGAATGATGATGTTTGGTACAGTCCATGGTTATCTAAGAATGATGATGTTTGGTACACTCCATGGTTATCTAAGAATGATGATGTTTGGTACACTCCATGGTTATCTAAGAATGATGATGTTTGGTACACTCCATGGTTATCTAAGAATGATGATGTTTGGTACACTCCATGGTTATCTAAGAATGATGATGTTTGGTACACTCCATGGTTATCTAAGAATGATGATGTTTGGTACACTCCATGGTTATCTAAGAATGATGATGTTTGGTACACTCCATGGTTATCTAAGAATGATGATGTTTGGTACAGTCCATGGTTATCTAAGAATGATGATGTTTGGTACACTCCATGGTTATCTAAGAATGATGATGTTTGGTACACTCCATGGTTATCTAAGAATGATGATGTTTGGTACACTCCATGGTTATCTAAGAATGATGATGTTTGGTACACTCCATGGTTATCTAAGAATGATGATGTTTGGTACACTCCATGGTTATCTAAGAATGATGATGTTTGGTACACTCCATGGTTATCTAAGAATGATGATGTTTGGTACACTCCATGGTTATCTAAGAATGATGATGTTTGGTACACTCCATGGTTATCTAAGAATGATGATGTTTGGTACACTCCATGGTTATCTAAGAATGATGATGTTTGGTACACTCCATGGTTATCTAAGAATGATGATGTTTGGTACACTCCATGGTTATCTAAGAATGATGATGTTTGGTACACTCCATGGTTATCTAAGAATGATGATGTTTGGTACACTCCATGGTTATCTAAGAATGATGATGTTTGGTACACTCCATGGTTATCTAAGAATGATGATGTTTGGTACACTCCATGGTTATCTAAGAATGATGATGTTTGGTACACTCCATGGTTATCTAAGAATGATGATGTTTGGTACACTCCATGGTTATCTAAGAATGATGATGTTTGGTACACTCCATGGTTATCTAAGAATGATGATGTTTGGTACACTCCATGGTTATCTAAGAATGATGATGTTTGGTACACTCCATGGTTATCTAAGAATGATGATGTTTGGTACACTCCATGGTTATCTAAGAATGATGATGTTTGGTACAGTCCATGGTTATCTAAGAATGATGATGTTTGGTACACTCCATGGTTATCTAAGAATGATGATGTTTGGTACACTCCATGGTTATCTAAGAATGATGATGTTTGGTACACTCCATGGTTATCTAAGAATGATGATGTTTGGTACACTCCATGGTTATCTAAGAATGATGATGTTTGGTACACTCCATGGTTATCTAAGAATGATGATGTTTGGTACACTCCATGGTTATCTAAGAATGATGATGTTTGGTACACTCCATGGTTATCTAAGAATGATGATGTTTGGTACACTCCATGGTTATCTAAGAATGATGATGTTTGGTACACTCCATGGTTATCTAAGAATGATGATGTTTGGTACACTCCATGGTTATCTAAGAATGATGATGTTTGGTACACTCCATGGTTATCTAAGAATGATGATGTTTGGTACACTCCATGGTTATCTAAGAATGATGATGTTTGGTACACTCCATGGTTATCTAAGAATGATGATGTTTGGTACACTCCATGGTTATCTAAGAATGATGATGTTTGGTACACTCCATGGTTATCTAAGAATGATGATGTTTGGTACACTCCATGGTTATCTAAGAATGATGATGTTTGGTACACTCCATGGTTATCTAAGAATGATGATGTTTGGTACACTCCATGGTTATCTAAGAATGATGATGTTTGGTACACTCCATGGTTATCTAAGAATGATGATGTTTGGTACACTCCATGGTTATCTAAGAATGATGATGTTTGGTACACTCCATGGTTATCTAAGAATGATGATGTTTGGTACACTCCATGGTTATCTAAGAATGATGATGTTTGGTACACTCCATGGTTATCTAAGAATGATGATGTTTGGTACACTCCATGGTTATCTAAGAATGATGATGTTTGGTACACTCCATGGTTATCTAAGAATGATGATGTTTGGTACACTCCATGGTTATCTAAGAATGATGATGTTTGGTACACTCCATGGTTATCTAAGAATGATGATGTTTGGTACACTCCATGGTTATCTAAGAATGATGATGTTTGGTACACTCCATGGTTATCTAAGAATGATGATGTTTGGTACACTCCATGGTTATCTAAGAATGATGATGTTTGGTACACTCCATGGTTATCTAAGAATGATGATGTTTGGTACACTCCATGGTTATCTAAGAATGATGATGTTTGGTACAGTCCATGGTTATCTAAGAATGATGATGTTTGGTACAGTCCATGGTTATCTAAGAATGATGATGTTTGGTACACTCCATGGTTATCTAAGAATGATGATGTTTGGTACACTCCATGGTTATCTAAGAATGATGATGTTTGGTACACTCCATGGTTATCTAAGAATGATGATGTTTGGTACACTCCATGGTTATCTAAGAATGATGATGTTTGGTACACTCCATGGTTATCTAAGAATGATGATGTTTGGTACACTCCATGGTTATCTAAGAATGATGATGTTTGGTACACTCCATGGTTATCTAAGAATGATGATGTTTGGTACACTCCATGGTTATCTAAGAATGATGATGTTTGGTACACTCCATGGTTATCTAAGAATGATGATGTTTGGTACACTCCATGGTTATCTAAGAATGATGATGTTTGGTACACTCCATGGTTATCTAAGAATGATGATGTTTGGTACACTCCATGGTTATCTAAGAATGATGATGTTTGGTACACTCCATGGTTATCTAAGAATGATGATGTTTGGTACACTCCATGGTTATCTAAGAATGATGATGTTTGGTACACTCCATGGTTATCTAAGAATGATGATGTTTGGTACACTCCATGGTTATCTAAGAATGATGATGTTTGGTACACTCCATGGTTATCTAAGAATGATGATGTTTGGTACACTCCATGGTTATCTAAGAATGATGATGTTTGGTACACTCCATGGTTATCTAAGAATGATGATGTTTGGTACACTCCATGGTTATCTAAGAATGATGATGTTTGGTACACTCCATGGTTATCTAAGAATGATGATGTTTGGTACACTCCATGGTTATCTAAGAATGATGATGTTTGGTACACTCCATGGTTATCTAAGAATGATGATGTTTGGTACACTCCATGGTTATCTAAGAATGATGATGTTTGGTACACTCCATGGTTATCTAAGAATGATGATGTTCAGGTCTTTCTATCAGGAGGTTCCGCTGCCCTCGGCATTTACACCTCGGTTTTCTTGTTTGTTTAAAAAAAATTGTTCTTGTTCTTGTTTCTGTTTGTTTTTGTGGTAGGTTTTAGTTTTTGTGGTAGGTTTTAGTTTTTGTGGTAGGTTTTAGTTTTTGTGGTAGGTTTTAGTTTTTGTGGTAGGTTTTAGTTTTTGTGGTAGGTTTTAGTTTTTGTGGTAGGTTTTAGTTTTTGTGGTAGGTTTTAGTTTTTGTGGTAGGTTTTAGTTTTTGTGGTAGGTTTTAGTTTTTGTGGTAGGTTTTAGTTTTTGTGGTAGGTTTTA
Source organism: Onchidella celtica (assembly GCA_963931925.1). Taxonomy (NCBI): domain Eukaryota; kingdom Metazoa; phylum Mollusca; class Gastropoda; order Systellommatophora; family Onchidiidae; genus Onchidella; species Onchidella celtica. The sequence goes on from OZ007569.1 coordinate 21,369,280, forward strand.
GTTTTTGTGGTAGGTTTTAGTTTTTGTGGTAGGTTTTAGTTTTTGTGGTAGGTTTTAGTTTTTGTGGTAGGTTTTAGTTTTTGTGGTAGGTTTTAGTTTTTGTGGTAGGTTTTAGTTTTTGTGGTAGGTTTTAGTTTTTGTGGTAGGTTTTAGTTTTTGTGGTAGGTTTTAGTTTTTGTGGTAGGTTTTAGTTTTTGTGGTAGGTTTTAGTTTTTGTGGTAGGTTTTAGTTTTTGTGGTAGGTTTTAGTTTTTGTGGTAGGTTTTAGTTTTTGAGAATTTTTGCTCCAGCAGCGGCCTTTTGCGGCCTGCCCTTCTTTTTTTTCCAACTGCCGAGGTATCTTTAACGTGCACGACGTGCACATGGGCCCTCCGAATTTTTCGTCCTTATTCGGGAAGACTAAGTGCTCGATCCTACCTACCATAGGATAAGGGAAAGGAATTTCCCCCCCCCTCCCCCCCCCCCCAAAAATAAAAAAATTCCAACATGGTTGCACCGACTGGGGATCGAACCCGGTACCTTCGGCATGAGGAGGCGAGCACCTTGCTTTTAGACCATCTCGTCACTCTATCTAATAATGATTCGTTTATTCTCATGTGCCATGTACATTTAATAGTTGGTTTGAAGAGCTAACTTGATTAAACGGACATGGTCACTTCCCTAGCTCATATTGTTTTAAGGCTGTTATTATAAGTACGTACGTAGCCCAAGCGTTTAGAGCTAGGGGCGCATACGTATAAGTACTATCCCTAACCCCGTTCTTATCCTTAACCCTAAATCTTATCGAATCCCCAACCCTGCCCCCTAGCCTTTCAACAAAAATAAATAATAAAAATAAAAGAAACTGAGGAAAACAAAACAAAAAAACTGAAAGAATAATGAATCATAAGTAATTAAGGCTGTTGTCAACGAGCACTCCGGGAGGAGCTCTCTAGCTCTGGAGTTACAAAAGCTTTAAAATACCTACCCCCCCCCCCCCCCCCCCGATATAGGTGAAGATAAAACCTTGTCATTCAAAGGGGACGATTTGTCTATTACGGTACATGATTTTACTCCGATGTAATAACTCCTATCACCCCAATCTTCCAAGTATTCTTATTATTATTGTAATTTATGACACGTTAAGATCAATTCTAAATGACCGCAAAATTCTACTCACAATTACATTGTACTTTTAAGGAGATTATAGACGCATGGAAATTTAGTTTTTTGAAATGTATCTTTTTTATCATACCGGTACTTGTCAGTGGTTTTTATCGAACTATTTCCTAATGATATGGGAGAGAGACTATGCATTAATTAAATATAATATTCAGATTAAAGGTTGTGAAATTCAAATTACTGTCGCTATTTTCTGCTGTTAATTTCCCTTAATTTGTGAAATTGTTAAAATAAACATAGCCTACTTTCGCACTTTATACGATTATTTAACGGATAATAAGAAAAATAACTCAACATGTGCGTGACTATGAAGATCTCCAGAACACTGTAAAAAGAAGAAAGTTTAAATGCTATGGACATGTGACTTGAGCCGGTGGACTATCATAGACCATCCCTCCAGAATACAGTTCAAGGAACGAGGAGACGGGGCAGACAAAGAAAGAAATGGACGGACAATATTACTAAACGGACTGGGGAAAACTTTGCCACAAACTAGGCCCTTGCCCATGACCGCCAGAGGCGGAGGCAGTTAGTGAGACGCTTAGTGCAGTGCCCTCACGACTCCGGAGGGAATCCAGGGATCCAGATCAAAGAAAAGTCCTAACTGACTGACTGACTGATGACAATAATCAGAATCGTAGCACACTGGCCATCCTCACATGTGCTTCTCTCCCAGCTCCAAGATCCATTTTTGAGATTTTTTTCTATTAATCCTCCCAGTGACCAGCTGGTTCCATATTTGTTGGGTTCGTACAGCCTTGTCGCATATTCTTCCCTCGGCCCGTTTATATATCCCGCCTCAATTATTTTGGTTATATGGGGGGGGGGGGGGGCACCTCAATGTCTCCATCCGATCTCCTCCAAGACCTCGCGCTGTCCCTTACATGAATATACTGCCCGGGCCAGGCTGGTGTTAGGGGCCATGAGAAAGCCGATATACATGCTGTCCATACATTGGGAGACGTGCTTCTGTGCTGCTGACCAAGCAAGAACTCGCAGTAAAGTACAAATATTCTGTTTCGATTCTATACATTTCGTACTGAAATTAAATTTATGAATTTGAAATCACCGTCCTTACTTTCCGTTGTTAATATAGCCACTACTAATTTATGAGCTGGCCAAAATAGAATAGTCAAAGTGACAATTTTAAAATAATTATGGCATTGCAATTACGGGTAAAAAACAACAACAACAACAAACAACAACAACAACAACTGTTGTAATTTTGACATTTTGAGCAATGAGGTGCAAAATGAATTTGATCTACTGTAAAGCTGATCTTTTATGCAATGCTGTTTCTCCACGAGGCATTTACACTACCAATGTGTTGACAAGACAAACTGCATCATTCCAATCGAAATACACCCCTCCACCCCCCTTTTTTTTAACGCCATTCTCCCTAATGCACCCACTTGTTTTCCTCGAGTTCTTTCGGCTGAAGGGACTGTGGGTGGTTGATTTGCCCTTCCTGTAGCGTCTCCTTCTGTCCTTTTATTGTGTTATATTCTATTTGTCTTTGCCGCTTCATCGCACAATGTGACTGTTCTCATGTTGACGTTCTTTCTGCAAACTCAAACTCAAGATGAAGAGACAAAATAAATAAGAAACAAAATTATTCACACATCTGTCTTTCAATCTGCCCCCATTGTCCCACCCAAACCCACTTTCCATCTCTTCCAATTATTGCTTCTATAAGTCTGCCTCAACAGTGGAGCCAGTCTTTATTCGTAGGAAAACACACACACACACACACACACCCCCCACACACACATACACACACACACACACATATTTGTCAGTACTCACGCAATGGTCAGCGTAAGAATTCGTAAACGTCTCTTCAAAATACACTAAAATATCTAGTTATCTACATATATATCTCCTGTCACATTGGTGCCCTTCTTGCCAGGTCCGTGCCAAGTTTATCCCCTTAGAATAATACGGTTCTATCCCCACTTTTTGGCTGAAATGTGTTACACACTACATGATACTTCTACGGGCCTTCTTCATTGTGTGTCAAAGTATCAAGCAGATTGGGTGTGTAATTTGTTAGTATAACTAAAAGGAAAAGAAATTCTTTGCCTTAAAAGCTATGAGTACATGAAACATCAATCCGCGTTTTCTCAAAAGTAGAAGGGAAGGAGCTCGAACCTTGTCATTCTTAGGGGTCGAGTTGATAACAGGCCTGGGCCAGATCGAAAAATATAGGCGGCCCCATATGAACCCATTCGTTACGGTAAACCGAATATTCGGCTAGAGGATTTTTGTTTTGCTGCGGAAAGCCGAATATTTGGCTCGAGTGGACACCGATTTTCCAACACTAATATCTAAGCCGACTTCTCGAAAAACTGAAGCCTGGTTCATTGATTTTCCTTTACTTTAATGTCTAATATATTGTCTTGCGTTTATACTGAGTGAAAGAAGAAACATCTTTGAAGTACGTCGAAATTTCAAATGGGATAGTGCTGAGAGTTCCCGTCCACAATCACATAAGTCACCGGAGGGAATGAGTTAAACTCCTTTTTCAGTATATTTGTAACTAGTGCTATGGTTTATATATGGGTGTAATGTACACCTACATTTTTGCGAGAGCAGTAAGTAATTTTTAGAAACGTATTGTTGTACGAGCCAGCATAACTTGGCCTTGAGCTGGTCTCGTAAACAATGTGTTTTGAACAGTTTTTTCCCTGATAGATAGACAGAAGGTGGGGAAGGATAGAGGGACAGCGTAGGTGTGCATGACTGAGCACTTGTTGTATCTCGTGTTTTGAACTAGGGGTAGTAAAGAGGGAAGGGGTGAGTAGGAATTAAATGTTATTGAGACGTCTGTTGACGTACAGAAAAACCGTGATCCAGAGTAAAAGCTCGGGGTTTTGAACATGTTAAGAATTTATTGCTATAAAATTTATATTATATTGTATTGAAGTAATTCGACCTTTGATGTCGACCCAAGGTCGTTGCGTAGGGCTGTTACTTAAAATAACTCAGTTCGGCAGCTGAGCTAGAAGTGGTTGCACCAATCACAATCCAGGAATTAGACGGTAAGCTGCAGATGCAGTCCAGTATTTAAGGCCATACAGAACTTAGTTCTGGGCCACATGTAGAAAATCCATTTACGAGGTGGACGGCGATAGTCCTCAGCCAGATGAGGGACATGGAGACGCAGTTGAGCAGTCCATTGTGAGGGGCCTGATTTAAAGCTCCAGAGCCTAAGCTACTTGGTTTGATATAAACCCACAGCGTTTACATCCAGCGCTCTCACTCCCAGTGAGGGCCGCATGGTGAGAGTCTATACTAATTTGTAATGATGAAAGTGAACCGTTCTACTTACTTTTGAAGACAGTTTCAGAGCTACCGCCAGACAACGGACTTGAACATCTGGACAGAAGAAGTTGCGTGTGTAATCACCCGACAACAGTCAAAGCGTCCACCGGATAGTAATTTAGCGACCCCCGTTTTTGATTTCAATGTCACGCCTTCCATTTTTTACAGAGAACAACAAAACGACTCTTCACTTCAACCGCTGTTTGCGAGGGTTCAACCTCAGAATGGAAATGCCTCTCCATTCCTTATTAAGAATAAATTACTTTATAGAAATTTCAGAAATAAACGCGACGCCGTCGAACAGCTGGTAGTTCCTAAGTCGTTCCGTCGTGATATTTTGCGTCTCGCGCACGACACTTCCTTTTCAGGCCACCAAGGTTCAGCCAGAACCAAGTCACGAATATTGGCACATTTTTTTTGGCCTGGAGTATACGCGGACGTCAACCGTTTTGTGGCGCGCTGCGATGTGTGTCAAAAACGTACACCCAAAGGTAAGGCATCGCGCGCGCCCCTACAGGAAATGCCTCCAGTCTCAATCCCATTTCAGCGGGTCGCGATTGACTTGGTGGGCCCTCTTACTAAATCAGATAGGGGCCACCGTTTTATTCTTTCGGTCATCGACTACGCGACGCGCTGGCCTGAGGCTATTCCCTTGAAAGACATTACGGCTGACCATATCGCTGAAGCGCTTATGACTATTTTCTCGCGAGTCGGATTTCCCGGCGAGATTCTTTCCGACAGAGGTCCACAATTCACCTCTGAACTATACAAAAAGGTGCTGGAGTTAGCGGGCATTAGGCAGAAATTAACGTCCCCCTATCATCCGCAATCAAACGGTTGTTGCGAGCGGTGGAACGCGAGCATGAAGGCAATGTTAGCCCGCGTATCTGCCGATAGACCAGGAGACTGGGATCGTCAGCTCCCCGCTATTCTTTTCGCCTATAGGGAACTCCCGCACGCGTCCACGGGTTTCTCCCCATTTGAACTATTATACGGACGTAAACCACGTGGCCCGATGGCCATTCTTAGTCAATTGTTCACCGGTTCGGAAACCGATGATTATGATACGCGCTCCGCGTATCAATATGTTGTCGATCTCCGACAACGAATTATTAATGCATGCAAAACCGCTCTGCAATTTGCATGCGCTAGAGCGAGTTCTTCAAAATTTTATCGCGATCAGGGCGCCCAAATGCGCGCCTTAACCGTCGGAGATCTGACACTTGTACTTTTGCCTCAAACGCAAAATAAACTCCTTCTAACGTGGAAGGGACCATATAGAGTCCAAAAGAGACTCTCCAGAGTCAATTACTTGATAGACATCCGCGGGCAGCAAAAAGTATTCCATATTAATATGCTCAAAAAGTACCTGCCTAGCGATGATCGTCGTCGAGGCGACTCCGTTCATGTCATCGCAAGGGCCAACGCGACTTTAGTTACTGTCGACGACGAGGACCCGTTAAGTATCGACAGATCCTTGCCCATATTACAAGCCTCCGAGAGCATCAGTGATATTAATATCAGTGATGAGCTTACGCCGTCTCAAAAACAGGACCTTACGGACCTGCTCCAAGAATTTGCGACAGTGTTCACTGACCTGCCCGGTTGTACGTTTTTAGTCCAACATGTAATCCGTCTCCAGACAGACGTGCCTGTTTTTGTAAAACCGTACCCGTACCCGCTGCACGCTCACGAAACAATAATCACCGAGGTACGTGCAATGTTACAATTAGGCGTAATAGAGCGGTCTACAAGCCCTTATTGCTCGCCCATTGTGTTAGTCAAGAAGAAAGACGATACCGTGCGCTTCTGCATTGACTATAGAAAGCTCAATGCTATTACCATCTATGATGCGGAACCCATTCCCAATCAGGAGGACCTTTTCGCGCGGTTATCTAACGCCACTATCTTCTCTAAAATAGACTTATCCAAAGGATATTGGCAGATTCCTCTCGAAGAGGATAGTAAACAGTATACAGCCTTTCAAACCCCTTTGGGTTTAATGCAATGGAAATATATGCCTTTTGGACTGGTTACTGCACCAGCAACTTTCGCGCGCATGATGAACATCTTATTAAATGAACTGCGCTGCGTGTTATCCTACTTCGATGATATATGTATTTTTCAGACCGATTGGGCTGGCCACTTGATGGCCCTTCGTGAAGTCTTTGCCACTCTTCGCCGAGCTGGCCTTACCGCGAGGCCCAGTAAGGTCTTCTTGGGCTATTCCCACATAAACTTCTTGGGTCATACCATAACCCGCGGGGTTCAGACTCCAGACAATCGCAAAATATCCACTATTTTGAAACTTCAACCCCCTAAAACTAAAAAACAAGTCCGTAGCTTGTTGGGACTTTTGAATTACTACAGGAAGTTCATACCAAACTTTTCTTCCCTTTCAGCCCCGTTATCTGATCTAACGAGGAAGAATTTTCCAAATAAAGTCGTCTGGACGCCTCAGTGCGCTGATGCCCTTCAGACTATTCAGAATTTATTTTCTACTTTCCCCCTGCTTGTTTTACCAGATATTCGCCAGACCTTCGTCGTCCGTACAGATGCGTCGGATAAAGGTATCGGCGCCGTGTTGCTCCAAGAGCATGAAGGTTCCTTACGTCCGTGCTTTTACGCAAGCCGGAAGCTACTTGATAGAGAGACTCGATATGCGATTATCGAACGTGAGTGTCTCGCGATTGTTTACGCGGTCGATGCATTTTCTCGATACTTATTAATGTCCGAATTTATAATTGAAACGGATCATCGTCCATTACTATTCCTCAAGTCGAACAGAGCGAGAAATGCGCGACTTACCCGATGGAGCCTTGCGCTCCAGGAATACAAATTTACCATTAGAGCTATACCTGGGAATGATAATCTACAAGCCGATGTGTTGTCCCGGTTAATTTAGTATCATTATATAGTCTGTAAACATTGAGGTTGAGCATTTTTCACCTTATTCGGAGACCGTGGATGGTTTCACATTATTTGTCCTACAAGTTATGGGCATACTTTCTCAAAATTTATGTGATTCCTTTATCCACTAGCGTCCATTCTGACCAAGACCTGAGTTCCAGACAACCTTGATGCCTTTGTCTGCGGGTCAATGAGATGAGGAAATGGCAAACCAAGGGACCAGACCTACTGCTGCCAGGATACCATTACGTTAGATTAACCATTGTTTGTACATGTTATATATGTCATAATTACGCTCAGTGAAGCTATGAGCTAGATGCTCAATATTTTAAGTCTTTACAGTATGTCTTTGTGAAATAGGTTATCACTTTAATTGTAACGATATTGTTACATTACATATATTACACTATACACAATTACCACATATATTATAGAACGTCGCATATGTCCTTCAGAATGCACGTTCTCAACAATTTTTTTCATGACTTTCAGTTAACGCTATAGTTTTTCCATATGGCTTCCAAATGTATTCTGACTTAATGACTTTAGTACACATTGTGTCGTTCAAACCCTAAGTTTTCACTGGGGTGGGGGATGTGTCAAGAGCGGATTTGGTTCATAAGAGTAAATTTTTGCGAGAGCAGTAAGTAATTTTTAGAAACGTATTGTTGTACGAGCCAGCATAACTTGGCCTTGAGCTGGTCTCGTAAACAATGTGTTTTGAACAGTTTTTTCCCTGATAGATAGACAGAAGGTGGGGAAGGATAGAGGGACAGCGTAGGTGTGCATGACTGAGCACTTGTTGTATCTCGTGTTTTGAACTAGGGGTAGTAAAGAGGGAAGGGGTGAGTAGGAATTAAATGTTATTGAGACGTCTGTTGACGTACAGAAAAACCGTGATCCAGAGTAAAAGCTCGGGGTTTTGAACATGTTAAGAATTTATTGCTATAAAATTTATATTATATTGTATTGAAGTAATTCGACCTTTGATGTCGACCCAAGGTCGTTGCGTAGGGCTGTTACTTAAAATAACTCAGTTCGGCAGCTGAGCTAGAAGTGGTTGCACCAATCACAATCCAGGAATTAGACGGTAAGCTGCAGATGCAGTCCAGTATTTAAGGCCATACAGAACTTAGTTCTGGGCCACATGTAGAAAATCCATTTACGAGGTGGACGGCGATAGTCCTCAGCCAGATGAGGGACATGGAGACGCAGTTGAGCAGTCCATTGTGAGGGGCCTGATTTAAAGCTCCAGAGCCTAAGCTACTTGGTTTGATATAAACCCACAGCGTTTACATCCAGCGCTCTCACTCCCAGTGAGGGCCGCATGGTGAGAGTCTATACTAATTTGTAATGATGAAAGTGAACCGTTCTACTTACTTTTGAAGACAGTTTCAGAGCTACCGCCAGACAACGCATGGTTGTACAAGCATTCTCCATGGCGTGTCTAGAGGAAATGTCCACATCATAACATGTCTCATTGAATTAATAGAATTTAAACTGTTAAATCTGTCGCCACGTGCGCGGATTCTATTTGCCATATAACTCATATGACCTGCAAGTAGTTAGATTGAATTCGTTAGTCTTTATAAAAGCTGTAGTTCCATTAGTTAGATTCAGTTGCCTTTGAATTGATATATATATTTATAATTATATTTGTTACATTAATTCCTGTAATTAAACTGCTCTACAGTTCTGCTAAAATTGAAAGCAATTGATTTATTTAGTTTCTAGAGTGCAAGTATTTATTTTTGTGTGTTCGTCGATTGTGGGAGCGGACCTCGAAAGAGTGTCAGTCGAAATATCCCCATGTAACCCACATCGCGACATATATTGTCTTGCGTTTATACTGAGTGAAAGAAGAAACATCTTTGAAGTACGTCGAAATTTCAAATGGGATAGTGCTGAGAGTTCCCGTCCACAATCACATAAGTCACCGGAGGGAATGAGTTAAACTCCTTTTTCAGTATATTTGTAACTAGTGCTATGGTTTATATATGGGTGTAATGTACACCTACATGTAGTGTACATGATGTACTTACAAGTAACAGAGTTTTATAAATACCTCCAAAGTTTCATAAAAAGTTAATACTGTAGCAGTTTTATTCTGGTGACGGGTCCCCGTTAACACAATATTGTAATATCAATATTCTTTACAAAAACCCTTTTGCCTCTACCAGGAGGAGTTCGCTCTCTCAAAATCGTAGGCTCATGACAACTTTACTGGTCCACTTTCTCCACCCACCATTCCTCTCGTCTGGCCTGCTCCTTGCAACCCCCATCACTCCCCATGTCAACTCAATCTTCCGTTATGCATCTCATCGACTGATATCAATCTAGAATCCAGGCCCCAAGAACTTTTAAAATATGCACTCGTCATCGTCAAATACGTGGCAGATGGTATAAAAAGCTCAGCCATGGACTGGCGCTCTATCACTACCTAAAAACTGCGAAAATCTGCTATTTCAGTGGTTTTTTTGCGTCAAGTCTGAGGTTTGACGACATCAACATGGTGAGTATTACAGTTGCAGTATGTCAGATGCCACAAAAAACATTTTCTTGTGAAACAACAGTTTCCAAATGTAAAGAAAAAAAGAGTATCTTTAAGCTAGATCTTCAGACAAGACGCAGCCTCAGTTCTTATTTGTTCTATCTCCATTTTCTGAAACACTGGAGGTCCTTTAACATTGTAGACGAAGAATACAAAAATCACACTCTGACACTTTTTAATATACGCTGTGATACCTATTAAGCTGTTTCACAGTCCTCGTTTATTCTGACTCCTTATCATAATACATGTACTAAAGTTGCAAACGGTTAACGACGAATTTCTCAGTTGTTCAAAAAGTGGACTTTGAACAAACAAGAACCAAGATCGCGTTAACTGACCCATGCTCACACTGCCGCAAACTTTAGCGGTCTTAGCTTGATATTTTTCAGGTACTTTCCTTTTGACATGCAAAAGGTCCTTTCTTTAGATTTCGAGACTTGAAAAGGTGGAGCAGTGTACTAGGCCGCATTGGTTTTGCAACAAACTCTTAAAGGGCTGTAACTTTTGAACCGCTGGAGAAAAGTGAATGAAATAAAAAGCCTTGTCATCATTTATTCAAGTTCTACCGATCCCATAAAGGAAGTAGATTTATATTTATAAGCGATCCAGGCAAGATAGAAATGACCAGAACACTTGACCTGACAGGCTGATTATCCAAGACAGCCCATCAAGTCATTAGAAAAGTGAAAGATTTTTATTTTACAGGGACCATCATTGTTCATTTCATTTTACAAAATTTTTGAATGAACGTAATTCCTTTTAAGGTTACACAGCCGTTTAAAGCTTGTTGCAAGACTTATGTGGCGTTGTACATTTTCTTGAGTTTGTACCGTTAATTTCGGCCGCCAATCCTTCTTTTCCGTGAACACGTGAGCCCATGACGTCATCACTTCCTGCGATAGTGAACACACTGCCCAGTGCATCTTTGTCTCGGATGCTGTCGGGGTGCGTGGTGCATTGACTCTAAAATGGGGGAAGAGGGGGGGGAGTGCAGTAAGAATTATGGAAACACGAAGAACAAACAAACAAACAATGACTAATAACAAGATAAACCTGAATGAACGGGCAGCGTGATTTTTTACCGTACGAGGTTTAACAAATTCAGGAGCGGGGCAGCAACACACCCCTAAGCACATGACAGCTCCAACACATACCAGGGATTTTCGGTGACGTTCAGAGACATATCAGGCACAGTCCAGAGATTGCAGCACCCATGGCAGTGTTCGATAGGACGAGAAATCCCTTAGCCGATGACCTGTGTTTGGGGATGTGTTGCTGCCCCGCTCCTGCATTTGCTAAAGCTCGCACGGAAAAAAAATCACGCGAACAGGCAAGGAGATCCATTCTACCCACCGAGAACAGAAACGAATGAACAGATTAAATTATCCTCGGCAAAGCCTGCTATCTCAGCTCATATTGTAAGCGCAACATAACAAGCCGTGGCAGAAGAATAGATAGCGGTGTTTTACTGAAGTTAGGCAAATCAGACTCATAGAAATGGAAATTCCCTTAGGTTAACAAGATGCGAGTCTGTGGGTAAAAAAAAAATTGTAGTTTGATGTTTGTTGTGTCTAGGTCTTTATGTTAGGAGGTTTGCAGCCCTTGGCACTTACACCTCACTTTTTGTTTTTTTTTGAAAACAAATATTTTTCTTCTTGTGATAGGGATTAATTTTTTAGAATTTTATCCGGCAGCGGCCTCGTTCGGTCTGCTCTTCTCAATGTCCAACCGCCAAGGTGTCTTTAATGTGCGCAATTATGCATACTGGCCCTTTGGATTTTTTGTCCTTATTCGAGAAGACTAGGTGCTCGATCCTACCTACCATAGAATCAGGGACTGGAATCCCCCCTCCCCCCAAAAAAAATCCAATATGCCTGCATCGACTGAGAATTGAACCCGGTACCTTCGGCATGAGAGGCGATCACCTTGCCTCTAGACCAGGTGCTAGCCTCCCATGCCGAAGACACCGGGTTCGTTCTGATGTTTGATGTCTGATGTTTGTTGATTGCACAAAAAGTCAAAGTTGCCCGAGCTCAGTATTCAAGCCGTGCTCTATTTTATAATTCTAAATCGCCCCTCTCCTCTCCTGGGGCGGTATGACCAGTTAGCAAGAGGTCCAGTTACTACTGATACAAAAACCTCTACTTGGTTGGCTGGACGTTTCTGTTAGTGTTAGGGTCTGCTTCTGTACTATCATTCTGCTATATATTTTGTCAATCGTCTTGCTTCTGCCTAGCACAATATGATGGCCGTTATCGTGTGGATGTGTTTTTCTCCAAACTCTAACCCTGCCCTTCTACCTGTTTAACCCTTTCAGTTTCTGTTCCTGGTACTCACAGTTGCCTTTGTATCCAACACAGTGGAAGGATTAGAGAGTAAGTAGATATTGATGGTACTTAATCTCGTCTTATTCGTTTTTCATTCCCCCTTTCAATCTCAATCACAGGTTCCATTATTGTGGCTGTTAAGGCCACTGACTGACCTGTGCCCTTGAAATCTTTGCATGTAGATAGCCTCATATGATCGCAGCTAACTTTTTTTTTTTTTTTCATTATTTCACCACCACATGCCTGATTATTGTTGACAGTGCAACAGTGTTACTTTTCATTAAGTACCAAATTCCTGCCCACTTGTCACATTCGCTTTGTCCTGTGTCATTGTTTCATCAGTAAGACTTAGGCAGTCAGTCAACAGTATAATTAAACTGTCACAGAGGCGAAGAACGCAGTTTCCGCCGATATTTTTCGATTCTACTCAACGAAAAGGCATCTCCTTTTTGCGGTACACAAGAAAAAAAAAAGGGGGGGGGGGGTGGAGGGGTGAAAGAAGACATGATGAAATAATAAAATTTTGTACAAAAAATAGATGTGTCCGATCAGTTTAACGTTCGGAATTGAGTCAGAAAATTTATAAACTTTCATAATTTTTCGTCGAGTATTTACAAGGTCTTTTGATGCTTATAATTTTGACTCTCCAGCACCATTTGGTCCAAAGCGCACTAGCCAATTTCAAGCTGCCAACGAATTGGTTGGTGGCGCCACGACATTGTATTCCAGTGAGATCCAGTGACCTATATGTATTTTATACGATAGCACTAGCACGTCACCATTGTGCGTGTCAAAATTCGTGGCGTAGCTAAAATAGCAATATCGTTAGAACGGATGGATGAAAATCGCTGAAACTTTGAGTGCAGTGTCTTTTTCTATTTGCCTTGGAAGGAACTGATATTTTCAGTATAGATTTATATACTGACACAATAAGATCCAACCGGTTGGCTGGTGCACGAGGCCTCATTAAAACTAACTTTCGTGACGTCTCCATACATATGAGTAGTCGGCCAATCGAACTCGGCTAATGCGGGCCCAGCCTAACAATTAGATGCATTATTTTAAAGAGGAAGGTGGTATGTGATACCAACTTCTAGATGGGTAAACAAAAAATTTAATTTGATAATTGGGTCCATTCACAACTTAGTAAGGTTTGTGTTTCAGAAAATTGTTATTATGTAACGAAAGTTTTCAATGCACCTTATTGGTTTGCTTGTTTTTTTTTTTTTGGTGAGCAGCTCCAGCCCCTGGGGATTCTTGCACGGTTATTTGCCGTGAAGGCTTTGAATGTCGTGAAAACGAGGAAGGCAAGAGAACCTGTCAGTGCGAGAACGGCTTGGTATACAACGGTTATACGGAGAAATGTGGGCAGAGTTTATACAGGTGCAATGAACCTGACTAGTAAAGCAAAAAGGAAAGGTGCATTGAACCTAATTAGTCAAATAGATAGGAGAGGTTCATTCAACCTGAATAGTAAATTAAACAGGACAGGTGCAAAGATTTGACATACTTTTTCATGACAAAATAATGAAGCAAAGCAGACACCCTAGACATGCAGATCCTATTTTAAATACTATTAATTTACATTTAGGGGCTAGACCTCTAGTAGGGCTTTCATCAGACATTTTAATGTGTTCGTAATCATGTCACATTACTTTTTTTTTTTTGGTACATCTGTCGTAAAGCATGAATGACACAATTTATTGCACCTAGTGTTTCACGGGCCCTGTGGCCACGTGGATTAAGCAGTCGCATGGAGAACCAGAGACCCCCGGTTCAAAACCCGGAAAGATGTTCTTTTTTTTCTTTTACTACATTTTTTTTAAAGCAGTGTTACTCTTGGATATTAAAAAATACTTATACATCTTTTCCCCCCTTGGCATGAAATTTTTCTTTTTGTTTATTTTAGTGCTCTTCCCCCCCCCCCCCCCCCCACCCCCCCCCCCCCTCTTGATTTTTTTCTTGCTGTTCTTTTGTTTTAGGATGAAACAGGAAAAAATGTGGTACAAGTAGGTTTGTTTAAGAAGGGAAAACTTGTGCCTTGTGCAATAGTTTGTATGTTTGCTGAAAAAAACAGCTCAGTGGACATGGTGCTATGAATCTAGTGAAGTGATGGTCGAACCCCTTCCTGATTTATTTATTTTTTTTTTTTTTTGCAAACTGGTGTAATATTATGCTATGTTTTTGTACATGTGTTGTTTGTAAATGAAGACCTCAGGGGAAAAAATAGCAAGAGTCACTTTTTTTGTGTGTTTTGAGAAGCTCACTTTTTAATTTTTATGTTGAAGCATTCAATTTCCTAAATGGTTTATTTCAGTGACCATTCATTGTTTGCTTAAAATGCATTCAGTATGATAACCTAAGATGAGATACGATCAAAGAAATTGACTTTTTCACAGAGTGACTTGGCCGTTTTTTTCCACTGTGGTCTTCAAATGATTGGAAAGGTTGAATAAGAAAAGTTTGATTTTGATGTCAGCAATACCAGTATTGTAGTGTCGATTAAAAGTTAGAATTAGAAAAGTTTGGTTTTGATGTCAGCAATACCAGTATCGTAGAGTCTCTTAAAAGATACGACCACACTAAGCGATTTTTGTCTGTTTATTGACTCTAGCAACACGCTTACTGTAATCATCTTCGTGTATGTGTATGTTGATTGTGTATTATAATTATTTTTTTAAAATGTTTGGTCATATCTTTTAGGGACACACGGTACAAGTATAGTAAAAATCGCCCACCAGCACACTTTCAAGCAAAGACTGAGAAATGAAAACAAGACAATTTTTTCAAGATTGCATTACACATTTTATTAGGCATTTATGATACGTGTATTCTAAACGTCAAACAGCAGGGGATTTAAAAAAAAAATAATAATGTAAAACAGGCACTCCCCCCATTTCCACACTCATAAAAAAACAGAAACACAAAACACACTTTTTGTCGCAAATGGTAAAAGCGAGATACAGGCAAAATAAGTTGAATTTCTCCTTTTCTGTATTCGGTGGGTTGTCATGTTTAAAAATTCATAATATAAAAACTAATAGAGATAATTGGAAAATTCAAAAAGCATCTTATTCAGCACAAATTGTAGTTTCAGAAACAAACATCTAAAAAAGTCACATTTCCTACAAATCCACCCTTTTACCAGGCCAGTACACAATTTTAAAGACATTTTTAGGCAACGTCATTGAAATTTCTCCAGTAAAAATTATAGCATATTTCTCCACCAACATCATTGCCACTGTAACAATTGACTCGGTTGAGAATCATGCTTAAGTTTATGAGTGTTGACATTGTTACTTCCTTTAAGTAGGCTAGGTCAAAATCGTGACTAGCTTTTTCAGTTCTAAGCGTTCCTCAGGATCTGGAAGGTAAAATTGTCTCCTCTAATATGAGAAAAGCGTACAAATTTCAAACATTATGTGTTTCACACAAAAAAAAGTGTGTATATTAACTTAGTTTATCACTCTGTAATAGGCTGTAACAATGCTTTCACAAAAGTACATCACAGTTACAACCTATATTAATTTTATTAATTTTGATAACACAAACAGAATAAAATAATAGAGTTTAACTCTTTCAAGGCCCACATATTTTGCCATGATTTGCCCACTTTAAGTTTATTAAGTAGCTTAAAATCATCAATATTATCCAAACTGTCATAGACATATCAAAAAAGCTAACAAGAACACAACCTTCAAGATGAGTAAAAAAGCATCAAAAAGAAAGTTGGAAAAAAACTCTGTTAAGTGGATGTAATAAGCCTGCTACACTGTAAACAAGATCAAAACAAGGAAAAATTGTTCATCCCTCTGTAAGTGGCAGTAATATTACACTGTAAACAAGATCAAAGCAAGGAAAAATTATTCATCCCTCTGTAAGTGGCAGTAATATTACACTGTAAACAAGATCAAAGCAAGGAAAAATTATTCATCCCTCTGTAAGTGGCAGTAATATTACACTGTAAACAAGATCAAAGCAAGGAAAAATTATTCATCCCTCTGTAAGTGGCAGTAATATTACACTGTAAACAAGATCAAAGCAAGGAAAGACTTTTCATCCCTCTGTAAGTGGCTGTAATAAGCCTGCTACACTGTAAACAAGATCAAAGCAAGGAAAAATTGTTCATCCCTCTGTAAGTGGCTGTAATAACTTTCGTAAAACTGAACATTAAAATACGCACTAATTTGAACGATGGCAATACACAGAGAAATAAAATCATACCATTTTTGAATTATCCATGATACCTCAGTATACATACAAACATAGATGTATGAAGAAGTTTGATAGTGGCTTTAATAACTCTTTCACAAAATTTACACTTCTGCAATTAAGTTCCACAAAACCAATTTGGTGTCATAGTTTTGAAATCAATTGCCTTTCAACTGATGAATCTTCATTAAGAAAACATGTATTACAAACAAGATCAGAGTAAAAAACTAAACAAAATAAACCACAACAACAAAAATCAAAAAAGCAAAAGTTCATCTCTCTGTAAGTGGCTGCAATACAAATTACAAGTCAAAAAGAATGCTTATCAGAATGAAATTTATGCATATCAGTAATATTATATGGAATATTATAACAAAAAATAAAAATGCCATCAAGAAGTGCTGACCATAGACATGCATCATAATAGTTGACAGAGCTGGAACGCTTTGAGAGAAAGATATAACCAACCAACCTTCATTGGTAAAGTACACCCGCATCCTATCTATATCACAGCCTACAATGCTATCATCCACCATGTCTACTTCATGCAGGATGTATCTATCGACTAGAATCTGTCCTTTCATCACAGCAGGCACTTAACTTTCAGCAATACAAAGTTTGAGCCATTCTGCATTCTGCAAGTCACGAGATAGTTGACTGTTGTCAACTTTCCTTTTTTTGGTGCTTGTTTTTTGTACCTTTGGTCTTCCCTTTCTTTTCACTGCTGATGGAAGGCGAAAGGACCTGTCATCGACAGGCATCTGCAAGAGATCTGAGCGGTCAAATTCAGTACCCCTCAAAAAATCCCCTTTTACACACTTCTTTATCTAGTCAAAAACAGTTATTTTCATCAATTTCAGTGTCTTAATATACTTCGACCTGTCTCCCTTCATAATTAACTCAAAGAAGTGTATTAATATACTTCGACTAGCCGCCCAATTCGTATAGCTTTATATATATAGATCTCTAATTATAGGAAAACGGGTAGCAAGTTCAAGTATAATTAGTGTAATAATCAGGGTTCGAAATTAACTTTTTTTTTCACTTGCAAAATTTTTCAAGTGAGTGAAATATCAACTTGCAAAATCAGCCCCCATGCTTGCAAAAATGTGGAAGTTTTTTTCTCTACAAAGAGGAAGAGAACGGGGGTAAGAGGTGCTGGATGAACAGTTTGGGGGGCAGCAGGAGAGGAAAAAAAAAGGAGGTGGGGGTGTCAGGTAAAAAAATAATGTAAAAAAAATGTGAGGAATACAAGAGATACAATATATAGATCTAATACACATTAACACTGTTTATAGAACAGGTGCCCAAGCTTGATATAATATAATGCAGGGTTCATTTTTGGGACGTGCAAAGGCAAATCGACGTATTTGCAACTGCACTCTAATGACAAAAGGTCGCATATTAATGGCTGTAGTGAAGGATGCAACCTTTTGTCATCAGGCAGATGCAGATACTCGATCTGCCTTTGCACGGCAGTATTAATATGATCTAGCGAATATAGACTATATAATATAATATATATTTAAAAATCGTCTACTTACTCTTGCTCCTTGCGTTTTCCAGTGGAGACGCTATTGTACGTTCCGTAGTGTTTACACTCAAAGCGCACAGATACATATTTCCACTCTGGCGGGTATCTTCCTTTTTCTGTTTTAGCACTTTTATTGTGTCCTTCAACCAGCCTGGCATTATTTTTCACAAATATGGCATTCGTCTCTCGACAGTAGCTTTCAAGTGCCAATTCGAAATCTGTATACGTTTTAAAGACGGCTCCTTCCGCAAGTGACTGCTGTGCAGTCGTCTCCATGATCAGTGCAGATCAGGTAGGCCCGAGAAAACATCGTAGAAATCTAGAGATTGTCACATCATTCACAAGCTCACAGCGATATTATAGACAGATCCAGGTAGGGCCGAGCAAACATCGTAGAAATCTAGATTGTCACATCATTCACAAGCTCACAGTCACAGCGATATTATAGATCCAGAGTAGAGGACTAGGCCTAGATCTACTAGATCTAGTAGACTAGACTAGAGGCAGAATTCAATTTGAATGAATCAAAATCAAGTCAAACCACTTGCTCGCGTTAGTAGAGTCAATTCCAACAGA
This sequence comes from Onchidella celtica, assembly GCA_963931925.1. NCBI lineage: Eukaryota > Metazoa > Mollusca > Gastropoda > Systellommatophora > Onchidiidae > Onchidella > Onchidella celtica. The sequence goes on from OZ007569.1 coordinate 21,387,874, forward strand.
ATTCAGTCTTGAGTCGAGTTCTATTCTAGATAAAATTCAAATCTAGATCGATGCCTTTGCAATCAAATCAGCCTCCGCTTTTCCCGAATAACGGAAGTTGATAGCCTTGGGCTAGTTCTTCTCTCTCTACACACAAGAGTGAAAACTTTGCACCGGAATAGTCGTCTCGACTATAGCGGTGCATTGAGCCTGTCTAAACACTATCAGAAAGGTGACAGAAGTGAGCTGCAGTTTGATTTGTTCGTTTTTGTTTGATAGTCTGCCTCATATGCATTATACGATTTGCTTGACATTTGTAATACTAAGAATACTACTAATAAAACGCCTGGCCTAACACTTAGATGCAACATTCCTAAGCGAAGTTATTCTCGATACCAACCTTTAGAAGAGCCAAAACAAAAAAAAAGAGAAAAAAAAAATTTGCCAATTATGTCCATTCACAACTTAGTAATGTTTGCCTTTCAACACCTCTTTTTTATGTACCGGAAGTGTTTATTGCACACTTATGGTCGTTTGTTTGTTTGTCTGTGAGCAGCTCCAGGTATGGGCGAGTCATGCAAGACTGTGTGCCTTGAAGGCTTGGTTTGTCGTGAAAATGAGAACGGCGGCAGAGTCTGTCAGTGCGAGATCGACGGCTTCCTCTACGACCCTGGCACGCAAAAATGTGACATAGGTGAGCTGCAATTTTATCTACTTGTTTTTATTTGATAGGACAATTATGTATAATATGATTTGCTTGACATTTTGTAATACAGGTCAAAAAAGACATCTTTCGTCGTCCCCACATCCTGAAGGGGCTCCAAAGGCAAGATTTTCGGTGCCTCCCTACCTACGGTGTGATACTCTACAGGATTTAGATAAAATAAATCAGTTTAAATGATGAAACAAAAGTAATAATATTACAGGAATAATATTTTAAAACAACAACAACAACAACAACAACAACAACTGTATGGGTTTACAAATAAAAATTTAAGATTTAAGTTTCCTCTTCTGAACGCTGGACTTATGTTTGTAATTTGAATTCGAATCATTGACCAGAGTACTTGCAAAGCTTTGTTGAAGTTTTCTAAATGTAATCTAATTTGTGTCAACTTATTCTTTCAAAAATGTATATGATTTATTTGTCTTTAATTCAAAGAACTGTTTTAGTGTTTATGATCAAACTCTGCGGCAGAATAAACGGATTAATATATTTTATTGGCAAATATTTTGCACTTGTTATTTTCCCGTTAGTTCGCCTGCAGGCTCGTAAAATTTGTTACGAAAACAACACGAGTAACATTTGTCAATAAAATGCAAAAATCTCACACTAGCAACACAAACCTGGGGCATCAAAACTGTCTTGGATTAATAGACGGATATGGAGACCTCATGATCTGAGGTAAGACAATTTCAAGAATATGAAAATGTTACAGTAACGCCTATGCAAGAGAATGATTTTTACTTATTGAATTGAAACAGTAAAGCAAGACATGATTTGCCATAAAGCGGGTCAAATAAACACAACAAAAAATTGAAAGGTCATTCACTTCCTTGACTAAATATGTCCCCGTCGTAGATCTCCACATCTGTGGTTTTACGCTTTTGTAGCAAGCCAAACCAAGACAAAACAGTTTGACTTAGTGCGCGACACTTTAAAGAATTTCAAATCTGAGTCAAAACAGATTCAAGACGGTTATGACATAGTGCACCAGCAGCCTTACCCCGCGATCGCACCAGAGACTCGCTTTCGTTGACGTTCACACTGCTCACGAACGGATGACCTAAATCTTGATGGGTTGAACACGTTTAGAATTGAACTTTGACCCAGCAGCCATTTTACACGTACTCTAAGATAACAGTCAACTGCAATGCAACCAGCAGGCATTTTAACCGCTTAGACATATCTCGAATTTAAACTCATCAGTTGATCCACCGGCCATTTTGGTGTCGGAAGAACAAAACAAAAACACCCTCTGACGTCATCCGCATTGGGTCTATAGAGAGGCAAAGAGCTTTTTCCTTTATTGTCCGTAAAAGCAGCGGAGCGGATGCTGTGGACAAGAGCAGTTGGGGTGAGAAAACTAATGGGCGAGATATAAAGATTTACCTCGTCCGCTCGTGAGTGGTAAAAAAAAGTGAAAGGAGCGGATCTCTGGTGTGATGGTAGGGTTGGCCATAAATGCTCTGCCGATGTGGACGTGTAGTCATACAAGTATTAACATCGATATATTATAACATTCTTGCATCTGCCAGCTTGTGTGTCAGATCATGGCTGTCAAAATCTACTCTCCGGGAATTACGCAAAATGTTACCCTGAGTGCAAGGATGGCACCTATGTGAGGTGCTCTCATGGCCAAATCCTTGAAAACAGGTAACAAAAACGGAACTATTTTTGAATTTTTTTGGGGGGTGTATTTTGTATACTTCTTTCAAACCATTTTTCGAAATTTGCTTCAGTTTCATTGCGACCCAGTTACAAATGAAGCAGACATTTCGTCGCCACAATGCAGTCTCGGTTGGCGTTTTTTATTTTTTTTAAAATTTCATACTCGTTATCTACCCGTACAATTTGCTCCTTGCTCCAATCCAAACCCACCCCCTTGAACTCGTCCGTTTCACAGAATTATTGCCAGCTGAATGACTTCCTCATGTCATGTTATGAACAAAAGAGCAGGCTGTAGCCTATTACAATGAGTGCTCCCTTGTGTAAACCATTACGTTATGACAGCCTGCAAAATAAATGCTACTGTTAGATATGACAATTCAGACAGAAAAGGCATGCTTTGAAGTTGCAACGATATGAAAATGTGAGAGAAACAGTTGAAGAAACTTATGTCCTTGTCGCTTTTGAAAACGGTTCACGTAAGGACAGATGTTGTCTGAGCGAGACGCGCACATGAAACTTGCCGTCGTGTTGTAGTCCTGTCCAAGGCTTTGTTGTCTTGTAGTCTCGCAGTTTGGTGGCATGGTTTTGACATCCAAGTGAATGAATGGTCGATAATACTGATGTGTACATAACATTTTGCTTTGGTACGGTATTTTTCACTGGTGTGCTCTTTTCAAACTTACGTAAACTTTAAACGCATTCTGCTCACAATGTGACTTTTTCTACCTTGCCACCTTGAACTCGCCCTAACGGAATCAATTTTCAACATTTTTAAACGAAATAAAGTGCATTCTTCTCAGGACATTGATTACTTTCACAGTAATATCCTTAACTCAGTTTAAAAAAAAAAAAATGGCAATGTGGACCATTTCCTTAGGGAAGCTCACATCATGTTCGGTCGTTGTCATTCTTCCCCTCCCTACACTTCAGATCTGGCGATAGCAGCAAATGAAGCAACCGATATGAATGGAGATAGGAATAAAATTAGCACCAGTATTCTAGATATTATGAAGATAAACTAGATATGAATGGATATAGGAATAAAATTAATACCTGTACTCTAGATATTATGAAGATAAACTAGATATGAATGGAGATAAGAATAAAATGAGTACCTGTACTCTAGATATTATGAAGATAAACTTTTTGTTCATCAACCAAGTTTTACAAAACTAGGACCAGCTGAAAGTTACACAATAACAACAAACCATTTCATTACCATTATGACATCAGCCGTATTCTTATTTATCACCACCATCAACGTTAGTCATCATCATCATCATCATCATCATCATCATCGTGATCATCATCATTGAAAGCAGCAACAACAAAAGAGTGAAAGCTCATTTCTTCAGAAAAATGTAGCCGTGTAACCCATCATATCCCACCCCCCCCCTCCAATCGCAATGACAAAACTCAGTATCTCCGAATATTTTCCTTTGGTTGCAACGTCGAACGGCCCTGTTGCCCGCTTCGTACATTGCACCCAACGGCAAGACAGCGTCATTACTAACTTTTACACTAACATGTCCTCTACAGAATGTGCAACGAAGCCTGGTATAATATGCCTGAAAGTGGATTTGGCGCCCAGCCCATGGTCTTTGATGCCAAAATGAAGTTTTGTCTTTGGAGCTCCCGGTACTGCCCACGCCGACAAGACAGATACATTGCAGGGTGAAACTACAGCAACATGAGATGCCAACTGTAGACTTAGATGATGATAATGGTGATGATGTCCGAGATCCCTGATTTGTCTTAATAGTTCACATAGAAAACAGGATTACTCGAAATTTCTGGAATGATTAACACTGCCATACATTCTGACTGTATACTTCGTCTATGAATGAAATATCAGCTATTAAATAAATTAATCAAACTGATATATTACAAGCACATACAATATGGAAGAATATGATTCCAACGCAACTGTTTACTGTGATATTTAAAGAAAAACGACAATACAATTTAAGGACGTGTATCAATTTCTTTTGCAGAAAGATATTATTTTTTTTTTAGCTCTATTTGTAGTCAGTGCAGTTGGGAAGACAAGTTTCTACCATCCATTTTTGACGTGTTATTATTCATATTGAACGTTTCCTTGAATTTTGTTTGATCAGGCTGGGTAGCAAGTGGATAACAGTAACAAAAAGAACAACAGCACAACAACTACAGTACCGGCAAGAACAACAAAAAGCATCACAAAACCTTCAGTTTTACAGTTGTTGAATAAACGCCCACATGAATTGATACATTCGGTTTCGTTTCTGTCCTTACTTCGGTGATTCTCCGTTGCTGTGTGGTCGATTCCAGCCTGCAGTGGTTTTGTGTGACTGATATTTTTCTGTGAAAATATCGTTTGTTTTCGTGTTTAGGTCTTTATTTTAGTAGGTTCGCCGCTCCTGGAATGTATACTTCACTTTTCTTGTTTTTATATATCTTTTTTCTGTGTGTGTTTTTGTGGTAGGGATTAGTTTTCTTTAGAATTTTTGCCTGGGCAGTGGCCATATTCGGCCTGCTCTTCTCGATTTTCAACTGCCAACATAGCCTTTAACGTGAGCAACGTCCACAGGGAACCTCCGAGTTTTTCGCCCTTAGTCGAGAAGACTATGTGCTCAGTCATACCTACCATAGGATCAGGGACAAGAATTTTTTTGTCTCCAAAATTCCAACATGCTTGCATTGACCGGGGATCGAACCCGGTACCTTCGGCATGAGGGGCGAGCATCTTGCCTCTAGACTAACGTGTCCTCTATCGTTGGTGTCTTTCATCAAGCACGTAACATTTCATCACAAGCATTGGTACAGTAATAGACAGATAGATAAATAGATAGATAGATAGATAGATAGATAGATAGATAGATAGATAGATAGATAGATAGATAGATAGATAGATAGATAGATAGATAGATAGAAGGATGGATGGACAGATGGATGGATAGAGGATCGATGGATGGATGGATGGATAGATAGATAGATAGATAGATAGATAGATAGATAGATAGATAGATAGATATAGATAGATAGATAGATAGATAGATAGATAGATAGATAGATAGGTAGATAGATAGATAGATAGATAGAGAGATAGAGAGATAGATAGATGGATAGATAGATATAGCTAGATAGATAGATAGACAGATAGACAGATAGATAGATAGATAGATAGATATAGCTAGTTAGATAGATAGATAGATAGACAGGTAGATAGATAGATAGATAGGTTAACCTACCATCACTGGTTCAGTCTGAGAATTCCTTTCCTCCCCTGAAAGACGGAGAGGACCTGTGGTTGCCACCTCTGCCCAATGGAGTGCCCACCATCAACGGGCGACAACTTCGCCCACCGTGCAAATATCAGGGTGATCGCGCCTCTCGCTACGACCTATCCCGTCCAGTCGTATCACGAGCACAGCATGGTGCTGTGCAGGGTATAATTATATGCCTAGAAAAAATACGTCTAAATTTTGACTGTTTGAATCTAGACCTCCTCTCCTCGCCAGAACCATCCCCCAACTCCATCCCATGCCAGCCAACACCAACAAAGAATCGTCTATTAGTGATGGCAAACAGAATAATTTGCGAGGTTGACTCAAACTGAGAGAATCTCAGAAGTGAGCTTAAGGCCTGTTTACAGTGGTAGGTTTTTGTGTTCCGACTTCCCCCTTCGCAACATGACCAAAACAAACGAGGCGCATCGCTTCTCATTCAGAAAACGGACCAGTGTAAACAAACAACGTTTCGAAGGGGGAAATCGGAAAACAAAAGTCGGAAAGCCAGGAGAGTTCTTCCTACACAGCCACACATTCCTTTTTTCTATTCCCAAAACCTACCAGTTTAAACAGGCCTTTACGCAGGGCAGTCTAGAAGTTCTGCAAAATGTTGGTTTCCCTTGGAAGGACACGAAGTTAAACTATAAAAAAAAAAGATAAACAGTTATATGTTGCAAAGCCCCGAGTGAAAAAACAACAACAACAGCGACAATAGATCACACAAGAATTAGAAAGGATTTTGCTGCTACGACCCTATAAATTTTCTTTATGTATTTTTTAAAAAACGTTCTGTCATGAAGGGTTTAGCTGAGTGGTCTCGTCCGCAGCATCCGCTAAGTTCCGCACGGAAAAATGACGTATGAAAAGGAAGAACACTCTATAACTGAGGAGCGGAGCGGAACGGATGCTGTGGACAAGTATTCAGCGGCGAAGAATGTTTTACATTTTCATACGTCATTTTCAGTTAAATAAGTGGACAAGACCACTTATTATGTAAATCACAATGATATCACGACAGTTTCTTCCTCTTTTAAAAACTCTATTTATAACTATCAGCACATGGCTTCAATCTGAGGTTGTCATTGCAAGTGTTATAATGACGTCACAAAAACAAAAAAACAAAAAAATACAAAAATAAATGCGACACTCTGCCTGCCAAAATAGAGTTGACGAAAGATGTGGAGTATGTTAACACATAGATCTATTCACTAGGCCGCAGCTTAACGACAAGTACAAGCAAAATCCAGTGGGACTTAAGTCAGGTACCATACAGGGCCCCTGTCAGACATAGCCTGTCAGCAAAATGTACACCCAAGAAATAGTGACAGAATCTGATTGTGTGTGACCGGGCCTAGGCTAATGCCGGCCGGTACCCAACTGGTGGCTCGCCGCCTAATGATTATGCTGCACACTAAAGCCCTACTTGGCCACATATTTACGTTGTTCTGCAAGATGCAACGAAAATTTTTTTTACATGAACAAAAGAACAGCATTCAAATACCGGTACCCTCAATACTGTTATCCTCCATGACAGTGGTTCTCAATCTTTTTCTTGCAATCACCCTCCTTAGGCTCCAGAGCCTGTCATCGCCCCCCCCCCCCCCATCCTCAAAATTTCTACCCAAACCCAATAGATATATTTCACAAGAAAACGGACCACACATTAATTTGGATGTTTTCAAAGAATTAATGATGACAAAAGCGTCGGGATCATTCATTGTAAGACAGAAAGCATTCTTTATCAAATGCACTGGAGGAAATGGGCCTGTCCAGATCATAAAAATCAATTTCATGTGCTGTTGAACAAACCAATGGCTGCCCTGTCTTTGCCTCCAAATCGTCCTCCAATCATGTGTCCGATTCTCTACCGCCTCCTTTCATCGTTTTCGCCAACTTGTCGCTCTCTTTTACGTTTTCGCCCATCCCCTCACCCCCCCCCCCCGGGGTGGGCGATATCGCCCATGTTGAGAACTACTGCTCCATGACAACGAGCGTTCTCATAAGATACGGGGCCACAACTCAAATCTCTGGAGAAGCTGAATATCCCAAGTTTCCCCCAAGCACTTTAAAGCCCTGGCCTTGCGCGAAGCGAATTCTGACTTGCCAATCAGGAAAGATAATAATTATGTCAAGGTCCAAGTACATGGCAATCCAGGGCCTTTCAAAAGCAGTGAATTCTGAACCAAAGTCAAATTAAGGTAAAAAGAAAAAGTTGTCATGTAGCCAAGCCACGCGTAGGAAATAATACCGAAACGACATAGAGCTAACAAAGCGTAAAGAAATGGGGAAGACAAATCAATAGTTCAGGAAAACAGAAAAGACAATAACAACCACAGAAAACAAAACCAAACAAAACAAAAATTATAGAAAGTTGAAGAGATAAAACAACTGAACAATAAAGCAAAGTGTGGAATATGAAATTTAAGTAGAATATTAAGTCAACACACAACTTTATCTGCCAGCCCTGACATGTATTTCCGGAGCGCAGCATGTTCGCCAATGTATGGCGGCTCAAAGGGAATCACATTTCCCCCTCCACAACTCCAAGAGCAGTGAATCTCCTAAAACAAAGACACAAACACACACACTATTGTTTAACATAAGGGAAAAGAGATCGTCTCAGATGTCTGAAATCCGCACATGATGAGCCCCAGGATTCGCCTCTCCTCGAATTAAATTTTGCTGTTTTTCATTTCGAACTTCCGACACCTCCTCTGTTTTATTCTAGTGATGCAAAACTGAATGCTTTTCACATTTTTGTCCTCTGTTTACCTAGTGTGTTATTTTTGTATGTGGTCACACGTTAAATATTAATATAACAGTACACAGTTCTTTCACTAATGTTTAGTTTTTACCCAGTAAAAAACCTTTTTGTTTTCTTTCTTTCTTTTCATATTAATTATGATACAAAATGGAACCCACCCTATTGGAGTATTGCCGAACCGAGCAACGAAAGTCAGTGAGCTATATCAAATTCAGTGACCTACATTTGGCACGCTACTGGCTATGGTTCGCTTTGGAAAATTCTATTATATCATCGTCCACATCTTGCATAATTACTGAAGTCTACTATTGCCAGTCTGATGCAGCCGCGATAGCTAACATTAATTCTATGTTTACAACGTACGTACGGGGTCCAACATATTCAATGCAATTTCCCCGAGTATCAAAGGAAGTTAGTCTGCGATTCGTCACATGGCACCGTGAGAAACATTAAATCATCGTTTTTTTGCCAGCGATAACCAACAAAAGAGAGAATTATAACTGAGTGTACATGAATGTCCAAATTAATGTGAGTGTGTTATCATCGGTATGTCTTTAAACTCCATGGTTATCTAAGAATGATGATGTTTGGTACACTCCATGGTTATCTAAGAATGATGATGTTTGGTACACTCCATGGTTATCTAAGAATGATGATGTTTGGTACACTCCATGGTTATCTAAGAATGATGATGTTTGGTACACTCCATGGTTATCTAAGAATGATGATGTTTGGTACACTCCATGGTTATCTAAGAATGATGATGTTTGGTACACTCCATGGTTATCTAAGAATGATGATGTTTGGTACACTCCATGGTTATCTAAGAATGATGATGTTTGGTACACTCCATGGTTATCTAAGAATGATGATGTTTGGTACACTCCATGGTTATCTAAGAATGATGATGTTTGGTACACTCCATGGTTATCTAAGAATGATGATGTTTGGTACACTCCATGGTTATCTAAGAATGATGATGTTCAGGTCTTTCTATCAGGAGGTTCCGCTGCCCTTGGCATTTACAATTACATCTCGCTTTTCTTGTTTTTTATTTTTGTTGTTCTTCTTTCTGCATGTTTTTGTGATTAAGTTTTGAGAATTTTTGCCCGAGCAACCGCATTGTTCGGCATGCACTTCTCTTTTTTCAATTGCCGAGGAATCTTGAACGTGCACATGGGCCCTCCGAGTTTTTCGTCCTTATCCGGGAAGACTAAGTGTTCAATCCTACCTACTATTGGATCAGGGACAGGAATTCCCCCCCCCCCAAAAAAAAAAATAAAAAAATTCCGACATGCTAGCACCGACTGGGGATCGAACACACATAAACTATGAGAATAAACGGATCGAACACGGTACCTTCGGCACGAGGAGGCGAGCACCTTGCCTCTAGATCATCTCGTCCCCCCATCTAAGAATGATTCGTTTAATGTGATGTAAAATTCATGTTTTATTGGTTGGTTGCTGTTTGTAGCCATCTACTCAAATCACAGCCTTATTTCACAAACTTTCTGTCTTTCGAAGACCCCAAACACAATTTTCTTACATGCAATCAAACACGTATTTACATTTATTATAACATAATATTTGCATCTGCCAGCTTGTGTGTCAGATCTGTCTCAAGGTTGTGCCGATCTACCCACTGAAAATCACCCAAAATGTTTCCCCCAGTGCGCGGATGGTACCTATGTGACCTGCTTCGGTGGCAAGGTCTATATCAGGTAACAAAACTAGCGTGTTTCCGGCGCGTGTTTCGGCTTGCATGGTTGTGAACAGCAACAAACATTTGGGCGTATATTTGCAAAAGACTGGAGTACATCTACAGCGCTGAAAACGGCTTACATGTGAACACGGCTTAAGGCTGTTTTTAAGGGGGACATAGTTTACGTAGACAGCTACATTTGAACAGCGAGAACAAGTCAGCATTTTCTCTTGTGGCTTTGTAATTAGACTGCACCCCCCACCCCCCATAATAAATGCGCAAAATAAATACTACATTCAGATAATTATGACAATAGAACATTGCGACGATATGAAAATATGAGAAACTGTTGAGGAAACCCATATATTCTTCCCGCTTTTGACAATTGTTCACATAAGGACAGATACTGATTGGGCCTGGAGCCCACACGAGACTTGCTATCGTGATGCAGTCGCGGCTAAGCCTATGTGCTCACATTATACAGCTTTGTTGCCTTGTAGACGCCTCGCAGTCGGATCGCAGGTTTTTGACATCTAAGCGAATGAATGAAGATGCTCACACACCAGCCAGATATGGGCACATTGAAGAGTCGATAGGAACCCACACAGGTCGTATGTATGGGCTTAGCTTTGGTTTCATTAGCCAAAGGACATCACACACGTGTCTCTGTGACAGCTGAGGTGACAGAAGATGGACCGCCAGAAGCACTAACTAAATAGGTGGTTCATCGTCTTTGATAACCTTTGTCAGTTTTTTTTCCAAATGTTTTTTCACTAACTCATGCTGCCAAGTGCCAAATATTGCATAATTTCTTTGTTTCCATTAAGAAAAAATCTTTGCCTAGGCCTCGAGGCTCTGCGAAATAGATTTTTTTTGGCCATATTTTACTTTATGACAGCCGAAAACAGTGAACCATGCACAGTTGATACGTTTATCCCCAACCAGCCAACGTAACGCAGCGAGCATTCTGACACAATTGAACTGCAGACAGCAATCCAGATCTCACCACTAAACCATCTGTGTTTACGAAATAGCAGTTTGCTATTCAGGTCAAAGATCCAAAATACTTACAATGAAATATTTGTTACCCACTTCTGGTTAATTTCTCCAAAGAGGTTATCCTGGCCATGTCTAAAAAACAAAAACAAAAAAGAAACAAAACTGCAGTTGCCAATTAATTAAACCAAAGCTTAGCCTTTCAAAACCCAATTTGGTCTCATGGCATCAATAGTCACACAACAAAATGAGAAAGAAACTTAAACATCACTAGAGCTACCTTCTGGTATCCCAGATAATGTGTTCAATCGTTGTCATTCCTCTCCTGTCTCTCAACAAAATCGGAGAGATGAAATATTATTGTCCTTAGTAAACTCCGTCTGGGTCATACCCACCTCACACACCGTTTTTTACTTAAGGGGTATTTGCCCCGAATATGTGACATGCAATTGCCAACTATCAATAAACCATATTTCAACTGAATGTGTAGACTGCATGCATATCCGAAGAAGGCACCATGCTTGCGAATACGTGAAAGAATTGTTTCTGACATGGACGCGCAGAGCATCCTGTCTTTTCTGAGACAGGCTAAGATCTACAATTTGATTTATTAACATCTATACTCGTTTACAAAACTTTTTCCAGTTCTATACAAAACAGCTTTTTTAGAATTTAGCAGTGTGTTAAAATTATATGAATGTATTTAATTCCATGTTTAACTTTAAAAGCTCTGAATACGAAACATAAAGAAAGAAAGTGTATCCAAATAGACCTTGAAGGGCACAAAGTGGCCGTTATTGTGCCGACGCGCCGCAAAAGCCAAACTCAAACTCGTCTCTTGCGTAAGCTCCAGATCTGGTCACGGTAGCAATTAAAGTGATCAATATGAATGGAGATACAACGTAGTCCTAAAACTACCTATAGTCTAGATACGACGATCAACGTTCTGTTCACCACTCAACTTTTAACAAACAAGGACCTACTGAAATTAACTACAAACAAGTTCACTACCACCGTTGCCCTCAGATATATTCTCCCCGCCACATCATCATCATCATCAGCAGCAGCAACAGCAGCAATAGCAACAAAAGCAAAGTAGTGAAAGTTTATTCTTTCAGCAAAATTGTATCTGTGTAATTCCCCCCCCCCCCCCCGTCCCTCGTCCCGCTCCTCGCATAAGCAACTTCAGTGACGAAAACAATCATGGCAAAGACAAAACTCAATAATCTCCCATTATTTTCTTTTCATTGCAATGCCGAACATTAAACTCCCCATTTGCTGGTCTCGTACATTGCATTCAACGGCAAGATAGCGGTCTTGATTAATTTATGCTAATAATTATGGCTTCTGCAGAGACTGCCATCTTGCCTGGTATGCAATGCCTGAATCTGGGTTAGAGCAGCGGAAAATGGTCTTTGATCCTGTTACAAGGGTTTGTCGTAAAAGCTCCCCCCACTGCCCACGTGAACTGGACAACTATGCCGCGTATTAATACTACAGCAACAGCGGATGCCGCAACAGCAATTGTAAACTTTGATGATGATGATGATGATGATGTCTGAGGTCCCTGATTTGACTTAATAGTTCACATAGGAATACAGGATACTCGAAATTTCTGGAACTATTAACAATGCCACACCTCTCACTGTGCACTACGACTACGAATAAAATATCAACTATGACATAAATCAGTCAAATTAATATGATATAATTACAATATGAAAGGATATGATGCCAACGCAGTAATTTACTGTGGTATCCAGCGTTATGACCATATTTTAAATTAAGGACATACCATTTTTTTTTGTCTGTTTGCAGACAGATATCATTATTCTTTTAGCTCAATTTGTAGTCAGTACAGCTGGGTAGGCCAGTTTATACGACCCACTTTTGACGTGTTATTGTTTAAATTCACAGTTTCTTTCATTTTATTTGATCAGGTTGGTAGCGAGTGGATATCGAATATTATTATTATTATGATTTTATTGACTTTGAGCACCACGGCTTCAGTATAATTATTTCTTGTGACAACAATAATAATAATAACAATAAGAACATCATCATCACAAAACCTCCCTTTTACAGTCATTGAATAAACACCGACCAAAAAAAAAAAAAAAATATGTTCAGCTGTTCGGTTTCTTTCTCTCTGTAACATCGTTTCTTTTTTTGTCCCAGTATTGTGTGTGTCCCCAACCAGCCTGTATAGATTTTGTACTAGCTAGTTTTCCTGCGGACTCGGGTACTACACACATGTAATTCTTGAAATTGAGTTTCCATCATCAAAGTATAAATTGGGACGCAGATCGAAATTTCCTGTCCTAATTTGTAATTCTACTCGAAGGTGGTGCCTTTTTTAAATTTTTTTTATAGGCTCAAATGTCGGAACATTTTCTTCTCATCAACTCACGTGTGGCTAAAAGATCAAGGAAAGTATTAAAAAAATAGTGAACTTCAAGACCTTATAAAATATTTCCACGTAAACCATGGCGTTTTGAATGGGTAACATTATGATATTTAGTAGAATTTAAGGCTTAGCGGTTAAAAAAGCCTTTCATGATTACATAGTGGAGGCCTCAATTCCTTTACGATAATTTGATGATGAGATAATGATGGTACTTTTCTGTGCAGGAAGATATCTTTTCTTTCTGTCCCTCAAAATTGCACATCAAAACCATCAGTGCAATCATAACTATCCCGATTTTCTTTCTTTTCTTCTCCCACAACACCCCCTTGTATCTTTCCTCCGCTCAGCAATTTTTCTATTCCCAGTATCTGTCTGTCTGTCTGTCTCTCTCTCTCTCTCTCTCTCTCATTAATTCTGGAAGCTGCTCTGAGCCCCTTATAGTAACTTACTCAGTTAATGTAATACTCAAATAAAAATACACACAGTGTTCTTTATCAAAAATCCAATCAGTTGATCATAAGAAATCGTAATCTTTCTTCACCCCGCCCTCCCACCCCCCCCCCCGCCATGTCTTGCTCTTCCTCAAATGCGTTACTTCGTGAACACCTCCCACTTAGACAGTTGGATATGTTCTGGCTGCCGAAAATGCCCCAAAACTGACTGGCACTGAACCACTCCATTCAGTTCATGTATCATCCCCTTCTATGAATTCCAAGATATGGATTTAAATACAGTCGAGCACGGAAAACTCGAATTCTTTGGGGTGGCTTAATCTAGTTCGACTTTGGCGAATTTCGAGGAATACGTGAAGCATTCATCATGAGGTTTTATTGCTGTATATTCAAGGAAAATAATACAACTGAGAACGTGTACCACGAATTACTAGTACTTCCCTTAATCTCTTCCCACCCCTTCCCGTGGTCAGTTGAAAGAGAAGCAAGGAAAAAACTGGCGCGCGTGGCGACGGCGGCACGCGACCTTGTGCCCAAACGCTTTTTTTTTTCTCTTCTGGAAGTGATTCGGTAAGGACCAAGTGTCACGATTAAAGTTGATGACCTTGTACGCCACGAGTATAGAGGGGGTAAACTTGGTAAGGGAGAAGGGGAGTTTTTAAGTTGTTGACTAGCATGAAAGATTACTATCACGAGGAAGGTCGGTGGCCTTGTGCGCCACGAGTCTAGGGGGGGTGAGCTTAGTAGGGGAAAACACGGCTTTTGACATTGTTGACGAGCGTGAATAGATACACACGACTCGCTTTAAACTAGTCGCGTGTGCAAAACCTCGGGAGTATAAGTAGAGGAGAAGCTCGACACACGTGGTTCCCAAAGTTATTCATTCCTAAATGAAGACGCAGAATTTATCGGTCCGGACGACAAGTGGAAGGTCGTGCCAGTGGGGACCAGAAGTGTTAGGTGTGTGAGGGATCCATGATGTTCACATTTATTTCCCAATAAGAAGAATTTATCGGTCCGGGCGACAAGTGGAAGGTCGTGCCATGGGGACCAGAAGTTGAGGAGTCCTGATGATAGGACGGGAACCCTTCAGGAGCTCGTGATTTACGATGGCGGGTGTGAACCGTCGATGTGCTGTGTGTTTGCAGAAGTTGAAGAGTCCTGAGGACGGGATGATAACCCCTCAAGGAGCTAGTAATCTACGATGGCGGGTGTGAACTGTGTGTTCTTATTTGTGAGAAGCCAGGGGCGTCTGTTTCCCCTTTTATCGTCGAAGTTAGAGATCTAGAAAGGATCGTGTGAACTCTGGAGACGTGAAACTGCATCAACGAGGAGGGCAGCTGTTGACAGAGACTATTAAGTATACGTAATTAAGTTTATGGACAGAGGGATTAGATCTAGATGTGAAACGGGGAATAGAGAATAGCCATGATCCCCAAGAGTAAATTTGAAATATCTGTTTTTGTGATTATGTATGTGATTATCATGAGTTGAATGTTTTGACATAAGTTTTGTCATGCATTTATATTTAAATATCGTTTAATTTAAATCTCACTCCATGTGTCCGTTGATCGCTGGTCTGCTTGCTTGGCTTGTTAGCTGGGTTTGAAAGGTAAATAAGTTAGGTACTCATCACACACGTGGTCGTGACCATCTTCACGCACGTGATCGTGACACAAGTAATGCCCAGCAGCGATAAAATGAACTAAAGGGTGAATACTACTCACCATTTTTCTCTGTTCGGCTTTAACCCCGTTCGTATGGCAACGCTTCCTTCCTTTTTTTTTTTCTATTGCGGTATAACTATGAGCGCGGGACCATAGATGTACTAGTATTACATGACCATGTAGTACATAGACTACGTGCGGAACATACCGGTACCTAAAAAAAAAAAAAAGTTATTTCCTGCCCGAATTGGTCGTCTCAGGTCGCCGTTTTTATCGGTGGAAGGGGGAGGGGGCGACAATACGCACTATCCTGCCACCACTAGGCTATGCTGCAGCTAACCGAATGAAGTTTCTGGCGTTCGGTTTTTTTTTCTTTCCTACTTCTACTAGTTCTAGGCTACTGGGATGCTTGGATCATACTCGCAGCAGGAAAACTGGTTCGACGAATGCGTGTCACAGTTCAAGGTTCGCGTGAAATAACTACTAAGAATATTGAGAAATAAATTCGGGACCTAGATCTTTGTTCGTGGGATCCGTGATTTCGACTTAAGTGTGTTTGAGTTTCGCGTGCTCGACTGTAATGTAGAGCAGAGTATAACAGTATTCTGACTGTTTTCTGCTCACATTACATCTTTCATCATATTTCACAGAGGCAACCAATTTATAACACACACTCCCTCCCCTCCTCCCCCCCCCCCCACACACACACAAACCCCCCGAAGATTGTAGCTCGCAGAGGAGCCTTTTTGAGGGCTAAGAAAGCAATGAAGGTGAGGCGAGCAAGGAAAACCGCCAAGGAGCCATGTGTATTTGAGGGCTAAGAACGCCAAGAACCGCAGTAGCAACAACGACTAACCGAAGAAGAACAAGAAGAAAGAACAAGAGAAAGATAAATGCAAATGCCAAGGCCAGAGATCCTCCCAAAACAACGACTTCGACATGTTTGCGACGCCTTCCACACGGCCACTGAGACATACTGAATTACAGATACACTGTAAAACGAAAGTTCCTAAATTGTCTGGAATTGCACAATAGTTTATTTGCAAAACACAAACATGTAAATATTATTCCAACTTTGATGGAGAATGCATTGGTCGTATATCAATCGTTTACCGTATCCCAGTATAGAACAGGAGAGATATCAAATTATTAAATATTTTGAGAAATAGCAGTGGCAACAGATTTCCATTTGACTACAGTACATGTTAACAACAACAACAATATCGCGACCCTGGTTCTTGTTTGTTCCAACTCCACCTTTTCCACAACTGAGAAATTCGACGTTACACCTTTGCGGCTTCAGTTATTATGATAAGGAGTTCGAATATATAGGAACTGTGAAACAGCTTGATAAGTGCCAGAACGCATTTTAAACAAGTGTCAAAGTGTACATTTTTATACTTCTTCTACGTCCTAAAAGACCTCCAGTTTTTCAGAAAATGGAACAAAGAAAAATTAAGGTAGCGATATTAACTACAAAAACGACAACAACAACAACATAATATACAAAAATGTTAATAATAATATAAATAACAATATAACGAATAATAATAATAATAATAATAATAATAATGTATTAAGTTTTTGCTTTTACATATTTTAAACGCCTTTGTACATAAGGGCTGATGAAAACCCGATAATCATGGACAATATTGTCAATTTTCCCTATTTATACAAAGCACCAACGCACACACACACATACATAAGCTGAAGTATATTCCATGCTTACATTTGTGTGTTTTGAGTAAACATCCAAAAACTGGATGGAAAACAAAGAGCCACACAAAACAACAACAACAACAACAACAACACAAATACATAGCAAAATGAACAATTTTACAGTACGGCAAAATATAGCAATATTAACCATTCTTCTCTAAAGAAAATTGCAATTTAACAAGTGCAATATATGTATACATTCAACACTGCCATTGTGGTGAATGACAAAGCCATCATGCAAAAGAACATTATTACTTAATCTTTTGTTCACGGACATTATGAATGATGGCATGGGTATTTCGTAGGCACTTCTAGTGGGTGTATTCCATTTGCGGAACCAAATTAAGAAAAGTACAGTTTGCTAGATTTGACATTTGCGGAACTCTCTATGGATATTCTGTATCTATGGGGAACGGGATTGAAAGACACAGTTGCTATAATTATTTAGATTTACGTCACGGGACATTCGAACTGTTCAACGCGACGGTTAAGCACAGTTATGGACTTTGTACACACTTTTCATGTGCAGTTGTTCATCTTTGTGCCTCGAATCGCCCATACAAAGTCCATAACAACTGTGCTTAACCACAAACTGATCAAATATTGGTTCCGCAAATTGACTGCACCCCTTCTGGTAGGATCTCCTTCTATCCTATCATTCTATCTGCTGCGTTCTGTCTATCGCTTTGATTCATCCTAGCACATTGTGACTGTTATCTAGTCGACGTGCTTTCTCCAAACTCAAACTTTAACAATAAAAAAACAAAAAACAAAAGAAACAAAAACTTCAAAAGACATATTATATGATTGCACCCACGGCAATTTTTAACGACTTCTGTCCTAGAATGCTAAATTCTGTTGGGATCATTTTGTTTTATATATCGAGATTGACGAACATTAATTTACAGAATAATCCTTTTGTAGGCACGAGCTGCAATGTGATTATCATTAGAAATTATTCCTGGTGACAAGAGATAACAGTACAATTGGTAACAAAGGGTACAAATTTATTATGGGTTTTAGAAAATCCAAATACAGGTCTATAACCTATAAAGATAATTTCCAAACGTTGTGACAGGAAAATATATAAACACGTGATTACGCAAAGGATAAACAAATTTAAGGTGGCTTTTTGATAATCCCAGTACAGATCTACAGGGTGTAAGGATAATTTCCAAACATTGCGACGGGAAAATAAATACGTGATTACACGTCACACTTTCATTTCAACACCTTCATTATAAGAATCTATATTATAAATATAAGTCAGATATTGTGTAAATATAAACCCGTAGGAGAAGAGGTGGGAGCAATAATAATTTTTACACAGGAGAAAGTCGTACAATCATAACAACTACATATATATTATGTAATATAGCAACCTTAGTTCTTGTTTGTTCTAACTCCACGTTTGCACAAATGAGAAGTTCGACGTTTAAGGTTTGCGGCTTTAGTATTACGAAAAGAATTTAGAATGAATCGGAACTGTGAAACAGCTTGATAAGTGCCACAATGCATTTTAAACAAGTGTCAAAATTTGCATTTGTTATACTTCTTCTGCATACTAAAAGATCTCTAGTTTTTCGGAAAATGGAGTTGGAACAAACAAGGACTAAGGTCGCGATATGGCTCACCGTCCATTGTGCATGTGATTCTAAATTGAATCAAGAACTTCTTGAGCATATAAAATTCATGAATTAAATGATCACAAGTGGAGTTCTGGCTTAACATTTCAACACCAAGTCCAGTATCACACCAACTCCAACAAGAGCTCAATAAAAGTAAGATGCCATTTGAGCAAAATATATGACACGTCCTGAATTACTAAGGTGCTGTCCAAAGACAACAGGCAAATGAAGTATGTACATTGCAAACCCAGCCATAATATAAATCTTATAATGGATGCATTCTTTCATATTAAAATATTAGCCTGGCCGGGGTTCTAGAAGATGTCAGGAAGTTAAAGGCCAAAACATATAATAAAAGAATCCAGACTTCCTCTGAAGATCGCCATCTGCCTCGCTCCGCCTGAGGAGTTTCTTACCACTATCTACATATCAGATACTTTTAGTCCTGTTGGGCTTTTAACTATAGTCCTGTACAGTTTCGTAAAAAATATAATCACGTACATGTACCTGCAAACACAGTGGCTACAAGGTACAGAAGATGTAAACTCCCTTTTCTTTCGTTCTTTGTTTCTTTTTACCAATGTATCATAGACAGAATAATCGCCAGCAAAAACGATTACCACGGGTGATGTGTGAATGGCACTGACTGTGAAAATGCTTAATGTGAAAGATTTCATTTTTGACAGTTAGTAGACTTAGATTAGAGTCTGAAATTTACCCTGCCTTAATTCCTACTTACCAGTGTATGGGGGTTAGCTGCTGCTTTGATGGCTTTATTTATTCATTTATTTATTTATTTGTTCATTTATTTTTGGCCACCTAGTGAAAAGAAATTAAAGTGATACTGAATATTTAGAACAATTAATGGTTTTTACATGTCCTGTGGATTCTATATATGGCAGGTTTCACGCTTGTGGTCTGCATATATCCCCAAAATGTTGAAAAATAATGTAGAATCAATCATGGAGTATTATATACCTGTTGGAAGGGGTTCATTTGGACATCCCAAAAATGATAACTAATTGAACTTGAGACTCGCCTATATTTCATAATATTGCCCAGAAGTTACCTGCCCTTGGAAATTCAGAATTTGTAGAGTAAACAGAAACCGCACTGGTAACACATATAAATGCACTAGCAACACATAACAACTAGTACAGGACATGCTTATGAAAGAGAAAAAGATAAGAAAAGATAAAAAAAATTCTATCAGAAAATAGGTTTTTAATGCTGAATTTAAAGCTTACACGCCAACGCATCAAACACTTATGAGGAAGTTAGTTACCAGCATCATTTTATAGGAACTGAACCTTTATAACTGAATAAATGTTGATTAAGCAGTTCATAGTAATAAATGGATGAATATTTTACAGAAAAATGTTCAAATTAGGAGTACAATGTTTTTAATGTATTGCAACATCAATTTATCTCCCTATCAACATGTAAATTTTAATTCATATTATGCATACACGTATTTCATATCCTCCAAACACACTCACACTATGGTCTGCTGACTTATCATTCCCCAAAGTGTTGGGGCATTTACAGATTGACAAGTAGGGAAAACTTTAAGCCTGTTCCACATTTAATTTTAAAGCAACTGTATATATAATAGAAGTAGACTAAAGCAAACATTTTTAGTTCTATAAACTGGTGTTTTGTTGACAGCTCATTCTTCAGAAGATTCAAACCAATTTGATCACAACAGAGAATGCTGTAAATATATTTAATTAATATAATCTAAAGAAAGAAAGAAAAATAACACAACAGCCCTTTGCCCCCGTTTGTTTTAAATATTCAGTATCACTCTCGTTCCTTTGATGAAACCAAAAATGAATAAATAGATAAATAAATAAATGAATAAATGAATAAATAAATACATAAAATAAATGAATAAATAAATCCCACAAAGCAGCATCTAAACTCCTTACACTGGTAACTAGGAGTTTAATTTAGAATCTAAGTCTGCTAATGGTATAATTATCCTTCAGTTCTTGTGCACTGTGGCATTGCTCTTGTTTGATTGTATCATCCATTTGTGGATTGAAATTCCAGAGTAAAACTTTATATTCACCTAATTTTTTTTTTATTATCACAATGTACCGTCGACCTTTCTGTCATCTGTATCGACACCAAAAAAACAGATTTATATTTTGTATTGACAGCAGATAAAACGGGATCACAAAGAACTAAAAGGCGTGATCAAGAAAAAACGTTCATGCTCCTACTGGTTTGGCTTGACTGCTTTGGGAAATCCAGGTTTGCCCAATGGCCAGAATTCAAGCAAAGGCCTTCAACTGTCCGATGTTTCAAACTGTACCGAATCAAAACAAAAACGAATTTCGGACCACTGACTGACTGGCAGTTTTGCAACAGATGTTTGGAACATGAGCTTGCGCTAAAGTTTGGATGAGAGTCCTGTCTGTTTGACACGGTTTTCTCTCTGAGGACTGCCCCCGAGAGCTGAAGATACCGATATGAAAGCTAATATGCCCAATGGCCATGGTTGACTCATTGCTTGCTGGAGGAATTTAACCACTTTCCCTCCTTCCTCGTTCGTTGTGTATCTGCGTGTGACGGGCTGCTGTGTGTGATGTAAAGGTACAACACCACGAAAGAGTTTTACATCCACATTTGTCATGTAACAACACGCAAACATATATTTAAATGCCTCTATTTTATCCATAGTCAATGCCCACCGCAGTGGCGATTTTATGAGTACATACCCATTTTCTTTTATTTCCATGTGTATTACCAGCCCATTTACCACAGCTATATGTACTATTTGTTGAAAACTGAGAAGATCAAGCGTTGGTGCGCATATCTGAAGTTTCTCATAAAGCAGTTGTCGATGCGAAATGCGGACAATGGGGCTGGCACCTCTTTCATCAATATGGATATTGCAGACCGGACTATAATCATTATGAAAACCAATTGTGTGTGTTAGGGAATGAAACTTTTGAGCGAAAACTGTGCGTCTGGACTTATCTAATAAATCAGGGGTCCGCTCCATGATCAAGCAAAACGTTAAGACAATGAGTGTCATGTGCATACATCAGTGCTGTCGTGCCTTCATTATTTTGTTTGTTGGGATCAGCACCCTTTTCTAGCAGTGCTCTAACCGCATCCCCAGCTCCGCTCTGTGATGCCCTCATTAATGCAGTCATCCCTGTGTTGTCTTGTTTGTTAGGATCAGCGCTTTTTTCAAGAAGTGTCTAATTGTATCCTCAGTTCCTTTCTGGTGTGCCATCATTAATGCAGTCATCCCACTCCTATCTTGTTTGTTCGGATCAGCACCTTTTTGAAGCAGTGCTCTAACTGTATGTCCAGCCCCTCTCTGTGATGCCATCATTAAAGCGGTCATCCCACTCCTATCTTGTTTGTTCGGATCAGCACCTTTTTTAAGCAGTGCTCTAACTGTATCTCCAGCCCCTCTCAGTGATGCGATCATTAATGCGGTCATCCCACTCCTATCTTGTTTGTTCGGATCAGCACCTTTTTGAAGCAGTGCTCTAACTGTACGTCCAGCCCCTCTCTGTGATGCCATCATTAATGCGGTCATCCCACTCCTATCTTGTTTGTTCGGATCAGCACCTTTTTTAAGCAGTGCTCTAACTGTATCTCCAGCCCCTCTCAGTGATGCCATCATGAATGAGGTCATCCCACTCCTATCTTGTTTGTTCGGATCAGCACCTTTTTGAAGCAGTGCTGTAACTGTATGTCCAGCCCCTATCTGTGATGCCATCATTAATGCGGTCATCCCACTCCTATCTTGTTTGTTCGGATCAGCATCTTTTTGAAGCAGTGCTCTAACTGTATCTCCAGCCCCTCCCTGTGATGCCATCATTAATGCAGTCATCATACTCCTGTCTTGTTTGTTAGGGTCAGCTCCCTTTTCTAGCAGTGCTCGAACTGCACCCTCAGCTCCTCTGTGTGATGCCATCATTAATGCGGTCAATGCACTGTTGTCTTGTCTGTTAGGATCAGCACCTTTTTCTAGCAGTGCTATAACTGCCTCTTGATATCCTCTCCCTGATACGATCATTAACGCCGTCATGCCATTCCTCCTGTCTTCTTTGTTAGGATCAGCGCCCTTTTCTAGCAGTGCTATAACTGCATCCTTAGCTCCGCTATGTGATGCCATCATTAATGCAGTCACCCCAGTAGTGTCTTGTCTGTTAGGATCAGCTCCCTTTTCCAGCAGTGCTCTAACTGTGTCCTTATCTCCGCTCTGTGATGCCGTCATTAACGCAGTCATTCCACTACTGTCTTCTTTGTTTGGATCAGCACCTTTTTCTAGCAGTGCTGTAACTGTATCTTTAGCTCCGCTCTGTGATGCCATCATTAACGCAGTCGTCCCACGTTTGTTTTGTTTGTTAGGATCGGCCCCTTTTCCTAGCAGTGTTGTAACTGTATCTTTAGCTCCGCTCTGTGATGCCATCATTAATGCAGTCACCCCATTAGTGGCTTGTCTGTTAGGATCAGCTCCCTTTTCCAGCAGTGCTCTAACTGTGTCCTTATCTCCGCTCTGTGATGCCGTCATTAACACAGTCATTCCACTATTGTCTTCTTTGTTTGGATCAGCACCTTTTTCTAGCAGTGTTGTAACTGTATCTTTAGCTCCACTCTCTGATGCCATCATTAACGCAGTCGTCCCACTTTTGTCTTGTTTGTTAGGATCGGCCCCTTTTTCTAGCAGTGCTCCAACTGTATCTTTAGCTCCATTCTGTGATGCCATCATTAACGCAGTCATCCCACTTTTGTTTTGTTTGTTAGGATCGGCCCCTTTTCCTAGCAGTGTTGTAACTGTATCTTTAGCTCCGCTCACTGATGCCATCATTAACGCAGTCGTCCCACTTTTGTCTTGTTTGTTAGGATCGGCCCCTTTTTCTAGCAGTGCTCCAACTGTATCTTTAGCTCCGCTCTCTGATGCCATCATTAACGCAGTCGTCCCACTTTTGTCTTGTTTGTTAGGATCGGCCCCTTTGTCTAGCAGTGTTGTAACTGTATCTTTAGCTCCGCTCTGTGATGCGGTCATCCCACTATTGGCTTCTTTGTTAGGATCGGCACCTTTTGGTAGCAGTGCTAGTGTGAGCACTTCTTCGATGAAATCTCTAATATCTTTTCCTGATGCCACTATTAATGCAGTCTTGCCATTATTGTCTTGTATGTTAGGGTCACCTCCTCTTTCTAACAGGTCTACAAGAACGTCCCTATCGCCTTTTTCAGATGCCACTATTATTGCGGTCTTTCCATCGTTGTCTTGAATGTTAGGGTCACCTCCCTTTTTCAGTAGAGCTACAACAGTGTCTTCATAGCCTTTTTCTGACGCCACTATAATTGCCGTCTTGCCATTATTGTCTCGTTTGTTGGGGTCACCTCCTCTTTCTAACAGTACCTCAAGAACGTCGTTATAGCCTTTTTCTGATGCCACCATCAAGGCAGTCTTGCCATTATTGTCTTGTACGTTAGGGTCACCTCCCTTGCGTAGATGAGCTTGGAGCGCCCTGAGTTTCCCACTTTTTGATGCCAACATCAAGGCGGTGATGCCAGTCTTATCTTTCTTGTTAGAGGAATTCCCCATGTGGCCTCTGGAAATTTGACCTTTTTTTCCCCCTTTGATTCCACAACCAAATATTTCTTAATATATTGTCCAGTTTCTGTTATATTTCAAGTCTGTCTACAGGATGGTTCGGTTGACTCTCTTGGCCTCTGCTGTTGGGTGGACATCTACCATCTGTTTCTCAAGATCTTCTTCACTTTGTAATAGAACTTATACACTTGATTCCTGTTAGAAGAGCGTGGTAGAGGGAATTGTTTGTGCCTGTCGCATTGTCGTATAAAGTATCTTTAACTCTATTTTACATTTGGCTGGGGGATGTTATGATGAAAAAAGTGAGTGTTTGGGGTCTGTCAGACCCCGAGTGTGAAATAGTGTTGAGGTGATTGAGAATGTAGTCATTCAATCTTTTACGTTTTCCAGAAACAGCAGTTAACAATGGCCACTTTAAATCACTGAATGACCTACTAACAGTGGCATCAGGACAAACTTGCACCTGTATCTCCCCGCTCACAACTGTCAGCATTAATTACTGATTTGTATCATTCTTTGCAAAGTCAGTGACATTTAGAGAGACTTGGAAGATGACACTTGTACGCCTGGCTTCCTTCAAGGTGTCCAATATTGTAAAACAGCTGGACTCTTCAGGACTCGTACTCTGTGGAAGCCTGTCTGAAATTTGGGAAAAGAAAAATTGAAAAAGTTACGCATGACGTGATTTCGCACTAATTTAGTAATCACCAACTTCCCATAAACATTTCCTGTACAGATGACACTCCTGGTCTATGCCAAGTATCAAATAGAATAATATTCATCAAAGCAACAGTGAAAGACACAGAAGAGCGTTTCTGCCCCCTGCAGTTCGCCTCAAAAGACATAATAGCTAGATGTATGCCATTTTTTACTAAGGTTCCATGCCATGCTAAGCTTACTTCATGTAACATGTCCGTTATTGAGTTATAATATGTTTACATAAAATACGTATTAAGATGTTTGTACCATGTATATCAGTGGCGGATCCACTATCAAATTAATAATGCTTAAGCTCCAGGGCTCCTAATCCTGGAAGGGCCATGAAGAAACTTCTTTCAGTGAGTGAATTTTCGATTTTGCGCTATTGTTGCTGGTTGCCTAGGGGGACCAAACAGTTCAAGCTTCATCATCATCATCATTGCCTTTCTCACCCTGGATCAGGGTATAGGCCACCAACAAACACTTTCCATCCCTCTCTATCATGGGCCAGCCTCTTTACATTATTCCAAGTCTTTCCGCTTCGTTGCACATCATTTTCTCTGGCTCTTCTCCACGTTCCGCGCGGCCTTCCTCTTGATCTCTTGCCCTGGGGATTCCAATCCAACACCTTCTTCGTGATGCTGTTTCCTGGCCTCCTGAGAGTGTGGCCGATCCATCTCCATCGCCTCCTACCAATTTCCTCTCTGACTGGGCTCTGTCTTGTTCTTTTCCGTACAATTTCATTGCTGACCTTCACTGTCCATCTGATCTTAAGTAGCTTCCTCAAACATCTGTTGATGAAAACTTGGATTCTCTTTATGCAGGCCTGGGACGCATTCCAAGTCTCACATCCATACAACAGGACTGACTTCACGTTCGAGTTGAATATCCTCAGCTTTTTTTTTTAGAGATATATCCTTGGTTCTCCAAATCTTGCTTAAGGACGTGAAAGCTGCCTGTGCCTTTCCAATTCGTGCTTTGACTTCTGCCTCTGTTCCTCCCTTATTGTCAATGATACTCCCAAGATAGCAGAAGGACTCTACATCTTCCAGTGGTTGATCTCCTACTCTGACTTGTTCGCTTGGGGGTGCAACAATTGTTAGGACATTCGACTTCACAGGATGTATCCTCAATCCAATAGATTCTGATATTTTATTTAGAGCTGTAGTCTTTGCTTGCATCTGGTCGTGTGTGTGCGACAATAGTGCCAAGTCATCTGCAAAATCTAAGTTCAAGCTTCAGGGACATAAATATGTAGGTCCGCCACTGATGTATGTGGTCTTAAAAGCCCTGTAGAAACCACTTTACCCCATGCGATAATAAAGTGATTCCTATCTTATCTTATCTAATGTTAGCCAGCGTATTAACAATGTAAGTGAACGCTGATCTGGGCAAGAGAGAAAGGGGCTTGGGAATGTAGTCAAATTTTCTGGCACAGAGCAGATTTTTCATTAATGTGAAATACATGATGGTTCGATGTTTTTTTTTTGACTACGAAAGCAGCTGATTGTATGACACAAACATATTACTGCGGATACTGCTACAACTTCTACTACTATTAATCATTACCACTACTTCCACGACTAATCTTTGCTACTACTACCATTACGAAAAACAGCAACTGCCACTACTTCTACTTACTACTACCATTGTTACAACTACTACAACTACTACTACATGTATTACTACCACCACTAATACTGCCACTTCTACTACTACTACTACCATTATCACTGCCACTACTACTATTACAATTACTACTACCATTCCTACTACTAGTACTACTACCACTAGTACTATTATTAGTTGTAAGAATACTACTACTACTACTACTAATAACAATGATAATAATATAACTGCTAACTATCTTCTGGGGTAGGAAATTTCAGACAAGCGTAAAAAAAGTTACATTGTCCATCATTCTCTGTTTAAATTCCAGACACAAACAAGTGGAGAGGCCAAGGCTTAACGACATGACATGACTGAACACAATCAGTCATGTCTTTAAAAAAAGTGGCACACCAATTTCCAACACTATGCTCTGGAGAAATCATTAACTGTGAAAGTGTGTCAGTGGAACAGGCCCGCAAATGGTTACCGTAACATTCCTGTTGTCTGGAAATCGATTTGCCCCACTTTTGTAGATTGCAGTATAAACGATCTGCCGGAGGTGGTCAGGGGTTTCAAAATATTTTAAATTTCAACTCTAATTTAAGAAAAAAAAATATAAGGTCATTTTCGAAACCAACGCTCTACAATGAGCAAAGTTTAACTATGGCCTAACCTGTTTTTTTTGCCTTTTTTTGGGTTTTGATTTCGTATCTACTGATTTAACAAAGTGATGATTTATTTCTCCAGTGTTGACAAAACAGTGTACTAAGGACAGGATTTATCTCCTGTGACATGAATGCCATTTTGTTCATAATAAATTTGACATGAACATTCAAACATGACAGAGATAACAAAGACATTAAACTAGCGCATCCAACGACGCTCTAAGCAAAAAAATCACAAAATGTCTAAAATCAGATATCTCTTTTTACTGAATCCGGCCAGTTGAAGGTTTCAGTACACATCAACTAGCAAACTATTGCTTCATTTACCTAATTTCATTCACTGCGCAGATCTCCAAAGCAAATGCTCAAGGCGCACTACTACACGCATACTATAGACTATAGGACTAATAGTTAAACCTCTCGTCAACAAACCGTGCGAGACACTGTTCGGATGTTATCAAGATAACAGACCGTAGAGCCCAAACCGAAAATGTATTTACTTATTGTCGGTAAAGTCGTAGAGGATTGTGCTTGCTCAGTGATTTAAATTTACACAGAGGCAGAGCTGTATATTAAAATTAAACACTCACATTTTCAGGAACAATTCACGTTTCTATGACACACTTTCACTTTAACATCAAGTTGCTTGAATTTCAGAACACTGAAATATTACACACACAGGTGGTCTAGGGCATTATGTGTTTAACCATACCTGTTGATGTGTTATTAGATGGATAAGAGACTAAGAGTGCACGCAGCACATAAACCCGGTGACGCGAACAGGAGAGAACATAGAGAACACTTCACGCGCGATAAAGCAAGCGCCTCTACACAAGCGCTATTTATAGCTTCGTGAATAATTCCACTCAAACCTTTTTGACACACATAATAAAGAACGCTCGTAACGTACGGTAGAACTTGCTGCGTAGCGAGTCATTTATAAAACCAAGCGTATCTTGGAGTACTGAAAGTGAATTCTTTTTTCAACACGGCAGTTTCAGTTATATATGTAGTGCTCTTTAGTTCAACCGCCCACAAGCCATAAATATGTCACAGTGTCAGCTTTACGGCCAGGCGGGGTAGCTCGGTCACGGTCTAGTGAGCACAGGTAGAGGCTAGTGGTGATTTTTTAGCCTGAAACAAATAATACACCACGTTTTTAAGAATGTGAATAACAAAGACTAAATACAGGATCAAAATAAAAATTTGATTTCTATTTTGGGCAAATTCTGAAGTTTTCAGACATATAAATTTCATAACACAATGTTCAATTATGCAGAGATGATTCATAACTGATATGAAAATATATGATTCATAATTAAATATGAAACACCGCTCTTATCAAAAAGATTACAAAGATTTTAAAACTGGTGAATGATACACCAATATCTCTGTGATGTAATAATGTTTCCTCTCTGTGGCTGACAACAATATTAATCCCACAGTGACTCGACAAAGTAGTGGTGTTATTTCCACTTGTTTGGATGTTACTGTTGCTTATCACTTGTCTCCAAAATGTGTAATAATAATAATAATAAAGTCACATATACAGCACTTATCCTTAAGCACTTTACATTTCTATGAGACACAAAGAAGAATAAGTGACAATTCTTACAGGTAGACAATGCAATCACAAAATAAGCAGTGTCTTTATACTCATAGGTGCATACCAACCAAAACATACACATGTGCCCACAAATACATTAATGAAATACCCGCTCACCATAACTTTTAAGATTGGTTTTAGGAGCATTTAAAAGACTCATATCTTTAGACCTTAAGTCTCTGGATGGAGAATATGGTCAAATAATAATGGAAAGATATGTTCGTAATTCAGATCTCTTCAAGCATTGATAACAGATGGCAGCGATTTTATATTCAATCTTGGCTCTATACGGATAATGGATGACAATGCATCTCCTCATTATCATCCTGTGCTGATACTCCATATGCCATCAGGATGTCTGAGGCGTGGTTGGCTACCCGAATAGGAGGTCCTCTCCTCTTTTCTGCATCATTCTGGCACCTTAGTCCACAAAATCTACAGAGAGAATGTAATTTCTCCATATGCTCATCACGACCATGATTTAAATAAAGATGGAGAGAAAAGTTTCAAAATTGTCAAGTAAGGTTTGGAAACAACTGTCGTTTCGCAGAAAACACAGACATAACATAATAATCAGTGGCAAATCAGGGTAGCCACACAAGACCTAATACAGGGAAAGGGAGGGAGAACCGAACGGGTAACAGCTGGGGGTGGGTAGAGAGCAGAGCAGAAAAGAGAGGGCTTTGCCTGTAAAAATAAAAATACATAGCTGGGGACATTTCCATAACTATTTTTACCATAAATCAACACAGTAAGGCTTTAGAAACATTATGGAGAAGGGAAACTGCACAAATCAAAAAACATCTCAATGAGTCTTATTTAGGTCTGACATGACGAAAATAGCCTACAAAAATGTGGTGCGTGAGGAAAAAAATTATAACTCGCTTAAAACATTGCTTAACCAATGAAATTGGTGCCGTTGGAAACTCCACATCTTGTGCCTTAAACTCACACTTCAAATTATCTTAAAAACAAAATTCCAAACGACGTTATTGGGGCTTAATTAGTAGTACTATTGATGTAGTAACTAAAAACATGCTAATTAGCTTACCTGCCATTCTTGTCAAAACTGTAATGCACAACTTGAAATAAAGGACATCAAAGTGAAGAAGATGGTTTGTGCTATTCCAATGTCAGCCCAAAATGAAGATAGCACACACGGCATGAAAAAAATGACAACTAAGAAAGAGGGTATTGCAAGTGATTCTCATGTGCAAAACACTGCAGTTTTCTACTTGACTTGCTCCACTGAGCACAGGTAGGGCCAGGGTCGGGTGGAAGGTCATAAATCTCACCTGCCTGAATAGCCATCGCCAGCCATTTGACAGGGCTTTGTTATAAAGGGCATGATTTTGCGGGTTTTAAACAGCCGTGCAAGCGTTGCAGCGACTTGCTGTGTAGTGTGTAGTTGCACCAGTACTTTTCGATGTTCTGGCAGAATAGGTGCGTGCCAGTTACACCATGTCTTGGGGCGACCCTATAAAGGATACAGATTGTACGAGGGCGTAGCAAAGGCGATTATTATAGGTGCTCCCCTAACACTCCGATGCTATACATAAGGGGTGCTGAGTAGTTCGGTGCCTACAAGCATATCGGTAGGTTGAGAAGGAAACAGAGAGAGAGAGGAAGAGAGAGAGAGAGAGAAAAGAGGGAGAGACAGAGTGAGAGACAGAGAGAGAGAGAGAGAGAGAGAGAGAGAGGGGAGGGTGAAGGATGATGATAACGATGATGATGATGATGATGATGATAATGATGATGATATGAAGAGATACAACGCCTGTTTTTTTTTGTAAACAGTAAAACATTACAGTGAAGCTTCTCCTTACCTTCATTTTTCATTCCGTTGCAATTTCTTTCCAGCATTTGTGGACCACATTTCCGTTTGCATAAAGTTCTCTTCTTTTGTCCCATATTGGCTACCTTGTATAGACAGAAGCGATTAAAGCATCAGCGTCCATGCTTGATAGTTTGAAGTAGACATCAGCATAGATCTCGATCTAGACACCCACTATACACTCAGGCTCGTTACACGCTTCAAAATCCATTGTTCAAATGATAAAACTTAGAATTTAAAAAAATTAAATATGTGATGATATTTTTTATCGATATTATTGAAAAAAAAAAAACCCTGCTCGGAACGTTGTTAATTTGAGGCCACAAATCGTCAATCAGATACAGTCCCGTCCAGCTTTGGTATAGTCAGTGGAAAAATTCACTAGTCCAGCAATGTGACGCCACACTACTGACATGCCACTCGCCACGGATCGATTCGGCGCGAATAGGAATTCACTTTTCATTCCGACAAAATAGGTACAGATGCGTCCTTTGCGCGCCGACTGCGGCCGATAGCAGGCGGTGTCTCTGTGTAATTATTGAGATTGTGTGGAACAATTCCTGTCGCTGACGGTGCCAATGAGCTCTGAGTCAGACTCGGTATCCTTTATGGGGTCGCCCTTGGTCATGATGAAAGTGTCAAGACTTATCCTGATGTAAGAATGAAATCTGTCAGGGCGAAGCTTCAGTTGACAAAAATGGTGATGGTATTCATCAATATGTCTTCTCTCTTTAATTATGTCATGGACACCGATTCGCCTCCTCTCTTCAAGCATACGTTGTGGCAAACACAGACCAAAAAGAAATATTGTGCGTCTAAGGAAGACGCCATGTTTAAAAAAAAACAGGTGGGAATATTGTGACTGGTGAAGTGCTTGCGTTTTCGGCTTTATCTATGTGCACATGAGGCTGTAACATCCGATTCCTTAAAATGTGCTTGTCTGTAGGTGCTAGTTTTTCTCGCTTGAGGCATTCTCTATGTTGTCTCCCCATTAGGGCCATCTTAACATCATTATGGGTCCCTGGGAAGATTCATTTGTAATGCGCGAGATTTTCTTCACCGTTTCAAAAAGCGATGTAAATTTACTTACATGGTCCCCCCCCCCCCCACCTAAATCCCTGGGGCCCCAGGACAACTGCATGTGTGAAGACGGCTCTGCTCGCAAATAACATTAGAGACTGTACCTTTCCTAAGGCCGACAAGGATGCAGTGCTCAGCTGTCATTATACCAGGACAAGACATCCCTCGAGATCATTCTTGCTTCACGGCCGGCCGATGCCAGATGGGAACGAACACAGTAAAATGTCAACGTATATATTTTCCTTTCGTTGCAACGTCGAACGGCCCTGTTGCCCGCTTCGTACATTGCATACAACGGCAAGACAGCGTCATTACTAAATTTACACTAATATGTCTTCTACAGAATGGTATAATATGCCTGAAAGTGGATTTGGCGCCCAGCCCATGGTCTTTGATGCCAAAATGAAGTTTTGTCTTAGAAGCTCCCGGTACTGCCCACGCCGACAAGACAGATACATTGCAGGGTGAAACTACAGCAACATGAGATGCCAACTGTAGACTTAGATGATGATGATGGTGATGATGTCCGAGATCCCTGATTTGTCTTAATAGTTCACATAGAAAACAGGATTACTCGAAATTTCTGGAATGATTAACATTGCCATACATTCTGACTGTGTACTTCGTCTATGAATAAAATATCAGCTATTAAATAAATCAATCAAAGTGATATATTACAAGCACATACAATGTGGAATAATATGACTCCAACGCAACTGTTTACTGTGATATTTAAAGAAAAGCGACAATAAAATTTAAGGACGTGTATCAATTTCTTTTGCAGAAAGATATCATTTTTTTTTTTTTAGCTCTATTTGTAGTCAGTGTAGTTGGGGAGACAAGTTTCTACCATCCATTTTTGACGTGTTATTATTCATATTGAACGTTTCCTTGAATTTTGTTTGATCAGGCTGGGTAGCGAGTGGATAACAGTAACAAAAAGAACAACAGCACAACAACTACAGTACCGGCAAGAACAACAAAGAGCATCACAAAACCTTCAGTTTTACAGTTGTTGAATAAACGCCCACATGAATTGATACATTCGGTTTCGTTTCTGTCCTTTCCTCGGTAATTCTCCGTTGTTTGTGTGGTCGATTCCAGCCTGCAGTGGTTTTGTATGACTGATATTTTTCTGTGAAAATATCGTTTGTTTTCGTGTTTAGGTCTTTATTTTAGTAGGTTCGCCGCTCCTGGAATGTATACTTCACTTTTCTTGTTTTTATATATCTTTTTTCTGTGTGTGTTTTTGTGGTAGGGATTAGTTTTCTTTAGAATTTTTGCCCGGGCATTGGCCATATTCGGCCTGTTCTTCTCGATTTTCAACTGCTAAGATAGCTTTTAGCGTGCGCAACGTCCACAGGGAACCTCCGAGTTTTTCGCCCTTAGTCGAGAAGACTATGTGCTCAGTCGTACCTACCATAGGATCAAGGACAAGATTTTTTTTGTCTCCAAAATTTCAACATGCTTGCACTGACAGGGGATCGAACCCGGTATCTTCGGCATGAGGGGCGAGCATCTTGCCTCTAGACTAACGTGTCCTGTATCGTTGGTGTCTTTCATCAAGCACGTAAAATTTCATCACAAGCATTGGTACAGTAATAGATAGATAGATAGATAGATAGATAGATAGATAGCCAACACCAACAAAGAATCGTCTATTAGTGATGGCAAACACAGAATAATTTGCGGAGTTGACTCAAACTGAGAGAATCTCAGAAGTGAGCTTAAGGCCTGTTTACAGTGGTAGATTTTTGTGTTCCTTCCACCTTCGAAACATGACCAAAACAAACGAGGCGCATCGCTTCTCCTACAGAAAACGGACCAGTGTAAACAAACAACGTTTCGAAGGGGGAACTCGGAAAACAAAAGACGGAAAGCCAGGAGAGTTCTTCCCACACAGTCCCCCATTCCTTTTATCTATTCCAAAAACCTACCAGTTTAAACAGGCCTTTACGCAGGGCAGTCTAGAAGTTCTGCAAAATGTTGGTTTCCCTTGGAAGGACACGAAGTTAAACTATAAAAAAAAAAGAGAAACAGCTATATGTTGCAAAGCCCCGAGTGAAACAACAACAACAACAGCGACAATAGATCACACAAGAATTAGAAAGAACTTTGCTGCTACGACCCTATAAATTTTCTTTATGTATTTTTTAAAAAACGTTCTGTCATGAAGGGTTTAGCTGAGTGGTCTCGTCCACAGCATCCGCTCCGTTCCGCACGGAAAAATGACGTATGAAAAGGAAGAACACTCTATAACTGAGGAGCGGAGCGGAACGGATGCTGTGGACAAGTATTCAGCGGCGAAGAATGTTTTACATTTTCATACGCCATTTTCAGTTAAATAAGTGGACAAGACCACTTATTATGTAAATCACAATGATGTCACGACAGTTTCTTCCTCTTTTAAAAACTCTATTTATATCAGCACATGGCTTCAATCTGAGGTTGTCATTGCAAGTGTCATAATGACGTCACAAAACAAAAACAACAAAAAAAAAAGAATGCGACACTGCCTGTCAAAATAGAATTGACGAAAGATGTGGAGTATGTTAACACATAGATCTATTCACTAGGCCGCAGCTTAACGACAGTACAGGCAAAATTCAGTGGGACTTAAGTCAGGTACCATACAGGGCCGTCAGACATAGCCTGTCAGCAAAATGTACACCCAAGAAATAGTGACAGAATCTGATTGTGTGTGACCGGGCCTAGGCTAGTGCCGGCCGGTGTGGTATCCCAGATTATCCCCCCCAAAATCTATCCCCCCTGATATTTCAGAATATCCCCCGGATAGTCTCGGATATCCTAGAATAACCCCCGGATATTCTGGAATATTCTGGTTTATCCCCCCGGATATTCTAGAATATCCCCCCCTATAACAGTTTATCCCCCGGGGTTAAAATAGGATGGGGGGATACTTGCCAATGGGTAAGCGACATCCTATTTTATCCCCCCATTACAAATTATACCCCATCTTTTTTTTGTTTGTCTTTGGGCAGCCTTTTCCCCCTTTTCTTCCTGTACGTTTCTGTATATAATCTTTCTCTGCCACACACACACACAAAACACGCACAAAAAACACACATTTATGAAGTGTGACTTAAAATGCGTTTTTAGCCGACCCCTCCAATTGCTTGACAATTTAACATTGTCGCGATGTGGGTTAGATGGGGATATTTCGACTGACACTCTTTCGAGGTCCGCTC
This sequence comes from Onchidella celtica, assembly GCA_963931925.1. NCBI lineage: Eukaryota > Metazoa > Mollusca > Gastropoda > Systellommatophora > Onchidiidae > Onchidella > Onchidella celtica. The sequence continues at coordinate 21,423,146 of OZ007569.1, forward strand.
CCACAATCGACGAACACACAAAAAAAAATACTTGCACTCTAAAAACTAAATAAATCAATTGCTTTGATTTTTAGCAGAACTGTAGGGCAGTTTAATTACAGGAATTAATGTAACAAATATAATTATAAATATAAATATCAATTCAAAGGCAACTGAATCTAACTAATGAAACTACAGCTTTCTATAAAGACTAACGTATTCAATCTAACTACTTGCAGGTCATATGAGTTATATGCCAAATAGAATCCGCGCACGTGGCGACGGATATAACAGTTTAAATTCTATTAATTCAATGAGACATGTTATGATATGGACATTTCCTCTAGACACGCCATGGAGAATGCTTGTACAACCATGCGTTGTCTGGCGGTAGCTCTGAAACTGTCTTCAAAAGTAAGTAGAACGGTTCACTTTCATCATTACACATTAGTATGGACTCTCACCATGAGGCCCTCACTGGGAGTGAGAGCGCTGGATGTAAACGCTGTGGGTTTATATCAAACCAAGTAGCTTAGGCTCTGGAGCTTTAAATCAGGCTCCTCACAATGGACTGCTCAACTGCGTCTCTATGTCTCTCATCTGGCTGAGGACTATCGCCGACCACCTCGTAAATGGATTGTCTACATGTGGCCCAGAACTAAGTTCTGTATGGCCTTAAATACTGGACTGCATCTGCAGCTTACCGTCTAATTCCTGGATTGTGATTGGTGCAACCACTTCTAGCTCAGCTGCCGAACTGAGTTATTTTAAGTAACAGCCTTACGCAACGACCTTGGGTCGACATCAAAGGTCGAATCACTCAATACAATATAATGTAATTTTATAGCAATAAATTCTTAACATGTTCAAAACCCCGAGCTTTTACTCTGGATCACGATATTTTCTGTACGTCAACAGAAGTCTCAATAACATTTAATTCCTACTCACCCCTTCCCTCTCTACTAAACCTAGTTCAAAACACGAGATATAAAAAGTGCTCAGCCATGCACACCTACGCTGTCCGTCTATCCTTCCCCACACCTTCTGTCTATCTATTATAAAAAAAAACTGTTCAAAACAAATTGTTTACGAGACCAAGTTATGCTGGCTCGCACAATAATTACGTTTGTAAAAATTACTCACTGCTCTCTCACAAAAATTTAGTCAGTGGAAACATTTATGGATTAAATCTGTTCTTGACAAACATTAGACCGAGTAGTGACAGGAAATAGCCTGACATTAACTAAGGGCATAAATCTTTCTCCTCCCGCCCACAACCATACCCTTTTTTGGAGCTTTTAGCAGGAGCAGTAATTAAAGAGATTAAATTTCGGTCGTGTTCTGTGTATGGAGCAATGAGAATAAAGTACATTGTACTCAGTATCATCAGACAACCAGGGCATCCATTCTTTATTGTGAGGAGAAAAAGGAACGGACAGCGCACGAGCCTGCTAAATTTGACAATATCGAGCTAGCACAAATGAAGTCGAGATATAATCTTAATCGGCCACTTGTGATAAGTTCTCATCTCATAGTAGCCTATGCTTTGACAGAAATGTGTATCCTTTGATAAAGCACCGTAGGTGTAATTTCCAAGTTTTTGAGGGACTACCTCATGACAATCGGTAGCAAGCAAAGAGGTTAAATAAACTCTTTGGTAGCAAGTTGTTGACTTCACGGGAGATGAGTGTTGAATTAAGAACTAATTATTGCACGTCAAGCATGGTGACACAGCAGTAACGAAACTAGTGCTGATGAGGGATTTGCTAACTTTGATAGAATTTCCCCTTTCGAAGCAACATTGTGGAGGATGTTACTGAAGGTTACACCATCAGCTTCAGGAAAGTCTATCACTGTCGTCAATTCTGAGAGCTGTCATTTGGAGAAGCCAGCCGAATTAACCCCCCTCTCCAATGCACTAGTCACACATCCATCTCAGAAATATTCCAAACAGCTGCAAGGACTGGCTGCCCAAGTGCGAAGATGTAATTGACCCAGCGTCCCATTCTGTTTTGTTATCAATACTCTAATGTTGCAAAGTTGCCTGTCACCAAAGCCGAGCAAAGGGCATTTATTGCATTTGATAAAGAATGGTTTCTGCTTTGTAATGAATCATCAGCATGTTTGTTGTCTTTTTTTTCCGGGAGATAGGGGAGGGGGGGGGGGGAGTGGGCGATGAACGAAAATTCGGATTCTAAGAAGCGATCTCGTGAAAAAGGTTGAGAACCACTGCTAAAGAAAGTGAAATCGAGCTGGGGGAAACTTTAGACTAGAGGGGGATGTTCTAGGATATACTAGATTATCAGGGGGGTTAAAATAGGATGGGGGATATTCCAGGATGTCACACCGGTCAGACACAGTCAGCTGTTGGCAGTCAAGACGTGCACATCAGAATTTTCTATACTTTCTCAGTCCACCCAGGAAGAGCCTATCATACTAAGCCTGGTCAGATACAGTCAGCTTCTGCCACCATTTCTTTGGTGCATATTTTGCTGGCAGCATCTGACTGTGTCTGACCGGGCTTAGTATGATATCCCTTTTAGGGTAAGAAAGCATCAGGATAGAGAGTATGGGTCTGCAAGAAAGGATTCCGTTTTAAACACTTAGTAGAGAGGCTAGAGACAGATGTAAAAGTGGGATCCATTCATATGAAGAGGGAGGCTGTAGAGAAATTTCATACATGCATTCTGCAAAGAAAGTTTAATGTGAAATCAGAAGATTGTATGGAAAGGGCTAGGCTGTATAAGAACTTTGTCAATGAGACAGGGAAAGTAGAGTGTGCTGGAAACATAAAAGGAGTGCTCTTTGTATCAAGAGGGAGACTCTAAAAGAGCAATTCAGCCTGTAGGAGTAGACTGATAATGGTGTCGTATAGATGTTAAAGTGGAAAGCTGTAGAGGAACCCTGCAATTAAAATTGGTGGTGTTAAAATAAGATCGTGAGTCCCGGTACAATTTCCTTTGTGAAAAAGATGTTGTAGAAGTGCCCTGCAGTTTAAGGCGTGCAGCCACAGAGAGGGGTGGAGTGTTTAGAATATACTCCGTCAAGAGTTATAGAGGTCGCTGTAGATATGCCATGCTGTACAGAAATAGTGACAGAAGTGTAGCGTTGTGAAAATAGTATCCGTTAAAATCTTGTGACAAGTCAAGGACACGCTTGTTTATTTTGTTTGTGATGATTATTGTATCCAGGACGGGTCAGGGGTAATTTCTAGAGGGTTGTGCATGTCACGTTATATTGTTGATCTTGTTCACTAATTGTCTCCTGGCTGTAAGTCAGATGTTTACTGTCCTCTAAGTTAAGTATGTCTTGTATGGTGTACGGAATGTTGTCTTTGTTGTAGTCGAATTGTGGTGTTTTTATTTCGGTCTTGTTCGCTGTGCAGTTGTGTATAATATGTGCTGTTGTCTGCACATGAAGTGTGGCGGCAGAGGAAGCACACTGGTGCATGTTTAACTCTTTCTTGGGTTTACTCTTTCCGTGATTAGTTCGCACACCTGTATTCAATAAATGTTCCACATGAAAGATGTAAATCACTGCACTGTTTCTTGTTCACGGGCTCTGCTTACGCCATCTTGCAGCGGTTGTGCAGAAAGGTGCATTTTACAAATTTGAATATAGAAAATACTAAACTGTGTTCAATGTCCAGCTATCATCCCAAACTTGGAAAGAAATCATTTACTTTGTACCTCTAACTTAATTCTGGCCTTTTCTTGTTGTTGTTGTTGTTTTGCTTTTAAAGTGGTAGCGGCTGCACAACTGTTCAATTAAATTACCATCACACTTAATACGTGTACGAACATCAACTTACACATGAATATTCTGCTGTTTGCCAAAATTGCCAACACACCAGAGCCAGGGAAAGGAAGACTTATGACATAATATTATAAACGGATGGTCCCATTAGCAGGAAATGGGCAGGATAGATAGATGGAGGGATGGATGGATGGATGGATGGATGGATGGATGGATGGATAGATGGATAGATAGATGGATTGATAGATTGATTGATAGATAGATAGACAGATTGATAGATAGATTGATAGATAGATAGACAGATAGATAGACAGATAGACAGATAGACAGATAGACAGACAGACAGACAGACAGACAGACAGATAGACAGATAGACAGATAGATAGATTGTTTTACAGTAATTACGTGCCGCCTACTTGATTTTATTCTAGTCTCAGGCAATGGCGATATTGATGTTTGTACTAGCAATGTAAACGACGCCATTGTCTAATGGCCACAAACAACAACAAAGTTAACCACACACAGACGGCGATAGAATCAGATGCACATAACACTCGTGACGACGGCCACAATAAATCTATTATATATTTCAGTAACTCGCAACCTTTGGCATGACTAACTGACCAAACTATACATTTTTCAGGCCTTAAATTTGGCAGGAAGGTGGCAATTGAGATAAGGAAGATGATGGCTATAATTAAAAGTTGTTTACTTCAAGCATGTATTTAAAAAAAAATAACAATGTTTATTGCTATGTAACATCTGTATTTTTGCATGTTTGTTTCGTAATATATATAGTACCGTGCATGTCATAAAAAGTAACCGTATCAAGCGTTCAGTTTGGTGCGTAGTGTTCTGGTGCGCATGAGTTCTGAAGCAAGACCCTAGATTATTACTTTTTATATGAGAGAGAGAAAGGGGGGGGGGGGCAGCACATTATTGTTTATTCCGGGCAATGCCCGGTAGGTCATATAGTACAAGATAATCCAGCCTGTACTCGTGTGTATAATTTTGTGCCTCTGGTTTCCAATGAATGGCTTTCTGCTTTCTCGTCATCATGCTTGCGGGAGTACCGTAATGAGGGGTTTGGGAGGGGACCGGGGGTGGGGGAAGGGGTGGGGGGGAAGGGTTCAATAACTGAATCATTCTAGAATGAACATGTAACTAGTTAGTTTGTTGTGACGTCCATTCACCATCTCCCCCACCCCCCCCCCCCTCCTCGACTTTTTTTTTTCTTCAGATTTAGCTCCAGTTCTGGTTTTGTTATGACTTAAGGAAATGGCTGAAATCATGTGCGATGCATTTCGTGCGTCTGTTTGTATATGAAAAGTGCCATTGTAAAAACTAACTCTTTCACACGGTGGGATAATTCTTCCGCTTTTATTAATTTATCAGTCAACTCAGGCAGTCTGTGGATCAACCAAGGAGTCCGCTTGAGACAGGAACTAACATCTATAAGTAAATCAGTTGTGTCGTGACTTCTAAGTACCATTCCATTCTTTAAGATGGACCTGTCAAAGCAAGTATTATGTTTTACCTGTGTCGTTTCCAGCGATGAGACGAAGCACACTGAATCCGTTGCTAAGATGTCCAACAGAATTTAGAGGTTTTAAAAAGGTATATTCTTATTATAATTATGAGCTCCTGTAAAGATTTCCTTCCTCCCTACGTGAAAGTTGTTTCAGTGGGAATTGGGCAACATCCTACTTTTGTTTTTATTGCTATCATTACTGGCTAAAATGTCCAACCGTTTTATGAACGGCAATGGACTGGGCAAGCCATGGAAGTAATTGCCTGCATGTATACTATCTTGTGAACATCAAACTCCTGCCCCCCCCCCCCACCACACACACACACCACACACACACATTTCATTCTTTCATTCCACCTAATCTTAAGCCTCTTTTGCCTTTCCTAATTAATCCCGTCCTTGGCCCAACACCTTACCTACACCCCTCACCTTACCTACACCCCTCACCTTACCTACACCCCTCACCTTACCTACACCCCTCACCTTACCCACACCCCTCACCTTACCCACACCCCTCACCTTACCCACACCCCTCACCTTACCTACACCCCTCACCTTACCTACACCCCTCACCTTACCTACACCCCTCACCTTACCCACATCCCTCACCTTACCTACACCCCTCACCTTACCTACACCCCTCACCTTACCTACACCCCTCACCTTACCCACACCCCTCACCTTACCTATGTCACGAGTGGAGTGAGCGATAGTTAATAATTACGGGGGGAAAGGAGGAGAGTAAAATTAACGCACGTAGACAAGTAAGTTAAAGCGTGCATGTTGTGAGTTGTGGGGGGGGGGGGGTCTGAATGAGGCGAAAGCGCTGTATTACTATCACTGCAAGTTAGAACGTCCTAAAGAGCGGACGCAAGAGAAAGCCCAGTGGGCGAACATAAGGGGAGCAGTCAGAAGACTAGTGAGAGAGTCTTTCCAGTGATGACTGGTAGGTGAAACGATGATTGATAATTATGATTGATGTATTATATTCGTCTATTACCATGATGTAAATAAGTATATGTGAGGAATGTGGAAGTCCTTGATATTGGATATAGCAATGTGCGCCATGAGCGATAGATGAAAGTGAGTTCATGGATTTGTAGCACGAGTGAGTATTGTGTACTCCGATGGAGGTGTGTTACCGTAAGATGTTTGGTGAGTGAAAGGTGAACTATTGTGTGTACGCTTCATGGGTTGTAAGGAGAGGTGGAGTGAATAGAAATGGTAGGGTATTATACCAATGTAATGTTATTCTTGTAGGTGTCGGGGACGGGCCAAAGAGCCGCCTCGGTGAGCACAGGGGATAGGCCAGCATAGGGCCGGAGGCCACACATAGGCCAAGAGTGAGGCTGTCGGTGCAGGACAGTAGAGGCACATAAAGTCGTGGCAGTCAGGCCACGGACAGGGACGTAGATATGAGCGTGAATGTGCTAATGGAATGATAATGTACTATTACCATGTTGATGTGCTAGTGGAATGATAATGTACTATTGCCACGTTGATGGGCTCTTGAAATGATAATGTGCTATTGCCATGTTGATGGGCTATTGAAATGATAATGTGCTATTGCCATGTTGATGGGCTATTGAAATGATAATGTGCTATTGCCCTGCTGAGGTGCTAGTGGAATGCTAAGGTGTTATGGCAATGGGAAGGTGATATTGAGAGACTGCGGGGCCAGTGAATTATTAATGTGCTATTAAGACCCTGAGGGGAGAGGCTGAGGCCGAAGTGTCTTTAGGAAGTACTACCGGGTTGTGGATCCGAGGAAGAGTGCATGTGGGAATAAGGCCGTTGTACGGCAGTTAAATTCAATAATATAATGTATGTAATTGCGCTATTATCTGTATAATTATGTTTAATAAATGTCTGAGTCTGATGGGTTGTTCTGTTAAGTGTTAAACTTGTTCGTTCGTGATTGTTGTCCTGTCATAACTTATTACATCTCCCAGTCTGGGATTTGTGACAACCTACACCCCTCACCTTACCTACACCCCTCACCTTACCTACACCCCTCACCTTACCTACACCCCTCACCTTACCCACACCCCTCACCTTCCTCTTTCGATCCTCCTTCACTTTTTCATCTTTTGCCACCCATTTTCATCTTCGTGTGTCTCACCCTTTATCTAGTTCTTTTTCTGGTCTATGCTCACCTAGATCTATCCGTTTTATGAAACACAGTTGCGTATTTGGAAAGGCTGTTGATATAAGTACGTACGCAATCCCAACCGTTTTGCTCTAGGGGAGCAAAAATATACGTAGCTATCCCTAACCTCGTCCTTATCCTCAACCCTGATTCTTATCCACTCCCTAACCCGCGGCTCCCCGTACCCGCGGCTCCCCGTACCTTCCACCAAAAAAAAAAAAAATGTGAAAGAATAATTCGTTAAGGCTGTTGTTAGGAGTATTTCTGGAGGAGTTTTCTAGCTCTGGAGCCACAGAAAGCTTTAAAAATACATACCCCTAGCCCAAAAAAACTTGGGGGGGGGGGGCGGGGGGCGTAGGTGCTTGTAACAACATTCACTTGGAAATAGAATGCTAATTATTTGGAGACTAAAAACCCCTTGTGTCGTAACACGTGTTTGCCTTTTCTGTTACCCGAGAAACGACACCTCCATCCGCCTTTTTAAGAATGGATAAAATACCTACATTTATGTATTTGTTCTTCTGCCCTATTCCATTGTTCACAATTTTTGTATGAGCAAATGTCATTTTAATGTCCTTGCCGCTCATTGGTGATTATTAATACAAAAAAAAAAACAGCAAACAAACACACACAAAAAAACCCACATGATGTAAATTTTATGATTATTGACGTCCGTAACTCACTTAAAATACACACATCTGCACTGTGATCATCTGAGCCGTGTCTAGCAGGCAACCAACCAAGACATAAACAATTCACTGCTGGCCTCCTGTTCCCTCGCCCACCGCACGTTTCATTTGCTGCGTCATGTCCGCTGAATCGCGAAATATCATAAAAACCACAGAAAAACTGTGGGGTCGCAGCAGGGCTATAAGCAAGGTCAAAATTGGGCAAAAAGAAAAGGTTGTATGTTGCGAAACCCTGCGTGAGAAATAAAACCCAAACAATACAAAGCAAACTAAAGAGAAGACAGAAAATCGCAACATACAACCTTTTCTTTTTGCCCAATTTTGACCTATCTGCGGATACAGTCTTGACTAGGAGGCACAGGCCTTACTCAGAAATTAGCTGAGACTCTCCGCCTTACCTGGGAAGAAGCTGCTGCGCCCTCCCGCCGTCTCCGTGTACGGCTTTTTGTCTCAACTCCCGGGAAAATCAACAATTGACTACATTTCTTTTCTTTACTGTATATTTGATTGATCTGACTTTGAATGTTCTCAGCTGACATTATAGCACGGCTTCTCTCGGGAAATCCGATAATAAAACAATTTTAATTCTTGCAGTTCCTGTTACCTGAACAATTCATGTTGGCTAACGTCATGAGTAACGACTTTACCAACAAAAAAACACAAAAAAACTTTTAGTTAGTGTCAAGACCAGAAATTGGGTAGGGCGGAGGTAGACGGGAGACAGGCGGTTTAGGTGCTATTGTCCGTTCACCGAGGCATGGTCACAGAAAACTGCTCGAAGCGTTGCAACCGTCGACGATATTTGAATGTAATTTGGCGTGAAGTCTTAAATTTGTGATGATCCTAACCCAGATTTTTTGCCCCCGAATTATTCAAGTAGTTTTCGAGTTTGTTTATTTTATTTGCGGTATATAAATAAAGAGAGTACCGACAAGGGTAAACATTTAGGTGCTTTGCTGTAATGATTTAACACATGGTTTTGAGTCCCACTAAAATGTGGTACAGCACGTGATTAAAGTGAGTTTAAAAACAAACTCTCGTGATTGTTCACTGGTAGGCCAACACAGTGTCAGAGGCGTTGTCAGAGATCTTTCAATTTCAGAATTCCTTTCATCGTGGTATTAAACATCAAAATCAATACGATGCGGAACATTGGAGAACAAGACCTTCAAACTGTCAGACATCCAAAATCTAACTCATGCAGCATTGAAAACAGTTGCTGCAGAATTTTTCTGCAAGTGAGAGGACCATGTATCGCGGTTGGAGGAAGAATACTGGCAAAACGAGGGCCTTCATTTTATTCAACCGAATATCGTTATCAATCCAATGGAGACATCCGACTCAGAAAGCGACTGAGATGATAAAACATTAAAAAACATCGAAAAGTTCTTGCCCGTTTTGAAAAAAAAACAAAAAAACACCTTTTTAGGGCTAACCTTTCTATTGGGTCTAAGGTGGTCCCAAGTCCGCATACCTGATCATTGTACCCACAAAGCCATGCTCTTGCAATGACAGGGATTCAGAGAGGAAAGGGTGATCATATCTCGATATGTATATTTCTCACAACTTAATACAGATTGGAAAGCTTAGCTACTTTACAAACTTTATCTTTCATAGAATGTTACCGTTTAGCATAACTAGAAGACTGTTTTCAATTGATAAGTAATGAATCTGCGGTAGCTTTATCTTACAGGAAAGGAACAATAAATGCATTTACATGTAAAGCAAACCTCAAGTCCGTAACGTGATGCTACGCCACTGCAATTGACCACAGATTGTTACTATATTTAGGAATTTAGATCAACTACAGGGAAACGAGAAGTGACAGATCATGTTGGAACACACGTATACTGTAAACGTCTATACGTTTGGGACCATTCAATTGAAAACAAAGAAAAGATCAATGGAATTCGCCGCTTTGAAAGAACGGTGCTGTGCATAGACTTCAAATTCAAGATTTGTAGGGTCATGATAAATGTAACACTGAATGCAAAAATTCAGGACGCTGTATTTCGTAACAGCTGAGAAAATCCAACTAAACCGTGATCACGCCTCGGTGAACGGCTATAGAAAAATATCGCAGTGAGCGATCCCTACACAAATACCTCCCCCCCCCCCTTTTTTTTTCTCCTCCTCTCTCGCCTCTTCCTCCGCTCATCCCCCCCCCCCCCCAGTCACACAGACACATCGAAAAAACAAAATCATCCCCCATTGACTTTGTGGAGAGTCCAGGTTTTTATTTATTATGATTCGGCTATGTCTTATGTAGACAGAATGGTGAAAACTTGCAATTTCGGTTCTAGTTTTACTGACTGCCCTTTCCGGTAGTGCAAGGTGGCTTCTTCATTTTGTCCTTCTGTTTAGTGTTAAACTTTCTAAAATATCCCCATCTTCAACATAACACAGGGCGTTCAGAGTAAAAGGATCAGAGAAGAAACAGGGAGAAGCAGTTAAAAATGTTAGGTTTTCCAAACCATTCTATATAGGCCCATTTCACAGATATGCCATCTTTGATGTAAGGACCGACGCATCACCATGGCGACTGTAGCATTGATTTTGATTCGTTAGCTGATTTGCACTGCGAGCATTTGAGGCGACGCGAACCAATCGGCGGCGAGCTAATAGTAGTCCACTACAGTAAACAATGGCACGTGTGTACATGCGCATGGCAGATGTTCGGTCAGTTCTTTCAGTTCCTTTCTCCTGTTTACACATACGGTAGGGAATCTGACCAGCTTGGATCCATCCTTTCCACCCCCGTCATAACAGTCAACTGCAATGCAACCAGCAGGCATTTTAACCGCTTAGACACATATATTTCGAAGTTACACTCATCAGCTGATCCACCGGCCATCTTGGGTGTCGGAAGAAAAAAACAAAAACACTCTGTGACGTCATTCGCAATGGGCCTATAGTACTAACCAAACTTTCAATGGTGACACTCCCTAGTGACAGTGCAACGGAGTAGAATGACTCAACAGTGCATGATTTCAAATTGCGACAGACCAGGAAGAAAAAACAACAACAAAAAAAACAAAATAATTTTTCATGCAAAACGGGACATGAATAAGCATTTTGTTGACCATGGCACAGACTTGATTAATTGACAAAGGTTTGTGAAATATCATTCTTTCTGTCAACACAATATGTGCCTATTATGGTAAGTCTTGTCTACCGTGTTTTATTGTGATCCCAAGTCTAAAAAAGTAAAGTGACCGAAATAGTTTTGCTTTCTTGTTGTTAACAAGGTCTTTGAGATGATTCAGTCATATATATGAGCCTTGATATCACCACCACCCGTTTTCACCTCCCCTCCGGTGTGGTATTCCAGATTATTTCCCCCCCCCCCCAAATATATCCCCCCGATATTTCATAATATCTCTCGGATACTCTAGGATATCCCCCGGGGTTAAAATAGGATGGGGGGATACTTGCCAATGGGTAGGCGGCATTCTATTTTATCCCCCCCATTACAAATTATCCCCCACCTTCTTTTTGATTTTGGGTAGTCTTTTCCGCCCTTTTCTTCGTGTGCATTTCTGTATACAATCTTTCTCTGCCACACACAAAAGACATATACACACAAAACACACATCTATATCTATATATATATATTTTGGTAACTCGAAACTTTGGTCACTTAAGGCTCAGGAACCGCATCATACTCAGGCTTCAAACTTTGCACAACAGCATATTATCAATGCGAAATTAACATGGGCTTCTACGTTTCATTTTTCATTGTTTCCGCATCATTTAGATCTATTTCGAGTCATGGTTCGGCATTTTAAGGTTTCATTGAAGCTGCGCATGCGCATTATGTTTGTTTTGAAGTTGAAACTGAAAGAGAGCGAAAGTGCAAATCTATTATTATAAAAGTGAACTTTGAAGGCTATGTTAGCCTACTCCTCCGTTAATACTTAGCCCACATGCTTCAAATTTTACACACGTCGACGGTAAACCCTTCCTACTCCAAGTTTTTAGAACAGGGACACGCTATTATGATCTATTTTTAGTACCGTGACGCAGTTTCCTTCATCGTTCATTCGCCGAAGGAAGCAAATTGTGGATTAACGGAAAACATGGATCGCCCGTAAACTTTACCGAAAAAGGGTAAACAAACTCCAGTCCAGAGTAGGCTCGGAATCCGAGTCGATACTGATTCTGTCATTTTTTTTTTTTTTTTGTCTGTGGAAGGAACTTTGCTTTGTGTACTAGATCTAGTACATTATAAGTAATGAAGATATTTCTCCCGGGCAGGGCCGGGTAACTCAGCTAGTATAATATAAAGTGTGACGTGTGACTTAACATGCGTTTAAAGCCGACCCCTCCAATTGCTTGACAATTTAACATTAGACAGGAAATAGCCTGGCATAAACTGGGGGCATAAATCTTTCTCCTCCCGTCCACTCATCATATCCTTTTCTGGAGCTTTTAGCAGTAGTAGTCATTAAAGAGATTAAATTTCAGCGGTGGTCTGTGTATGGAGCAATGAAAATAAAGTACATTCAGTATCAACAGAAGTGCCAAGATGTAATTGGCCCAGCGTCCCCATGTCACGAGCGAGTGAGCGAGGATCAGTAGTTACGAGAAGAGGGTTAACCCACGGGGTAAGGGAAAGCGTGCATGTTGTGAGTGGTGGGGGTCTGAATGAGGCGAGAGCGCTGTATTACTATCACTGCACACTAAGACGTCCTTGAGAGCGGACGCAGGAGAAAGCCCCAGAGGGCGAACATGAGGAGAGCAGTCGGAAGACTTGGGAGTAGTGTTTTTTCCAGTGATGACTGGTAGGTGGAACGATGATTGATAATTATGATTGATGTATTATATTCGTCTATTACCATGATGTAAATAAGTATATGTGAGGAATGTGGAAGTCCTTGATACTGTATATAGCAATGTGCGCCATGAGCGATAGATGTAAGTTGAGTTCATGGATTTGTAGCGAGAGTGAGTATTGTGTACTACGGTGGAGGTGTGTTACCGTAAGATGTTTGGTGAGTGAAATGTGAACTATTGTGTGTACGCTTCATGAGTTGTAAGGAGGGGTGAAGTGAATAGAAGCGGTATGGTATTATACCAATGTAATGTTATTCTTGTAGGTGCCGGGGTCGGCCGCCTACGGTGAGCACAGGGGATAGGCCAGCATAGGGCCGGAGGCCACACATAGGCCAGGAAGGAAGCTGTCGGTGCAGGACAGTAGAGGCACATGAGTCGTGGCAGTCTGGCCACCGACAGGGACGTATATGTGATCGTGAATGTGCTATTGAAATGCTAATGTGCTATTGCCATGTTGATGTGCTATTGAAATGCTAATGTGCTATTGCCATGTTGATGTGCTATTGAAATGCTAATGTGCTATTGCCATGTTGATGTGCTATTGGAATGCTAATGTGTTATGGCAATAGGAAGGGGCTATTGGGAGACTGCGGTGCCAGTGAAATATTAATGTGCTATTAAGACATGGAGAGGAGAAGCTGAGACCGAAGTGTCTTTAGAAAGTAACTACCGGGTTGTGGACCCGAGGAAGAGTGCATGTGGGAATAAGGCCGTTGGACGGCAGTAACTTGAATAATATAATGTATGTATGTAATTGCACTGTTATCCTTATCTTTATATTTAGGTTAATAAATGTGTGAGTCTGATGGGTTGTTCTGTTAAGTGTTATACTTGTTCGTTCGCGATTGTTGTCTTGTTATAATTATTACATATCCCAGTCTGGGATTTGTGACACTGGGGGCTCGTCCGTTGTGACACTGGGGGCTCGTCCGTTGTGACACTGGGGGCTCGTCCATTTCCGTAATATTTAGTTAGTAGGTATTTGTCAGTGGGCATTTGTTACTTTAGTTTTTGTCCACGTAGTACTTATCTTGTGGTAGGAATTTGTGCTGTCTTTGTTCGTGGGATGAATGGAAATTTCATGATGGTATGATTTATGTGTTTTTATGAATATGTATTGATGCATGTATTTTGATGAATATGTATTAATAATGTGTACTTAAATTTCTTCAGAGTGTGTGTGCCAGCCTGTAGAGGTCAAGCAGCCAGAGCTCCGAGGAAGGGGAGGAACTTAAGTCTAGTAGAAAGTTAAGTGAAACTGAAATTTTGTACCCTGGATTGGGGGCTGTTCCTTAACCTGTCTTTTTCTCTGTTTTTGCTGTTTTCGTTGTAATTGATTGTACGGGCGGTGGCGCGGGTTTGCTGTGGTGAGCGTAGTTTATCCTCTTCGGGAGGTGGGCTAAATTTGGAACTTCGTTCATCACAGTGAACAGTTCTATAGGGACCTGTATTTTTGTTTAGATTGTGGCGTTCCATCTTCCTCGTTGTTTTAGGAAGACGTTTCTCTTGTCCCTCTCTTACCTATCTGTAGATACGTTCTTTTTTTTCAGACTCTGTTCTTGTTCGTACCTTGTAGTGTAATCGGCGTAGTTAGGTTGCATTTTTTTTCCATTATATTTTCTTTTTTAGGTCTTTGTCCTAGTCTGAAGTTCTTCATTCTTGTCGTTTCTATTCTCTATTAATAGTGCTATACATTTTATGAACATAGAATTAGTTAGAGAGAATATGCTATAAAATGTTCAGTAGGTAAATTTCTGAATTGTATTTGAGACAATTGGGTGTTGTTATATCTGGTGTGATCTCAGGTCTCTGGTCGTGTCGTTAGTGATCATACCGACAGGTTGGTCTTTTTCATAATACATACCATAACCATAAATCTGTGAAATGGCGGATCTCCGTGAGCTCATGAAGGTAGGTACGGAACTTGGCCTTGAGGGAGAGGAGCTGCGCAGCTGGATTAAAGAGCAGCAGGCGGAGTTGCGCGATGAGCGTGCTAAAGATAGAGAGCGAGAAAAAGAGGCTCAGGAGCAGGAAAGGGAGTTTAAGCAACAGGAAAGAGAGGCTAAGGATAAGGAGCAGGAAAGAGAGGCTAAGGTTAAGGAACAGGAAAGGGAGTTTAAGTTAAAGGAGTTAGAAGCTCAGCAACAGGAGAGAGAGGCGCGAATAAGAATCGCCGAATTAGAACTCAAGAAGAATGCGCCAACGGAAACAGTTGAGCGGCAGGGGCAAAACAAAAGTGGTGTTAGAATTAAGCTGCCTACGTTCGACGACCGGAAGGACGACATAGACGCCTTCCTTTACAGGTTCGAACTGAACGCACAACTGCAATGGGGGGAGAATAAACAATTATGGTCCACTTACCTGGCGTCCTTATTGCAGGGGCGAGCGTTAACCTACTTTAAAGAGCTACAGCGCGAAGACGTACATGATTACGATAAGCTGAAGTCTTTGCTGCTTCGCCGATTTGCGCGTACGGAGGAATATTTCCGGGAGCAGTTTAGGCGAGCACGTGCGGATACCAGGGAGGACTTTGCTGCCTTCGTCGCGAGACTAGCAGAATATTTCACGAACTGGGTGGATTTGGCGCATGTGGGCGCGGATTTTGCTAAATTGAAAGACCTAATGATCCGTGACCAGCTGTACGCGTCGTGCCATAAAGATCTGGTGGCTTTTCTGAAAGAAAACGAACCCGCGACGGTGCAGGAGGCGTCTAAGTTGGCGGAAGCATACCGTACGGCACACCCGTCCAAACCAGTCGCGAGGGCGTACGTACAGGATGCTGGTTACGTCGCCGTGGTTGAGGGGTCGCCGGCAGGACATAAAGACAGGTCGCGTCAGCGTGGTGCCTATAATGGGCAAGCCCAGGGGCAACGTAGGGGGTATCACCAATCACCTGCATATGGATCCGCTAAGTTTGACCGAGCAGGAGGGCTAGGTCGCGGTAATGGCCGAGGGCGATTTGTGACCTTTGCCGATGACCGACGGCATAGGGACTTTAGTTCCAGTCGCGATGGGTCACGGGGACCCAGGGCTAGCGGAGCACACGGAGCGGAGTGTTGGACTTGCGGACGCGTAGGTCATTTTTCGCGGGATTGTAGGACCGCGAATTGTTGGAACTGCGGAAGAGCAGGTCATATCGGGGTAAATTGTCCTGCAGGTAGGATAGCGGCGAACGTGGATGACAATCGCAGTGGCGCCAGTCCATGTTCCCCTAATAGATTTCATCATGCGGCCGCGTGTGTTACATCGGACAACGGAGGCGGACAGTATTCTAAGTGTCCCAGTTGTGAGAAGTTATTATCTTCCGGTGTTTTACCTTGTGGGAGAAAGATCCCCGTTATAAATTCATGTCATACAGGAGGTGGTCTTAGGGTTTATCCGGGGTTTGTTGGGGACGAACCGGTCTCGGTTTTACGAGATACAGGATCTACGGTTGTGGGAGTGCATAGGGACTGCATTCGGGATTCACAGCTTACAGGTGAGACTGTCCCGTGCATCCAATTTTCAGGGGCCATTGAGAAATTACCCATGGCAAGAATAAAGATAGATACACCTTTCCTTAGCGGGGAAGTCGAAGCAGTCGTTGGTTGTTTTCCAGGCGCCCAGCCCATCATTGGTAATGTATCGCGGGTAGTTTCCCCTTCCGAGGAGAATGTGCAGGCATGGTCACAATCAAAAGGTATTGACTTTTGTGCCGCAGTCGAGACACGTCGACAGGTACGTGATGGGAGTAAGATTAGACCTTTGGCAACGCCAGCGGTCAACCTAGATGTCACGCCAGAGCGCTTGGCGAGATTGCAGAGCGAGGATCCATCATTGAGTCCATGTTTTGAGGAGGCGCGAACGGAGAAAACGAGGAAATATAAGAACGGGTCGTCTTCCTTTGTTATTCAGGCGGGCATTCTGTTCCCTAAGTATGTAACGGTGACTTCCATTTTAAAGCAGGTCGTTGTGCCAGCGTTGCTAATCGCAACAGTATTGCATTTGGCACATGATGTCCCATTAGCGGGTCATATGGGTATAGCTAGAACCAAAGAAAGGGTTCTTAGGAATTTTTACTGGCCATCCATCGACAGAGATGTACGATTATATTGTAAGCAGTGCAGTGCGTGCCAAAAGACGACGCATAAGGGTCGTACACCCCAGGCTCCTCTTCAAAAGATCCCCACGGTTTCGGAACCGGTTAAAAAGGTTTCGATAGACCTTGTTGATTTAAGAGAAAGATTATCTTCAGCGCGTATAGCAGAAGAAGCTTCTAGTATCGCTTCGAAAAGAGCAAAAGACTATAAAGATAGAGGTTCCAAACTGAGAATTTTTAAGTCAGGAGACAAGGTCCTATTGTTATTACCTACGGACCATAATAAGTTATTGATGACATGGAAAGGTCCTTATGTTATTGAGCGAGTTGTTTCAAAGGTAGATTACGCTATCCACATTGATGGATCGAGTAAGGTTTTCCATGTTAATATGCTACAGCGATTTTATGAGAGACCACAGTATCTGTGTGCACAGACAAAACCAGAGGAGACTGTCTTCTCTATTGCTTGTACGGGGGTCGTAGACCAGTTAGACAGTGACGTAAGCGACACCGAGGCGCAGGAAGAGATACAAATTCAATTGCCGGAGTTAACTCCGACACAAGGTTACAGGGACGTAAAATTTAACCCTGACCTTACGAGTTCAATGAGTAGGGAACTTAAGACCCTGTTAGCGTCATTCCCGGATGTTATTACGGATTTGCCGGGTCGCACTACAGTGATCCAGCACCAAATAAAGTTGACTTCGGATAGGCCAGTATCTCTTAGACCTTATCCGCTGCCTTTTTCTTCGAGAGATAGAGTTATAAAGGAAGTTGAGTCAATGTTGAAGTTAGATGTGATAGAACCATCAACATCGCCGTATTCATCACCCATCGTCCTCGTGAAAAAACTTGATGGATCGGTGCGGTTCTGTATTGATTTTCGAAGATTGAACACTATTACGGTAGGCGATAGGGAGCCTATTCCGTTTCAGGAGGAACTAATAGCTTCATTGGCCGGGTCCACGTGGTTTTCCAAGATAGATTTAACGAAAGGTTATTGGGAAATCCCTCTTACTGAGGAGTCTAAACAATACACGGCGTTCCAAACGCCCATTGGATTATTCCAATTTAAGGTCATGCCATTTGGGTTGGTAAACGCGCCAGCGACGTTTGCACGATTGATGAGACTGGTATTGAAGGACATACCTAATGTCGTGTCATTCTTTGACGATATAGCATGTCATACGTCGACATGGTCTGATCATATTCAGACACTAACAGTAATTTTTAAACGATTGCGTCATTTTGGGTTAACTGCTAAACCCGCAAAGATGGATTTGGCATGTCCAGAGATAGTATTCTTAGGACATATTGTGGGTAGAGGTGTTCAGAGACCTGAAGTAACAAAAATTGACAAATTAGTAGGGTTGCAAATCCCTAAAACAAAGAAACAAGTCAGAAGCTTAGTGGGAATTTTAAATTATTACAGAAAGTTCATTCCAAATTTTTCCTCCATGTCATCTTCTCTTACTGACCTTACTAAGAAGGGACAACCCGATGAGGTCCAGTGGACGTCTGAATGTCAGACAGCATTTGATAATTTGGTGACAGCATTATCATCGTCACCCATTCTGATATTACCCGATTTTCGATCTAATTTTATCCTCAGAACGGATGCGTCGGACTCTGGTGTCGGCGCTTGTCTTCTACAGGAGAAGAACGAATGTTTCCATCCTGTATGTTATGTCAGTAGGAAGTTATTGCAGAGAGAAAGAAAGTATCCTGTGATAGAGCGGGAGTGTCTTGCCATTGTGTGGTCCGTCCAGAAATTAGGACGTTATCTCATGGGACGAGAATTTTGTATCCAGACAGACCACAAGCCACTAACGTTTTTGTCGAAGAATCGTTCGTCCAGCCCACGCTTGTCTAGATGGGCATTGGCTTTGCAGCCGTATACCTTCGTTATTCAACCAATTCCAGGAACCAGCAATCATATCGCCGACTACCTTAGTCGAGCCTAGGGGAAGAGTTCAGGAGCTTATACATCGGAGGACAGGAACATTGACAGGATCTGTCTGAACGAGTCGTCGACTTTAAAATATTGACATTATAAATATGATATGAAGAATGGTTGATAGGTTGATTGGTTTTTGATTCTGTATTAGGTATTGTGTTTAGTTAGCTATTGATGATGTGATACATATATGCATAGTGCAGGGCATATTGATCCCCATATTTTCCCCTGATTCCGGTATTTTATGTGCTAGGGGCATTGGTAGGTCATTTTTATGTAAGTATTGCTCACGCTCACTCGTTGACAGTCATCTTGATGCGATTTGAAATTAATTGCATTAATTTTTTTGGGGTGGGGGATGATGTCACGAGCGAGTGAGCGAGGATCAGTAGTTACGAGAAGAGGGTTAACCCACGGGGTAAGGGAAAGCGTGCATGTTGTGAGTGGTGGGGGTCTGAATGAGGCGAGAGCGCTGTATTACTATCACTGCACACTAAGACGTCCTTGAGAGCGGACGCAGGAGAAAGCCCCAGAGGGCGAACATGAGGAGAGCAGTCGGAAGACTTGGGAGTAGTGTTTTTTCCAGTGATGACTGGTAGGTGGAACGATGATTGATAATTATGATTGATGTATTATATTCGTCTATTACCATGATGTAAATAAGTATATGTGAGGAATGTGGAAGTCCTTGATACTGTATATAGCAATGTGCGCCATGAGCGATAGATGTAAGTTGAGTTCATGGATTTGTAGCGAGAGTGAGTATTGTGTACTACGGTGGAGGTGTGTTACCGTAAGATGTTTGGTGAGTGAAATGTGAACTATTGTGTGTACGCTTCATGAGTTGTAAGGCGGGGTGAAGTGAATAGAAGCGGTATGGTATTATACCAATGTAATGTTATTCTTGTAGGTGCCGGGGTCGGCCGCCTACGGTGAGCACAGGGGATAGGCCAGCATAGGGCCGGAGGCCACACATAGGCCAGGAAGGAAGCTGTCGGTGCAGGACAGTAGAGGCACATGAGTCGTGGCAGTCTGGCCACCGACAGGGACGTATATGTGATCGTGAATGTGCTATTGAAATGCTAATGTGCTATTGCCATGTTGATGTGCTATTGAAATGCTAATGTGCTATTGCCATGTTGATGTGCTATTGAAATGCTAATGTGCTATTGCCATGTTGATGTGCTATTGGAATGCTAATGTGTTATGGCAATAGGAAGGGGCTATTGGGAGACTGCGGTGCCAGTGAAATATTAATGTGCTATTAAGACATGGAGAGGAGAAGCTGAGACCGAAGTGTCTTTAGAAAGTAACTACCGGGTTGTGGACCCGAGGAAGAGTGCATGTGGGAATAAGGCCGTTGGACGGCAGTAACTTGAATAATATAATGTATGTATGTAATTGCACTGTTATCCTTATCTTTATATTTAGGTTAATAAATGTGTGAGTCTGATGGGTTGTTCTGTTAAGTGTTATACTTGTTCGTTCGTGATTGTTGTCTTGTTATAATTATTACATATCCCAGTCTGGGATTTGTGACACCCCAGTCTCCTGTGTTATCAATCCTCTACTACATGTATGTTGCAAGTAGTCAGTCACCAAAGCCGAGCAAATAGCATCATCAACAGGGAGAGTCTGTTTCTAGTTTACATGAGAAATAGTCATCAAAACCTACAGACTGTCCTGTTCTGGGATCTCATGGACAAAACTTCCTAATCAGGGTCGCAATGTCAAGAATGCATTCCACCATCAATTCAATCAAACAACGTTCAAAGACAATGCAGATTCGAGACAGACGGAAAAACAACAACAACAACAACAGCAGATTTTTTAACCATTCACGGCAGGGGTATACATATAAGTGGAGGTGAAGATCTGTTCAGTGACAAGCAGCTGATCCCATTCAAGTGTACCCATACAGTCCCAAATTGTTTTGCCTTCCAGATCCAACCCTTTTTACAGACTTTTTCTGAGCAAGAGATCTTTTAAAAAAGTTATTCTGGGTTACAGAGAATTGCATCCTGGTTTGATCATTTAAATTTTTCCATCTTCCAGCCTCATCTGAGACTATCTTTCCTTTCTAAGGGTCACACCAACTTTTTCCCTCCTTGGAAGTCTATCATTCCATTACATAATGATAGCATAAAACTCTTGTGCGTCCTCCTTCTCCCTATCACCCCCGCCTCATTTTCTCGAAGCATTTCTTTCAATACAGTAGGACACAATCATCAAATGTGAAAGGGCCTGCTGGATTAATATAGCTTTAGTCCACGCCTCAACAACTGTTTTTCCCTACTATCTTATAATGTACATAATGCATTTTGTCAGCCTTCTCTCATGGGATAGGCAAAATGGCCTACTGACCTTGAATGTCTGCAACCTCGCCGTTGATGTCAGTAAACCAATAGAACAGTGGTTCTCCTCGTGGGCGATATCAGCCCCCTGGGGAGGTGATTCTGATTTCCAGGGGTGGGGAGGGGGAAGAAACGAAGAAAAGGGCGACAAGGGGGCGAAAACGAGGAATGGGGGGGGGGGGGCGATACGGGAGTTGAGGGGAACCAGCAATGAAGAGCAATTTGGGGACAAATACATGTCAATTGTCAGACATTGACTTCTTCAACAGCTTAGATGGATTTGATGAACAGAAATGGGTTGTTTTGTTGTAGTTTTTTAGCACATTGATAAAGAATGGTTTCTGCTTTATAATGAATCATCAGCATGCTGGTTGTCTTTTTTTTCCGGGAGATACTAGGGGGGAGGAAGTGGGCGATGAACGAAAATTTGGAATCTAAGGGGCGATCGCATGAAAAAGATTGAGAACCACTGCTAAAGAAAATGAAATCGAGCTGGGGGATACTTTAGACTAGAGGGGGATGTTCTAGGATATCCTAGATTATCAGGGGGGTTAAAATAGGATGAGGGATATTCCAGGATGTCACACCGGTGTGGTATCCCAGATTATCCCCCCCAAAATCTATCCCCCCTGATATTTCAGAATATCCCCCGGATAATCTAGGATATTCTAGAATAACCCCCGGATATTCTGGAATATTATGGTTTATCCCCCCGGATATCCTAGAATATCCCCCTCTATAACAGTTTATCCCCCGGGGTTAAAATAGGATGGGGGATACTTGCCAATGGGTAAGCGGCATCCTATTTTATCCCCCCATAACAAATTAACCCCCACCTTTTTTTTGTTTTTGGGTATCCTTTCCCCCGTTTTATTTTTTCATGTGCGTTTCTGTGTACAATCTTTCTCTGCCACACACAAAAAACACACACACACACAAAACACACATATACAAAGTGTGACTTAACATGTGTTTTAAGCCGACCATTCCAAATGTTTGACAATTTAACATTAGACCGGGTAGTGACAGGAAATAGCCTGACATAACTGGGGGCACAAATCTTTCTCCTCCCATCCACCCACCAAACCCTTTTCTGGAGCTTTTAGCAGCAGTAGTAGTAATTAAAGGGATTAAATTTCGGTGGTGGTCTATGGAGCAATGAGAATAAAGTACATTCAGTATCAACAGAAGTGCGAAGATGTAATTGGCCCTTTGTTATCAATCCTCTAATATGTTGCAAGACATTAGTAGTCTGTCACCAAATCCGAGCAAATGGCAGCATTAACTGGGAGAGTCTGTTTCTAGTTTACATGAGAAATAGTCATCAAAACCTACAGACTGTCCTGTTTTGGGATCTCATGGACAAAACGTCCTAATCAGGGTCGCAATGTCAAGAATGGATTCCATCATCAATTCAATCAAACAACTTTCAAAGACAATGCAGATTCGAGACAGACGAAAAAAAAAAAGAAGATTCTTGGACCATTCAGGGATATACATAGAAGTCGAGGTGAAGATCTGTTCAGTGACAAGCAGCTGATCCCATTCAAGTGTACCCATACTGTCCCAAATTTTGTTTGCCTCCCAGATCCAACCCATTTTACAGACTTAGCGTGTTCTGAGCAAGAGATCCATTAAAAAATTTATTCTGGGTTACAGAGAATTGCATCCTGGTTTTAATCATTTAAATTTGTCCATCTTTCAGTCTCATCTGAGACTATCTTTCCTTTCTGAGGGTCACACCAACTTTTTCCCTCCTTGGAAGTCTATCATTCCATTATATAACGATAGCATAATACTCGTGTGCGTCCTCCTTCTCCCTGTCATAAAGCCTCATTTTCTCGAAGCATTTCTTCCAATACAGTAGGACACAATCAGCAAAATGTGAAAGGGATGCTTTAGTCCAGGCCGCCACAACTATTTTTCCCTACTATGTTATAATGCACATACTGCATTTTGTCAGCCTTCACTCATGGGATAGGCAAAATGGCCTGCTGACCTTGAACGTCTGCAACCCCGCCAGTGATGTCAGTAAAACGTTAGAACAGTGGTTCCTAACGTGGGCGATATCAGCCCCCTGGGGAGGCGATTCTGAATTCCAGGGGGAAGGGGGGGAGGGGAGGAGACGAAGAAAAGGGCGACAAGGGGACGAAAACGAGGAGCGGGGGGGATACGGGAGTTGAGGGGAACCAGCAATGGAGAGCGATTTGGGGGCAAATACATGTCAATTGTCAGTCATTGACTTCTTCTACAGCTTAGATGGGTTTGATGAACAGAAAAGGGTTGTTTTTTTTTTTCTGCTTTATAATGAATCATGAACATGCTTTTTGTCTTTTTTTTTTTTTTTCGGGGAAATAGGGGAAAAAGTGGGCGATGACAGAAATTTTGGAGTCTAAGGAGCGATCGCCTGAAAAAGGTTGAAAACCACTGCTAAAGAAAGTGAACACCCCCCCCCCCCCCAACTTAGCAACAATCGGGCCAGTTTTATGATCAATAGAAGATTTCTCCCAGGAAAGGTCTTACTGGTGTTTATTTGTGCTATGATGTGATCACCAGGTAGAATAGGGTATGCCAGGTACCCAGGGTTACTCAACTCCTAACATTGAATAGGAATGTCACTAGTTGTAAGTTATTTACTTGGAGACAGTGATGGTCACTTGTTATCGCACTTCCCTCACTATCTGATTTTGAGCCTTAGAATATTTTTTAGTGCTATGGTATCGCCATCCCCCGAGTTTTAAACAAGTTAGTAAGAGCTTTAAAGTATAGGAAACTTTATGGCAAAAACAAGTCAGTCGGGACCTAGCCAGCGTGGGGTTAACACATTAGTAACTTCTATCAGAAATAGACTTAGTGGAAAATTCGGGAGTTAGATTAGTAAAATAAAAGAACCTTTTCATTTACATGCAAGTACTATTTGTACTGATGTAAATAAATACATGAGCCGACACCAGTTCGTTCATTGTTTTATGTGGGCGTGTGTCCTCTCACACCCATGTCGAGTGTGCAGCACCCAAAGAGTGACTTTGTGAAATAATAGCAAGAAAACAACAACCAGCACAAGATCCAGATGAACAGGGAAGAGAGAGTGAGGCTGACAGTGCACAACTCTTCCTCACTTTAAACAACCTAGCTGTGCAAGTCATGACTTCAGAGACCTGTGGCGATGAGGGAGTGGCGAGCTCAATCTATGCATGGAGGACGAGTGCATCCCCAAGGTCCTTCTCTATGGAGAACTGGCAGAAGGAGCACGTCAAGTCGGATGACCCAAGTTTCACTTCAGAGACAGCCATAAGATGACCCTAAAGAGCATGGACATCCCTGTTTAGATCTGGGAAACTCTTGCCTCAGACCGAACAACATGGTGCAGCCTGATTTAAAAAAAGGGGGCAAAGCCAACTGAACAATGCCGCAAGGCAGCTGCTGAAAGCAAAAGGGCAACACAGAAAGCACGAGCAGCTAGCTCTTTTTTTCAGCCACCCACTGGCCTGAAGTGCGCAATATGTGGCAAACAGTTCCATGCCCAGATTGGACTAATCAGCCACCCACTGGCCTGAAGTGCGCAATATGTGGCAAACAGTTCCATGCCCAGATTGGACTAATCAGCCACCCACTGGCCTGAAGTGCGCAATATGTGGCAAACAGTTCCATGCCCAGATTGGACTAATCAGCCACCCACTGGCCTGAAGTGCGCAATATGTGGCAAACAGTTCCATGCCCAGATTGGACTAATCAGCCACCCACTGGCCTGAAGTGCGCAATATGTGGCAAACAGTTCCATGCCCAGATTGGACTAATCAGCCACCCACTGGCCTGAAGTGCGCAATATGTGGCAAACAGTTCCATGCCCAGATTGGACTAATCAGCCACCCACTGGCCTGAAGTGCGCAATATGTGGCAAACAGTTCCATGCCCAGATTGGACTAATCAGCCACCCACTGGCCTGAAGTGCGCAATATGTGGCAAACAGTTCCATGCCCAGATTGGACTAATCAGCCACCCACTGGCCTGAAGTGCGCAATATGTGGCAAACAGTTCCATGCCCAGATTGGACTAATCAGCCACCCACTGGCCTGAAGTGCGCAATATGTGGCAAACAGTTCCATGCCCAGATTGGACTAATCAGCCACCCACTGGCCTGAAGTGCGCAATATGTGGCAAACAGTTCCATGCCCAGATTGGACTAATCAGCCACCCACTGGCCTGAAGTGCGCAATATGTGGCAAACAGTTCCATGCCCAGATTGGACTAATCAGCCACCCACTGGCCTGAAGTGCGCAATATGTGGCAAACAGTTCCATGCCCAGATTGGACTAATCAGCCACCCACTGGCCTGAAGTGCGCAATATGTGGCAAACAGTTCCATGCCCAGATTGGACTAATCAGCCACCCACTGGCCTGAAGTGCGCAATATGTGGCAAACAGTTCCATGCCCAGATTGGACTAATCAGCCACCCACTGGCCTGAAGTGCGCAATATGTGGCAAACAGTTCCATGCCCAGATTGGACTAATCAGCCACCCACTGGCCTGAAGTGCGCAATATGTGGCAAACAGTTCCATGCCCAGATTGGACTAATCAGCCACCCACTGGCCTGAAGTGCGCAATATGTGGCAAACAGTTCCATGCCCAGATTGGACTAATCAGCCACCTTCGAAGTCACTCGGCAACCAATAAAAGATGGAGTTATGGTCATCATCAAGGGACAAGGTGGTCTAGAGGCAAGGTGCTCGCCTCTCATGCCAAGGGTCCCGGGTTCTAAACCCGGGCAGTGCAGGCATGTTGGAAATTGGATTTTGCTCATATTTTCAAGTCCCTGGTCCTATTGGGGGGGTAGGATCGAGTACCTAGTCTTCTCGGATAAGGACGATAAAATTCGGAGGGCCCGTGTGCATGTTGCGCACGTTAAAGATACCTTGGCAGTTGGAAATCGCAAAGAGCAGGCCGAAAGGCCGCTGCCCGGGCAAAATTGAAAATTGAAATTAATAGATTAAAATTTATCCATATCATCCCCCCCCCCCCCCCCCCACCAGCAGCAAAAAAAATTTTATTATTCATTATTAAATATATATTGTTATTAATAAATATTCAAATATTATTTGAGTTGTGTGTTGTGAACTGATGTGAGTTGTGAACTGCTGTGAGTGTGAACTGTTGTGAGTTGTGAACTGCGCCTAACAGGCTGCGTTACAATTTGCTCTGAGATAGAGAGAGAGAGTGAGCGAGACAGGGAGAGAGAAAGAAGCAGTGCAATGTGTTGAGCGCTTCGCAGGCAGCTCCATTCTGCTCTGTGGTTGACATGTTGTTTCTGTAAAGCGCATAGAGCATTTTAAATGGATATGCGCTATATAAATGCTATACATTATTATAACACTGTCTTGCTCTTTTCCTCTCTAGCTCTTCTGTAGCCCCTCATATTGTAGCATTCAGAAGATGCAGAGTTGTAATCATCGGGGCTAATTTTTTGCAGAGCGTTATGCAAAAATGTGGTCATTTGTGTTTTCTTATCTTTCCTTTTTTGTTTTTTGTTTGTTTGTTTGTTTGTTTGTTTTGTTTTGTTTTTAAAGGCACCATCAAATGAGGATGTTGCAATGGAAGCGAGGTATCCGAGTTTACATGAAAGAAAGTCAATTGGGCGCTGCACTCATTGAGAACAATACCAATAATCAATTATAATGCAGAAGATCATAAACTTAGAAATTAGAGTTAGTCTGGCTTCCAAACTTAATTTCACAACATTCCACTGTAGCATCCTCCTTTGACGTAGGAACTTTATTTTTATTTTTTATTTTTTTAAACGAAGGAATGAATACAACATGTAAGAATTAAAAAAATTTAACAGCAACAAATTAATTCAGTGAAATGTCACAAATTTTGCGCTGAACCTGAAACAAATTTCATACAGCTCTAGTCGCGTTCTTTGTCTAGATCACATTCTATATGCATATCTGTGCATAAAATAATATTGTAATGAGATGAACCATAGAAGTAATTATGATCTAACTATTAAAGATCCATTCTTTAATTAATTTTGTTAATAAGAGAGAATGAGACTGCTTCAAAAGGAAAAGTATTACATGTATAACAAATGACATACAACTTGCTCTGATATAGATATTCAGCAAATCAAAACATGGACAATAAAATCTAACATAGGTTTCAACAGCCTTATAAACCGGTGATATTATCTAAATCGTCACCAAAAGCAGCTGGCATTGAGGTTTCAAAGGTCCCACAAAAAAGTACCGAGACATGCTAATGGTGAATTTTTAATTAGTACCTTTAGGGAACGGTTCCAGCATTTTAAATTTCAAACATTTAGCCAAGTGTGACCGCATCCGAGACTGCTGAAAATGTAAGGATGAAATATCTGCGTTACCCATTGCTATCTCTATTGCAAAAGCAATTGCAAACAAGCCACAGTCATTTCCACCCTCCTGTTTTTGGCACGCCATCATATCGACCACTAAAGGCAGTGTTTCGCAGGTATTGTACATTTCCACCAGTTGCGACATTAGGTCGGAGCTGATTTCTTCATACAATGAGTCAATGACAAATACTTTGCCATTCAGACACGCTGAAACCACCCAGTAGTTTTTTTTCACCTTCCAAACATAACCCTACATTACATATAACATGCATTATGAGTATGTCAATGGGAAGCACTGAAATTATCATGACTTTTTCTCAGTGCACTGGAAAGAATATATTTTTGACAGTTTTTACCGCTATTTGTTATGATAATGACGATATAATCTTATCACGCAAGACATTCCACTTCCGCTAACAGTCCGACGTGCTTTAACATCACAGGGTTCCACGATGACTCTATGGGGTTAGATATGGGTAAAAGTCAAAGGCATCGTCTTGACCTTCTTTTTGTATATGGCGATTTTAAAGTTTGTCTTTCCTATCCATACAGCATTGTTTGGCCATCATGTTAGTCTTTCTTTGGAAAGTTACATAAGAAGTAATCGTGGTTTTGAACCAATCCCTTTACATTTTTCAAGCCCTCCCGATACTTTAATGGGATCAAGTAACTCTGAGCACAGGCTAGCGCCAGTTAACCCTCTATGGCTATGAGAGATTTTTTGGGTGTGCTTTTTTTCATGAGGTCCATTTGTTATATTCCCTATCATTATTCACATTAAAACATGTCACTCAGAAATTCATGATGCTGTTCTTGCTGCAAGACTTCAGCGTACAAAGGCAGTCAATCGCTGTGGTACATCCTGGCTTATACAACATAAACATGCAACAATAACCTGAACTGTGCTGGTATAATACACGAGATGCCATTTAGTGTTATTTTTTTTAAAAACAATAAATTTGGATCGTAGGTTACTATAGTGGATGGACTTAGCCCTTTCTTTACAGTCTGGTCCATCAATTGAAACTCGTCCCATCTTATGATGTTGAAGAGAAGGATCCGTGTTGTGATTTGTGCTATTGATTAGAAGAGTACTGAGAAGACAAACAAGTATGCCCGATCCAAAATTATTATTTGTTTAAAACAACACTAAATGGCATCTCATGTATTATATCAAGCACAGTTCAGGCACATTGGGTGGTCCAATGATGAAGTCAAGGCTTTTAAAAGATGAGCTTTTCCTTGTAGTTTCTGTTGGTGTCAGCACAGTTTTTAGCAAAATGTAACATAATCTGGGTTTTGAGCCGACCCCTACAATTGCTTGAGCGGACTGATGACATGACGCGTGCCGAATGTGGAGCATGCAGGTGTCACGTCCACGAGGGCAAGAAGCCTTGTTAACGCGATAGCCCCCATTGCGCGCTTGCCCGACACAATAGGCCGTTGTTATTAATTCATTATTTCAAGACTAAACGAAACACACACTGTCATTATCTCACGATAGTAAGTCTGCTGTATTCTGTTCTTGGTGTAGACCTTGGTCCTGTCTATTCATTTTCATTCCATGCTTTACCAAAGTTAAAGCAAAAAGAGACAGCGTGTTCTGAGCTAGAGATCCTTCAAAAACTTGTCCTGGGTTACAGGGAATTGCATCCTTGGTTTTAATCATTAAAAACTTTCGTCTCCTTCAGCCTCATCTGAGACAATCTTTCCTGTCACACCATCCATTTCCCTCCTTGGAAGTCGACCGTTCCATAATAATAACGATAGTATAAAACTCTTGTGCGCCCTCCTTCTCGCGGCCAACCCCGCCTCATTCAACAGCTGATTTTCCCCGCACTATAATTATAATGCACATACTGCATTTTGTCAGGGACGGGCAGAGTGTCCTACTGACCTTGAACGACTGCAACCCCGCCAGTGATGTCTGTAAAACTTTAGAACAGTGGTTCTCAAGGCGGGCGATAGCACCCCCCTCCCCCCGGGAGCGATATCGCCCCCCTATTCGATTTCCAGGGTTTGAGTGGGGGACGAGGAACAGGAGCGATATGGGGGTGGGGAGGGGGAACCAGAATGGAGAGCCATTTGGGGACAAATACACAACAATCATTGACTTCTTCAGTGCCTCGATGGGTTTGATGAACAGAAAAGGTTTTTCTTTTTGTGCATTTGGCAATGACTGGTTTCTGCTTTATATAATTATAATGAATCATCAGCATGCATATTGCCATTAATAAGGCACTGAAAAACTTTAAAATCATAACTTGTGAGTGATCTCTATTGTTTTGACTACGGATTTTTTTCTTTTTCGGGAAATAGGGGGAAGTGGGCGATGAAAGAAAAGTTGGACTATAAGGGGGCGATTGCCTGAAAAGGTTGAGAACCACTGCTAAAGAAAGTGAAATTGAGCTGGGGGATACTTTAGAATAGGGGGGGATATTCTAGGATATCCCAGAGTATCCGGGGGGTTAAAATAGGATGGGGGATATTCCAGGATGTCACACCGGCACCCAACTGGTGGCTCGCTGCCTGATGATTCTGCTTCACACTAAAGCCCTACTTGGCCACATATTTATGTTGTTCTGCAAGAGTGCAGCGAAAAATTTTTTACATGAACAAAAGAACAGCATTCAAATACCGGTACCCTCAATACTGTTATCCTCCATGACAGTGGTTCTCAACCTTTTTCTGGCAATCACCCTCCTTAGGCCTCAGAGCCTGTCATCGCCACCCCCCCCTCCCCCTCCTCAAAATTTCTACCCAAACCCAATAGATATATTTCACAAGAAAACGGACCACACATTAATTTGGATGTTTTCAAAGAATTAATGATGACAAAAAGGTCGGGATCATTCATTGTAAGACAGAAAGCATTCTTTATCAAATGCACTGAAGGAAATGGGCCTGTCCAGTTCATAAAAATCAATTTCATGTGCTGTTGAACAAACCAATGGCTGCCCTGTCTTTGCTTCCAAATCGTCCTCCAATCATGTGTGCGATCCTCTACCGCCTCCTTTCATCGTTTTCGCCAACTTGTCGCCCTCTTCTACGTTTTCGCCCATCCCCTCACCCCCCATATCAAAATCGCCCCCCCCCCCCCCGGGGGTGGGCGATATCGCCTATGTTGAGAACTACTGCTCCATGACAACGCGCGTTCTCATAAGATACGGGGCCACAACTCAAGTCTCTGGAGAAGCTGAATATCCCAAGTTTCCCCCAGCACTTTAAAGCCCTGGCCTTGCGCGAAGCGAATTCTGACTTGCCAATCAGGAAAGATAATAATTATGTCAAGGTCCAAGTACATGGCAATCCAGGGCCTTTCAAAAGCAGTGAATTCTGAACCAAAGTCAAATTAAGGTAAAAAGAAAAAGTTGTATGTAGCCAAGCCACGCGTAAGAAATAATACCGAAACGACATAGAGCTAACAAAACGTAAAGAAATGGGGAAGACAAATCAATATTTCAGGAAAACAGAAAAGACAACAACAACCACAGAAAACAAAACCACAGAAAACAAAACAAAACAAAAAGTATAGAAAGTTGAAGAGATAAAACAACTGAACAATAAAGCAAAGTGTGGAATATGAAATTTAAGTAGAATATTAAGTCAACACACAACTTTATCTGCCAGCCCTGACATGTATTTCCGGAGCGCAGCATGTTCGCCAATGTATGGCGGCTCAAAGGGAATCACATTTCCCCCTCCATAACTCCAAGAGCAGTGAATCTCCTAAAACAAAGACACAAACACACACACTATTGTTTAACATAAGGGAAAAAGAGATCGTCTCAGATGACTGAAATCCGCACATGATGAGCCTCAGGATTCGCCTCTCCTCGAATTAAATTCTGCTGTTTTTCATTTCGAACTTCCGACACCTCCTCTTTTTTATTTTAGTGATGCAAAACTGAATGCTTTTCACATTTTTATCCTCTGTTTACCTAGTGTGTTATTTTTGTATGTGGTCACACTTTAAATAGTAATATAACAGTACACATTTCTTTCACTAATGTTTAGTTTTTACCCAGTAAAAAACCTTGTCGCTTTCTTTCTTTCTTTCTTTTCATATTAATTATGATACAAAATGGAACCCACCCTACTGGAGTATTGCCGAACTGAGCAATAAAAGTCAGTGAGCTATATCAAATTCAGTGACCTACATTTGGCACGCTGCTGGCTATGGTTCGCTTTGGAAAAGTCTATTATATCGTCGTCCACTTCTTGCATAATTACTGAAGTCTACTATTGCCTATCTGATGCAGCCGCGATAGCTAACATTAATTCTATGTTTACAACGTACGTACGGGGTCCAACATATTCAATGCAATTTCCCCGAGTATCAAAGGAAGTTAGTCTGCGATTCGTCACATGGCACCGTGAGAAACATTAAATCATCGATTTTTGCCAGCGATAACCAACAAAAGAGAGAATTATAACTGAGTGTACATGAATGTCCAAATTAATGTGAGTGTGTTATCATCGGTATGTCTTTAAACTCCACGGTTATCTAAGAATGATGATGTTTGGTACACTCCATGGTTATCTAAGAATGATGATGTTTGGTACACTCCATGGTTATCTAAGAATGATGATGTTTGGTACACTCCATGGTTATCTAAGAATGATGATGTTTGGTACACTCCATGGTTATCTAAGAATGATGATGTTTGGTACACTCCATGGTTATCTAAGAATGATGATGTTTGGTACACTCCATGGTTATCTAAGAATGATGATGTTTGGTACACTCCATGGTTATCTAAGAATGATGATGTTTGGTACACTCCATGGTTATCTAAGAATGATGATGTTTGGTACACTCCATGGTTATCTAAGAATGATGATGTTTGGTACACTCCATGGTTATCTAAGAATGATGATGTTTGGTACACTCCATGGTTATCTAAGAATGATGATGTTTGGTACACTCCATGGTTATCTAAGAATGATGATGTTTGGTACACTCCATGGTTATCTAAGAATGATGATGTTCAGGTCTTTCTATCAGGAGGTTCCGCTGCCCTTGGCATTTACAATTACATCTCGCTTTTCTTGTTTTTTATTTTTGTTGTTCTTCTTTCTGCATGTTTTTGTGATTAAGTTTTGACCATTTTTGCCCGAGCAACCGCATTGTTCGGCCTGCACTTCTCTTTTTTCAATTGCCGAGGAATCTTGGACGTGCACATGGGCCCTCCGAGTTTTTCGTCCTTATCCGGGAAGACTAAGTGTTCAATCCTACCTACTATTGGATCAGGGACAGGAATTCCCCCCCCCCCCCCCAAAAAAAATAAAAAAATTCCGACATGCTAGCACCGACTGGGGATCGAACACACATAAACTATGAGAATAAACGGATCGAACACGGTACCTTCGGCACGAGGAGGCGAGCACCTTGCCTCTAGATCATCTCGTCCCCCCATCTAAGAATGATTCGTTTAATGTGATGTAAAATTCATGTTTTATTGGTTGGTTGCTGTTTGTAGCCATCTACTCAAATCACAGCCTTATTTCACAAACTTTCTGTCTTTCGAAGACCCCAAACACAATTTTCTTACATGCAATCAAACACGTATTTACATTTATTATAACATAATATTTGCATCTGCCAGCTTGTGTGTCAGATCTGTCTCAAGGTTGTGCCGATCTACCCACTGAAAATCACCCAAAATGTTTCCCCCAGTGCGCGGATGGTACCTATGTGACCTGCTTCGGTGGCAAGGTCTATATCAGGTAACAAAACTAGCGTGTTTCCGGCGCGTGTTTCGGCTTGCATGGTTGTGAACAGCAACAAACATTTGGGCGTATATTTGCAAAAGACTGGAGTACATCTACAGCGCTGAAAACGGCTTACATGTGAACACGGCTTAAGGCTGTTTTTAAGGGGGACATAGTTTACGTAGACAGCTACATTTGAACAGCGAGAACAAGTCAGCATTTTCTCTTGTGGCTTTGTAATTAGACTGCACCCCCCACCCCCCATAATAAATGCGCAAAATAAATACTACATTCAGATAATTATGACAATAGAACATTGCGACGATATGAAAATATGAGAAACTGTTGAGGAAACCCATATATTCTTCCCGCTTTTGACAATTGTTCACATAAGGACAGATACTGATTGGGCCTGGAGCCCACACGAGACTTGCTATCGTGATGCAGTCGCGGCTAAGCCTATGTGCTCACATTATACAGCTTTGTTGCCTTGTAGACGCCTCGCAGTCGGATCGCAGGTTTTTGACATCTAAGCGAATGAATGAAGATGCTCACACACCAGCCAGATATGGGCACATTGAAGAGTCGATAGGAACCCACACAGGTCGTATGTATGGGCTTAGCTTTGGTTTCATTAGCCAAAGGACATCACACACGTGTCTCTGTGACAGCTGAGGTGACAGAAGATGGACCGCCAGAAGCACTAACTAAATAGGTGGTTCATCGTCTTTGATAACCTTTGTCAGTTTTTTTTCCAAATGTTTTTTCACTAACTCATGCTGCCAAGTGCCAAATATTGCATAATTTCTTTGTTTCCATTAAGAAAAAATCTTTGCCTAGGCCTCGAGGCTCTGCGAAATAGATTTTTTTTGGCCATATTTTACTTTATGACAGCCGAAAACAGTGAACCATGCACAGTTGATACGTTTATCCCCAACCAGCCACCGTAACGCAGCGAGCATTCTGACACAATTGAACTGCAGACAGCAATCCAGATCTCACCACTAAACCATCTGTGTTTACGAAATAGCAGTTTGCTATTCAGGTCAAAGATCCAAAATACTTACAATGAAATATTTGTTACCCACTTCTGGTTAATTTCTCCAAAGAGGTTATCCTGGCCATGTCTAAAAAACAAAAACAAAAAAGAAACAAAACTGCAGTTGCCAATTAATTAAACCAAAGCTTAGCCTTTCAAAACCCAATTTGGTCTCATGGCATCAATAGTCACACAACAAAATGAGAAAGAAACTTAAACATCACTAGAGCTACCTTCTGGTATCCCAGATAATGTGTTCAATCGTTGTCATTCCTCTCCTGTCTCTCAACAAAATCGGAGAGATGAAATATTATTGTCCTTAGTAAACTCCGTCTGGGTCATACCCACCTCACACACCGTTTTTTACTTAAGGGGTATTTGCCCCGAATATGTGACATGCAATTGCCAACTATCAATAAACCATATTTCAACTGAATGTGTAGACTGCATGCATATCCGAAGAAGGCACCATGCTTGCGAATACGTGAAAGAATTGTTTCTGACATGGACGCGCAGAGCATCCTGTCTTTTCTGAGACAGGCTAAGATCTACAATTTGATTTATTAACATCTATACTCGTTTACAAAACTTTTTCCAGTTCTATACAAAACAGCTTTTTTAGAATTTAGCAGTGTGTTAAAATTATATGAATGTATTTAATTCCATGTTTAACTTTAAAAGCTCTGAATACGAAACATAAAGAAAGAAAGTGTATCCAAATAGACCTTGAAGGGCACAAAGTGGCCGTTATTGTGCCGACGCGCCGCAAAAGCCAAACTCAAACTCGTCTCTTGCGTAAGCTCCAGATCTGGTCACGGTAGCAATTAAAGTGATCAATATGAATGGAGATACAACGTAGTCCTAAAACTACCTATAGTCTAGATACGACGATCAACGTTCTGTTCACCACTCAACTTTTAACAAACAAGGACCTACTGAAATTAACTACAAACAAGTTCACTACCACCGTTGCCCTCAGATATATTCTCCCCGCCACATCATCATCATCATCAGCAGCAGCAACAGCAGCAATAGCAACAAAAGCAAAGTAGTGAAAGTTTATTCTTTCAGCAAAATTGTATCTGTGTAATTCCCCCCCCCCCCCCCCCCGTCCCTCGTCCCGCTCCTCGCATAAGCAACTTCAGTGACGAAAACAATCATGGCAAAGACAAAACTCAATAATCTCCCATTATTTTCTTTTCATTGCAATGCCGAACATTAAACTCCCCATTTGCTGGTCTCGTACATTGCATTCAACGGCAAGATAGCGGGCTTGATTAATTTATGCTAATAATTATGGCTTCTGCAGAGACTGCCATCTTGCCTGGTATGCAATGCCTGAATCTGGGTTAGAGCAGCGGAAAATGGTCTTTGATCCTGTTACAAGGGTTTGTCGTAAAAGCTCCCCCCACTGCCCACGTGAACTGGACAACTATGCCGCGTATTAATACTACAGCAACAGCGGATGCCGCAACAGCAATTGTAAACTTTGATGATGATGATGATGATGATGTCTGAGGTCCCTGATTTGACTTAATAGTTCACATAGGAATACAGGATACTCGAAATTTCTGGAACTATTAACAATGCCACACCTCTCACTGTGCACTACGACTACGAATAAAATATCAACTATGACATAAATCAGTCAAATTAATATGATATAATTACAATATGAAAGGATATGATGCCAACGCAGTAATTTACTGTGGTATCCAGCGTTATGACCATATTTTAAATTAAGGACATACCATTTTTTTTTGTCTGTTTGCAGACAGATATCATTATTCTTTTAGCTCAATTTGTAGTCAGTACAGCTGGGTAGGCCAGTTTATACGACCCACTTTTGACGTGTTATTGTTTAAATTCACAGTTTCTTTCATTTTATTTGATCAGGTTGGTAGCGAGTGGATATCGAATATTATTATTATTATGATTTTATTGACTTTGAGCACCACGGCTTCAGTATAATTATTTCTTGTGACAACAATAATAATAATAACAATAAGAACATCATCATCACAAAACCTCCCTTTTACAGTCATTGAATAAACACCGACCAAAAAAAAAAAAAAAATATGTTCAGCTGTTCGGTTTCTTTCTCTCTGTAACATCGTTTCTTTTTTTGTCCCAGTATTGTGTGTGTCCCCAACCAGCCTGTATAGATTTTGTACTAGCTAGTTTTCCTGCGGACTCGGGTACTACACACATGTAATTCTTGAAATTGAGTTTCCATCATCAAAGTATAAATTGGGACGCAGATCGAAATTTCCTGTCCTAATTTGTAATTCTACTCGAAGGTGGTGCCTTTTTTAAATTTTTTTTATAGGCTCAAATGTCGGAACATTTTCTTCTCATCAACTCACGTGTGGCTAAAAGATCAAGGAAAGTATTAAAAAAATAGTGAACTTCAAGACCTTATAAAATATTTCCACGTAAAGCATGGC
Organism: Onchidella celtica; assembly: GCA_963931925.1. Classification (NCBI taxonomy): domain Eukaryota; kingdom Metazoa; phylum Mollusca; class Gastropoda; order Systellommatophora; family Onchidiidae; genus Onchidella; species Onchidella celtica. The sequence goes on from OZ007569.1 coordinate 21,460,045, forward strand.
GTTTTGAATGGGTAACATTATGATATTTAGTAGAATTTAAGGCTTAGCGGTTAAAAAAGCCTTTCATGATTACATAGTGGAGGCCTCAATTCCTTTACGATAATTTGATGATGAGATAATGATGGTACTTTTCTGTGCAGGAAGATATCTTTTCTTTCTGTCCCTCAAAATTGCACATCAAAACCATCAGTGCAATCATAACTATCCCGATTTTCTTTCTTTTCTTCTCCCACAACACCCCCTTGTATCTTTCCTCCGCTCAGCAATTTTTCTATTCCCAGTATCTGTCTGTCTGTCTGTCTCTCTCTCTCTCTCTCTCTCTCATTAATTCTGGAAGCTGCTCTGAGCCCCTTATAGTAACTTACTCAGTTAATGTAATACTCAAATAAAAATACACACAGTGTTCTTTATAAAAAATCCAATCAGTTGATCATAAGAAATCGTAATCTTTCTTCACCCCGCCCTCCCACCCCCCCCCCCCGCCATGTCTTGCTCTTCCTCAAATGCGTTACTTCGTGAACACCTCCCACTTAGACAGTTGGATATGTTCTGGCTGCCGAAAATGCCCCAAAACTGACTGGCACTGAACCACTCCATTCAGTTCATGTATCATCCCCTTCTATGAATTCCAAGATATGGATTTAAATACAGTCGAGCACGGAAAACTCGAATTCTTTGGGGTGGCTTAATCTAGTTCGACTTTGGCGAATTTCGAGGAATACGTGAAGCATTCATCATGAGGTTTTATTGCTGTATATTCAAGGAAAATAATACAACTGAGAACGTGTACCACGAATTACTAGTACTTCCCTTAATCTCTTCCCACCCCTTCCCGTGGTCAGTTGAAAGAGAAGCAAGGAAAAAACTGGCGCACGTGGCGACGGCGGCACGCGACCTTGTGCCCAAACGCTTTTTTTTTTCTCTTCTGGAAGTGATTCGGTAAGGACCAAGTGTCACCATTAAAGTTGATGACCTTGTACGCCACGAGTATAGAGGGGGTAAACTTGGTAAGGGAGAAGGGGAGTTTTTAAGTTGTTGACTAGCATGAAAGATTACTATCACGAGGAAGGTCGGTGGCCTTGTGCGCCACGAGTCTAGGGGGGGTGAGCTTAGTAGGGGAAAACACGGCTTTTGACATTGTTGACGAGCGTGAATAGATACACACGACTCGCTTTAAACTAGTCGCGTGTGCAAAACCTCGGGAGTATAAGTAGAGGAGAAGCTCGACACACGTGGTTCCCAAAGTTATTCATTCCTAAATGAAGACGCAGAATTTATCGGTCCGGACGACAAGTGGAAGGTCGTGCCAGTGGGGACCAGAAGTGTTAGGTGTGTGAGGGATCCATGATGTTCACATTTATTTCCCAATAAGAAGAATTTATCGGTCCGGGCGACAAGTGGAAGGTCGTGCCATGGGGACCAGAAGTTGAGGAGTCCTGATGATAGGACGGGAACCCTTCAGGAGCTCGTGATTTACGATGGCGGGTGTGAACCGTCGATGTGCTGTGTGTTTGCAGAAGTTGAAGAGTCCTGAGGACGGGATGATAACCCCTCAAGGAGCTAGTAATCTACGATGGCGGGTGTGAACTGTGTGTTCTTATTTGTGAGAAGCCAGGGGCGTCTGTTTCCCCTTTTATCGTCGAAGTTAGAGATCTAGAAAGGATCGTGTGAACTCTGGAGACGTGAAACTGCATCAACGAGGAGGGCAGCTGTTGACAGAGACTATTAAGTATACGTAATTAAGTTTATGGACAGAGGGATTAGATCTAGATGTGAAACGGGGAATAGAGAATAGCCATGATCCCCAAGAGTAAATTTGAAATATCTGTTTTTGTGATTATGTATGTGATTATCATGAGTTGAATGTTTTGACATAAGTTTTGTCATGCATTTATATTTAAATATCGTTTAATTTAAATCTCACTCCATGTGTCCGTTGATCGCTGGTCTGCTTGCTTGGCTTGTTAGCTGGGTTTGAAAGGTAAATAAGTTAGGTACTCATCACACACGTGGTCGTGACCATCTTCACGCACGTGATCGTGACACAAGTAATGCCCAGCAGCGATAAAATGAACTAAAGGGTGAATACTACTCACCATTTTTCTCTGTTCGGCTTTACCCCCGTTCGTATGGCAACGCTTCCTTCCTTTTTTTTTTTCTATTGCGGTATAACTATGAGCGCGGGACCATAGATGTACTAGTATTACATGACCATGTAGTACATAGACTACGTGCGGAACATACCGGTACCTAAAAAAAAAAAAAAAGTTATTTCCTGCCCGAATTGGTCGTCTCAGGTCGCCGTTTTTATCGGTGGAAGGGGGAGGGGGCGACAATACGCACTATCCTGCCACCACTAGGCTATGCTGCAGCTAACCGAATGAAGTTTCTGGCGTTCGGTTTTTTTTTCTTTCCTACTTCTACTAGTTCTAGGCTACTGGGATGCTTGGATCATACTCGCAGCAGGAAAACTGGTTCGACGAATGCGTGTCACAGTTCAAGGTTCGCGTGAAATAACTACTAAGAATATTGAGAAATAAATTCGGGACCTAGATCTTTGTTCGTGGGATCCGTGATTTCGACTTAAGTGTGTTTGAGTTTCGCGTGCTCGACTGTAATGTAGAGCAGAGTATAACAGTATTCTGACTGTTTTCTGCTCACATTACATCTTTCATCATATTTCACAGAGGCAACCAATTTATAACACACACTCCCTCCCCTCCTCCCCCCCCCCCACACACACACAAACCCCCCGAAGATTGTAGCTCGCAGAGGAGCCTTTTTGAGGGCTAAGAAAGCAATGAAGGTGAGGCGAGCAAGGAAAACCGCCAAGGAGCCATGTGTATTTGAGGGCTAAGAACGCCAAGAACCGCAGTAGCAACAACGACTAACCGAAGAAGAACAAGAAGAAAGAACAAGAGAAAGATAAATGCAAATGCCAAGGCCAGAGATCCTCCCAAAACAACGACTTCGACATGTTTGCGACGCCTTCCACACGGCCACTGAGACATACTGAATTACAGATACACTGTAAAACGAAAGTTCCTAAATTGTCTGGAATTGCACAATAGTTTATTTGCAAAACACAAACATGTAAATATTATTCCAACTTTGATGGAGAATGCATTGGTCGTATATCAATCGTTTACCGTATCCCAGTATAGAACAGGAGAGATATCAAATTATTAAATATTTTGAGAAATAGCAGTGGCAACAGATTTCCATTTGACTACAGTACATGTTAACAACAACAACAATATCGCGACCCTGGTTCTTGTTTGTTCCAACTCCACCTTTTCCACAACTGAGAAATTCGACGTTACACCTTTGCGGCTTCAGTTATTATGATAAGGAGTTCGAATATATAGGAACTGTGAAACAGCTTGATAAGTGCCAGAACGCATTTTAAACAAGTGTCAAAGTGTACATTTTTATACTTCTTCTACGTCCTAAAAGACCTCCAGTTTTTCAGAAAATGGAACAAAGAAAAATTAAGGTAGCGATATTAACTACAAAAACGACAACAACAACAACATAATATACAAAAATGTTAATAATAATATAAATAACAATATAACGAATAATAATAATAATAATAATAATAATAATGTATTAAGTTTTTGCTTTTACATATTTTAAACGCCTTTGTACATAAGGGCTGATGAAAACCCGATAATCATGGACAATATTGTCAATTTTCCCTATTTATACAAAGCACCAACGCACACACACACATACATAAGCTGAAGTATATTCCATGCTTACATTTGTGTGTTTTGAGTAAACATCCAAAAACTGGATGGAAAACAAAGAGCCACACAAAACAACAACAACAACAACAACAACACAAATACATAGCAAAATGAACAATTTTACAGTACGGCAAAATATAGCAATATTAACCATTCTTCTCTAAAGAAAATTGCAATTTAACAAGTGCAATATATGTATACATTCAACACTGCCATTGTGGTGAATGACAAAGCCATCATGCAAAAGAACATTATTACTTAATCTTTTGTTCACGGACATTATGAATGATGGCATGGGTATTTCGTAGGCACTTCTAGTGGGTGTATTCCATTTGCGGAACCAAATTAAGAAAAGTACAGTTTGCTAGATTTGACATTTGCGGAACTCTCTATGGATATTCTGTATCTATGGGGAACGGGATTGAAAGACACAGTTGCTATAATTATTTAGATTTACGTCACGGGACATTCGAACTGTTCAACGCGACGGTTAAGCACAGTTATGGACTTTGTACACACTTTTCATGTGCAGTTGTTCATCTTTGTGCCTCGAATCGCCCATACAAAGTCCATAACAACTGTGCTTAACCACAAACTGATCAAATATTGGTTCCGCAAATTGACTGCACCCCTTCTGGTAGGATCTCCTTCTATCCTATCATTCTATCTGCTGCGTTCTGTCTATCGCTTTGATTCATCCTAGCACATTGTGACTGTTATCTAGTCGACGTGCTTTCTCCAAACTCAAACTTTAACAATAAAAAAACAAAAAACAAAAGAAACAAAAACTTCAAAAGACATATTATATGATTGCACCCACGGCAATTTTTAACGACTTCTGTCCTAGAATGCTAAATTCTGTTGGGATCATTTTGTTTTATATATCGAGATTGACGAACATTAATTTACAGAATAATCCTTTTGTAGGCACGAGCTGCAATGTGATTATCATTAGAAATTATTCCTGGTGACAAGAGATAACAGTACAATTGGTAACAAAGGGTACAAATTTATTATGGGTTTTAGAAAATCCAAATACAGGTCTATAACCTATAAAGATAATTTCCAAACGTTGTGACAGGAAAATATATAAACACGTGATTACGCAAAGGATAAACAAATTTAAGGTGGCTTTTTGATAATCCCAGTACAGATCTACAGGGTGTAAGGATAATTTCCAAACATTGCGACGGGAAAATAAATACGTGATTACACGTCACACTTTCATTTCAACACCTTCATTATAAGAATCTATATTATAAATATAAGTCAGATATTGTGTAAATATAAACCCGTAGGAGAAGAGGTGGGAGCAATAATAATTTTTACACAGGAGAAAGTCGTACAATCATAACAACTACATATATATTATGTAATATAGCAACCTTAGTTCTTGTTTGTTCTAACTCCACGTTTGCACAAATGAGAAGTTCGACGTTTAAGGTTTGCGGCTTTAGTATTACGAAAAGAATTTAGAATGAATCGGAACTGTGAAACAGCTTGATAAGTGCCACAATGCATTTTAAACAAGTGTCAAAATTTGCATTTGTTATACTTCTTCTGCATACTAAAAGATCTCTAGTTTTTCGGAAAATGGAGTTGGAACAAACAAGGACTAAGGTCGCGATATGGCTCACCGTCCATTGTGCATGTGATTCTAAATTGAATCAAGAACTTCTTGAGCATATAAAATTCATGAATTAAATGATCACAAGTGGAGTTCTGGCTTAACATTTCAACACCAAGTCCAGTATCACACCAACTCCAACAAGAGCTCAATAAAAGTAAGATGCCATTTGAGCAAAATATATGACACGTCCTGAATTACTAAGGTGCTGTCCAAAGACAACAGGCAAATGAAGTATGTACATTGCAAACCCAGCCATAATATAAATCTTATAATGGATGCATTCTTTCATATTAAAATATTAGCCTGGCCGGGGTTCTAGAAGATGTCAGGAAGTTAAAGGCCAAAACATATAATAAAAGAATCCAGACTTCCTCTGAAGATCGCCATCTGCCTCGCTCCGCCTGAGGAGTTTCTTACCACTATCTACATATCAGATACTTTTAGTCCTGTTGGGCTTTTAACTATAGTCCTGTACAGTTTCGTAAAAAATATAATCACGTACATGTACCTGCAAACACAGTGGCTACAAGGTACAGAAGATGTAAACTCCCTTTTCTTTCGTTCTTTGTTTCTTTTTACCAATGTATCATAGACAGAATAATCGCCAGCAAAAACGATTACCACGGGTGATGTGTGAATGGCACTGACTGTGAAAATGCTTAATGTGAAAGATTTCATTTTTGACAGTTAGTAGACTTAGATTAGAGTCTGAAATTTACCCTGCCTTAATTCCTACTTACCAGTGTATGGGGGTTAGCTGCTGCTTTGATGGCTTTATTTATTCATTTATTTATTTATTTGTTCATTTATTTTTGGCCACCTAGTGAAAAGAAATTAAAGTGATACTGAATATTTAGAACAATTAATGGTTTTTACATGTCCTGTGGATTCTATATATGGCAGGTTTCACGCTTGTGGTCTGCATATATCCCCAAAATGTTGAAAAATAATGTAGAATCAATCATGGAGTATTATATACCTGTTGGAAGGGGTTCATTTGGACATCCCAAAAATGATAACTAATTGAACTTGAGACTCGCCTATATTTCATAATATTGCCCAGAAGTTACCTGCCCTTGGAAATTCAGAATTTGTAGAGTAAACAGAAACCGCACTGGTAACACATATAAATGCACTAGCAACACATAACAACTAGTACAGGACATGCTTATGAAAGAGAAAAAGATAAGAAAAGATAAAAAAAATTCTATCAGAAAATAGGTTTTTAATGCTGAATTTAAAGCTTACACGCCAACGCATCAAACACTTATGAGGAAGTTAGTTACCAGCATCATTTTATAGGAACTGAACCTTTATAACTGAATAAATGTTGATTAAGCAGTTCATAGTAATAAATGGATGAATATTTTACAGAAAAATGTTCAAATTAGGAGTACAATGTTTTTAATGTATTGCAACATCAATTTATCTCCCTATCAACATGTAAATTTTAATTCATATTATGCATACACGTATTTCATATCCTCCAAACACACTCACACTATGGTCTGCTGACTTATCATTCCCCAAAGTGTTGGGGCATTTACAGATTGACAAGTAGGGAAAACTTTAAGCCTGTTCCACATTTAATTTTAAAGCAACTGTATATATAATAGAAGTAGACTAAAGCAAACATTTTTAGTTCTATAAACTGGTGTTTTGTTGACAGCTCATTCTTCAGAAGATTCAAACCAATTTGATCACAACAGAGAATGCTGTAAATATATTTAATTAATATAATCTAAAGAAAGAAAGAAAAATAACACAACAGCCCTTTGCCCCCGTTTGTTTTAAATATTCAGTATCACTCTCGTTCCTTTGATGAAACCAAAAATGAATAAATAGATAAATAAATAAATGAATAAATGAATAAATAAATACATAAAATAAATGAATAAATAAATCCCACAAAGCAGCATCTAAACTCCTTACACTGGTAACTAGGAGTTTAATTTAGAATCTAAGTCTGCTAATGGTATAATTATCCTTCAGTTCTTGTGCACTGTGGCATTGCTCTTGTTTGATTGTATCATCCATTTGTGGATTGAAATTCCAGAGTAAAACTTTATATTCACCTAATTTTTTTTTTATTATCACAATGTACCGTCGACCTTTCTGTCATCTGTATCGACACCAAAAAAACAGATTTATATTTTGTATTGACAGCAGATAAAACGGGATCACAAAGAACTAAAAGGCGTGATCAAGAAAAAACGTTCATGCTCCTACTGGTTTGGCTTGACTGCTTTGGGAAATCCAGGTTTGCCCAATGGCCAGAATTCAAGCAAAGGCCTTCAACTGTCCGATGTTTCAAACTGTACCGAATCAAAACAAAAACGAATTTCGGACCACTGACTGACTGGCAGTTTTGCAACAGATGTTTGGAACATGAGCTTGCGCTAAAGTTTGGATGAGAGTCCTGTCTGTTTGACACGGTTTTCTCTCTGAGGACTGCCCCCGAGAGCTGAAGATACCGATATGAAAGCTAATATGCCCAATGGCCATGGTTGACTCATTGCTTGCTGGAGGAATTTAACCACTTTCCCTCCTTCCTCGTTCGTTGTGTATCTGCGTGTGACGGGCTGCTGTGTGTGATGTAAAGGTACAACACCACGAAAGAGTTTTACATCCACATTTGTCATGTAACAACACGCAAACATATATTTAAATGCCTCTATTTTATCCATAGTCAATGCCCACCGCAGTGGCGATTTTATGAGTACATACCCATTTTCTTTTATTTCCATGTGTATTACCAGCCCATTTACCACAGCTATATGTACTATTTGTTGAAAACTGAGAAGATCAAGCGTTGGTGCGCATATCTGAAGTTTCTCATAAAGCAGTTGTCGATGCGAAATGCGGACAATGGGGCTGGCACCTCTTTCATCAATATGGATATTGCAGACCGGACTATAATCATTATGAAAACCAATTGTGTGTGTTAGGGAATGAAACTTTTGAGCGAAAACTGTGCGTCTGGACTTATCTAATAAATCAGGGGTCCGCTCCATGATCAAGCAAAACGTTAAGACAATGAGTGTCATGTGCATACATCAGTGCTGTCGTGCCTTCATTATTTTGTTTGTTGGGATCAGCACCCTTTTCTAGCAGTGCTCTAACCGCATCCCCAGCTCCGCTCTGTGATGCCCTCATTAATGCAGTCATCCCTGTGTTGTCTTGTTTGTTAGGATCAGCGCTTTTTTCAAGAAGTGTCTAATTGTATCCTCAGTTCCTTTCTGGTGTGCCATCATTAATGCAGTCATCCCACTCCTATCTTGTTTGTTCGGATCAGCACCTTTTTGAAGCAGTGCTCTAACTGTATGTCCAGCCCCTATCTGTGATGCCATCATTAATGCGGTCATCCCACTCCTATCTTGTTTGTTCGGATCAGCACCTTTTTGAAGCAGTGCTCTAACTGTATGTCCAGCCCCTCTCTGTGATGCCATCATTAAAGCGGTCATCCCACTCCTATCTTGTTTGTTCGGATCAGCACCTTTTTTAAGCAGTGCTCTAACTGTATCTCCAGCCCCTCTCAGTGATGCGATCATTAATGCGGTCATCCCACTCCTATCTTGTTTGTTCGGATCAGCACCTTTTTGAAGCAGTGCTCTAACTGTACGTCCAGCCCCTCTCTGTGATGCCATCATTAATGCGGTCATCCCACTCCTATCTTGTTTGTTCGGATCAGCACCTTTTTTAAGCAGTGCTCTAACTGTATCTCCAGCCCCTCTCAGTGATGCCATCATGAATGAGGTCATCCCACTCCTATCTTGTTTGTTCGGATCAGCACCTTTTTGAAGCAGTGCTGTAACTGTATGTCCAGCCCCTATCTGTGATGCCATCATTAATGCGGTCATCCCACTCCTATCTTGTTTGTTCGGATCAGCATCTTTTTGAAGCAGTGCTCTAACTGTATCTCCAGCCCCTCCCTGTGATGCCATCATTAATGCAGTCATCATACTCCTGTCTTGTTTGTTAGGGTCAGCTCCCTTTTCTAGCAGTGCTCGAACTGCACCCTCAGCTCCTCTGTGTGATGCCATCATTAATGCGGTCAATGCACTGTTGTCTTGTCTGTTAGGATCAGCACCTTTTTCTAGCAGTGCTATAACTGCCTCTTGATATCCTCTCCCTGATACGATCATTAACGCCGTCATGCCATTCCTCCTGTCTTCTTTGTTAGGATCAGCGCCCTTTTCTAGCAGTGCTATAACTGCATCCTTAGCTCCGCTATGTGATGCCATCATTAATGCAGTCACCCCAGTAGTGTCTTGTCTGTTAGGATCAGCTCCCTTTTCCAGCAGTGCTCTAACTGTGTCCTTATCTCCGCTCTGTGATGCCGTCATTAACGCAGTCATTCCACTACTGTCTTCTTTGTTTGGATCAGCACCTTTTTCTAGCAGTGCTGTAACTGTATCTTTAGCTCCGCTCTGTGATGCCATCATTAACGCAGTCGTCCCACGTTTGTTTTGTTTGTTAGGATCGGCCCCTTTTCCTAGCAGTGTTGTAACTGTATCTTTAGCTCCGCTCTGTGATGCCATCATTAATGCAGTCACCCCATTAGTGGCTTGTCTGTTAGGATCAGCTCCCTTTTCCAGCAGTGCTCTAACTGTGTCCTTATCTCCGCTCTGTGATGCCGTCATTAACACAGTCATTCCACTATTGTCTTCTTTGTTTGGATCAGCACCTTTTTCTAGCAGTGTTGTAACTGTATCTTTAGCTCCACTCTCTGATGCCATCATTAACGCAGTCGTCCCACTTTTGTCTTGTTTGTTAGGATCGGCCCCTTTTTCTAGCAGTGCTCCAACTGTATCTTTAGCTCCATTCTGTGATGCCATCATTAACGCAGTCATCCCACTTTTGTTTTGTTTGTTAGGATCGGCCCCTTTTCCTAGCAGTGTTGTAACTGTATCTTTAGCTCCGCTCACTGATGCCATCATTAACGCAGTCGTCCCACTTTTGTCTTGTTTGTTAGGATCGGCCCCTTTTTCTAGCAGTGCTCCAACTGTATCTTTAGCTCCGCTCTCTGATGCCATCATTAACGCAGTCGTCCCACTTTTGTCTTGTTTGTTAGGATCGGCCCCTTTGTCTAGCAGTGTTGTAACTGTATCTTTAGCTCCGCTCTGTGATGCGGTCATCCCACTATTGGCTTCTTTGTTAGGATCGGCACCTTTTGGTAGCAGTGCTAGTGTGAGCACTTCTTCGATGAAATCTCTAATATCTTTTCCTGATGCCACTATTAATGCAGTCTTGCCATTATTGTCTTGTATGTTAGGGTCACCTCCTCTTTCTAACAGGTCTACAAGAACGTCCCTATCGCCTTTTTCAGATGCCACTATTATTGCGGTCTTTCCATCGTTGTCTTGAATGTTAGGGTCACCTCCCTTTTTCAGTAGAGCTACAACAGTGTCTTCATAGCCTTTTTCTGACGCCACTATAATTGCCGTCTTGCCATTATTGTCTCGTTTGTTGGGGTCACCTCCTCTTTCTAACAGTACCTCAAGAACGTCGTTATAGCCTTTTTCTGATGCCACCATCAAGGCAGTCTTGCCATTATTGTCTTGTACGTTAGGGTCACCTCCCTTGCGTAGATGAGCTTGGAGCGCCCTGAGTTTCCCACTTTTTGATGCCAACATCAAGGCGGTGATGCCAGTCTTATCTTTCTTGTTAGAGGAATTCCCCATGTGGCCTCTGGAAATTTGACCTTTTTTTCCCCCTTTGATTCCACAACCAAATATTTCTTAATATATTGTCCAGTTTCTGTTATATTTCAAGTCTGTCTACAGGATGGTTCGGTTGACTCTCTTGGCCTCTGCTGTTGGGTGGACATCTACCATCTGTTTCTCAAGATCTTCTTCACTTTGTAATAGAACTTATACACTTGATTCCTGTTAGAAGAGCGTGGTAGAGGGAATTGTTTGTGCTTGTCGCATTGTCGTATAAAGTATCTTTAACTCTATTTTACATTTGGCTGGGGGATGTTATGATGAAAAAAGTGAGTGTTTGGGGTCTGTCAGACCCCGAGTGTGAAATAGTGTTGAGGTGATTGAGAATGTAGTCATTCAATCTTTTACGTTTTCCAGAAACAGCAGTTAACAATGGCCACTTTAAATCACTGAATGACCTACTAACAGTGGCATCAGGACAAACTTGCACCTGTATCTCCCCGCTCACAACTGTCAGCATTAATTACTGATTTGTATCATTCTTTGCAAAGTCAGTGACATTTAGAGAGACTTGGAAGATGACACTTGTACGCCTGGCTTCCTTCAAGGTGTCCAATATTGTAAAACAGCTGGACTCTTCAGGACTCGTACTCTGTGGAAGCCTGTCTGAAATTTGGGAAAAGAAAAATTGAAAAAGTTACGCATGACGTGATTTCGCACTAATTTAGTAATCACCAACTTCCCATAAACATTTCCTGTACAGATGACACTCCTGGTCTATGCCAAGTATCAAATAGAATAATATTCATCAAAGCAACAGTGAAAGACACAGAAGAGCGTTTCTGCCCCCTGCAGTTCGCCTCAAAAGACATAATAGCTAGATGTATGCCATTTTTTACTAAGGTTCCATGCCATGCTAAGCTTACTTCATGTAACATGTCCGTTATTGAGTTATAATATGTTTACATAAAATACGTATTAAGATGTTTGTACCATGTATATCAGTGGCGGATCCACTATCAAATTAATAATGCTTAAGCTCCAGGGCTCCTAATCCTGGAAGGGCCATGAAGAAACTTCTTTCAGTGAGTGAATTTTCGATTTTGCGCTATTGTTGCTGGTTGCCTAGGGGGACCAAACAGTTCAAGCTTCATCATCATCATCATTGCCTTTCTCACCCTGGATCAGGGTATAGGCCACCAACAAACACTTTCCATCCCTCTCTATCATGGGCCAGCCTCTTTACATTATTCCAAGTCTTTCCGCTTCGTTGCACATCATTTTCTCTGGCTCTTCTCCACGTTCCGCGCGGCCTTCCTCTTGATCTCTTGCCCTGGGGATTCCAATCCAACACCTTCTTCGTGATGCTGTTTCCTGGCCTCCTGAGAGTGTGGCCGATCCATCTCCATCGCCTCCTACCAATTTCCTCTCTGACTGGGCTCTGTCTTGTTCTTTTCCGTACAATTTCATTGCTGACCTTCACTGTCCATCTGATCTTAAGTAGCTTCCTCAAACATCTGTTGATGAAAACTTGGATTCTCTTTATGCAGGCCTGGGACGCATTCCAAGTCTCACATCCATACAACAGGACTGACTTCACGTTCGAGTTGAATATCCTCAGCTTTTTTTTTTAGAGATATATCCTTGGTTCTCCAAATCTTGCTTAAGGACGTGAAAGCTGCCTGTGCCTTTCCAATTCGTGCTTTGACTTCTGCCTCTGTTCCTCCCTTATTGTCAATGATACTCCCAAGATAGCAGAAGGACTCTACATCTTCCAGTGGTTGATCTCCTACTCTGACTTGTTCGCTTGGGGGTGCAACAATTGTTAGGACATTCGACTTCACAGGATGTATCCTCAATCCAATAGATTCTGATATTTTATTTAGAGCTGTAGTCTTTGCTTGCATCTGGTCGTGTGTGTGCGACAATAGTGCCAAGTCATCTGCAAAATCTAAGTTCAAGCTTCAGGGACATAAATATGTAGGTCCGCCACTGATGTATGTGGTCTTAAAAGCCCTGTAGAAACCACTTTACCCCATGCGATAATAAAGTGATTCCTATCTTATCTTATCTAATGTTAGCCAGCGTATTAACAATGTAAGTGAACGCTGATCTGGGCAAGAGAGAAAGGGGCTTGGGAATGTAGTCAAATTTTCTGGCACAGAGCAGATTTTTCATTAATGTGAAATACATGATGGTTCGATGTTTTTTTTTTGACTACGAAAGCAGCTGATTGTATGACACAAACATATTACTGCGGATACTGCTACAACTTCTACTACTATTAATCATTACCACTACTTCCACGACTAATCTTTGCTACTACTACCATTACGAAAAACAGCAACTGCCACTACTTCTACTTACTACTACCATTGTTACAACTACTACAACTACTACTACATGTATTACTACCACCACTAATACTGCCACTTCTACTACTACTACTACCATTATCACTGCCACTACTACTATTACAATTACTACTACCATTCCTACTACTAGTACTACTACCACTAGTACTATTATTAGTTGTAAGAATACTACTACTACTACTACTAATAACAATGATAATAATATAACTGCTAACTATCTTCTGGGGTAGGAAATTTCAGACAAGCGTAAAAAAAGTTACATTGTCCATCATTCTCTGTTTAAATTCCAGACACAAACAAGTGGAGAGGCCAAGGCTTAACGACATGACATGACTGAACACAATCAGTCATGTCTTTAAAAAAAGTGGCACACCAATTTCCAACACTATGCTCTGGAGAAATCATTAACTGTGAAAGTGTGTCAGTGGAACAGGCCCGCAAATGGTTACCGTAACATTCCTGTTGTCTGGAAATCGATTTGCCCCACTTTTGTAGATTGCAGTATAAACGATCTGCCGGAGGTGGTCAGGGGTTTCAAAATATTTTAAATTTCAACTCTAATTTAAGAAAAAAAAATATAAGGTCATTTTCGAAACCAACGCTCTACAATGAGCAAAGTTTAACTATGGCCTAACCTGTTTTTTTTGCCTTTTTTTGGGTTTTGATTTCGTATCTACTGATTTAACAAAGTGATGATTTATTTCTCCAGTGTTGACAAAACAGTGTACTAAGGACAGGATTTATCTCCTGTGACATGAATGCCATTTTGTTCATAATAAATTTGACATGAACATTCAAACATGACAGAGATAACAAAGACATTAAACTAGCGCATCCAACGACGCTCTAAGCAAAAAAATCACAAAATGTCTAAAATCAGATATCTCTTTTTACTGAATCCGGCCAGTTGAAGGTTTCAGTACACATCAACTAGCAAACTATTGCTTCATTTACCTAATTTCATTCACTGCGCAGATCTCCAAAGCAAATGCTCAAGGCGCACTACTACACGCATACTATAGACTATAGGACTAATAGTTAAACCTCTCGTCAACAAACCGTGCGAGACACTGTTCGGATGTTATCAAGATAACAGACCGTAGAGCCCAAACCGAAAATGTATTTACTTATTGTCGGTAAAGTCGTAGAGGATTGTGCTTGCTCAGTGATTTAAATTTACACAGAGGCAGAGCTGTATATTAAAATTAAACACTCACATTTTCAGGAACAATTCACGTTTCTATGACACACTTTCACTTTAACATCAAGTTGCTTGAATTTCAGAACACTGAAATATTACACACACAGGTGGTCTAGGGCATTATGTGTTTAACCATACCTGTTGATGTGTTATTAGATGGATAAGAGACTAAGAGTGCACGCAGCACATAAACCCGGTGACGCGAACAGGAGAGAACATAGAGAACACTTCACGCGCGATAAAGCAAGCGCCTCTACACAAGCGCTATTTATAGCTTCGTGAATAATTCCACTCAAACCTTTTTGACACACATAATAAAGAACGCTCGTAACGTACGGTAGAACTTGCTGCGTAGCGAGTCATTTATAAAACCAAGCGTATCTTGGAGTACTGAAAGTGAATTCTTTTTTCAACACGGCAGTTTCAGTTATATATGTAGTGCTCTTTAGTTCAACCGCCCACAAGCCATAAATATGTCACAGTGTCAGCTTTACGGCCAGGCGGGGTAGCTCGGTCACGGTCTAGTGAGCACAGGTAGAGGCTAGTGGTGATTTTTTAGCCTGAAACAAATAATACACCACGTTTTTAAGAATGTGAATAACAAAGACTAAATACAGGATCAAAATAAAAATTTGATTTCTATTTTGGGCAAATTCTGAAGTTTTCAGACATATAAATTTCATAACACAATGTTCAATTATGCAGAGATGATTCATAACTGATATGAAAATATATGATTCATAATTAAATATGAAACACCGCTCTTATCAAAAAGATTACAAAGATTTTAAAACTGGTGAATGATACACCAATATCTCTGTGATGTAATAATGTTTCCTCTCTGTGGCTGACAACAATATTAATCCCACAGTG
The DNA here is from genome assembly GCA_963931925.1 of Onchidella celtica. Taxonomy (NCBI): domain Eukaryota; kingdom Metazoa; phylum Mollusca; class Gastropoda; order Systellommatophora; family Onchidiidae; genus Onchidella; species Onchidella celtica. Next base: position 21,475,542 of record OZ007569.1, read on the forward strand.
ACTCGACAAAGTAGTGGTGTTATTTCCACTTGTTTGGATGTTACTGTTGCTTATCACTTGTCTCCAAAATGTGTAATAATAATAATAATAAAGTCACATATACAGCACTTATCCTTAAGCACTTTACATTTCTATGAGACACAAAGAAGAATAAGTGACAATTCTTACAGGTAGACAATGCAATCACAAAATAAGCAGTGTCTTTATACTCATAGGTGCATACCAACCAAAACATACACATGTGCCCACAAATACATTAATGAAATACCCGCTCACCATAACTTTTAAGATTGGTTTTAGGAGCATTTAAAAGACTCATATCTTTAGACCTTAAGTCTCTGGATGGAGAATATGGTCAAATAATAATGGAAAGATATGTTCGTAATTCAGATCTCTTCAAGCATTGATAACAGATGGCAGCGATTTTATATTCAATCTTGGCTCTATACGGATAATGGATGACAATGCATCTCCTCATTATCATCCTGTGCTGATACTCCATATGCCATCAGGATGTCTGAGGCGTGGTTGGCTACCCGAATAGGAGGTCCTCTCCTCTTTTCTGCATCATTCTGGCACCTTAGTCCACAAAATCTACAGAGAGAATGTAATTTCTCCATATGCTCATCACGACCATGATTTAAATAAAGATGGAGAGAAAAGTTTCAAAATTGTCAAGTAAGGTTTGGAAACAACTGTCGTTTCGCAGAAAACACAGACATAACATAATAATCAGTGGCAAATCAGGGTAGCCACACAAGACCTAATACAGGGAAAGGGAGGGAGAACCGAACGGGTAACAGCTGGGGGTGGGTAGAGAGCAGAGCAGAAAAGAGAGGGCTTTGCCTGTAAAAATAAAAATACATAGCTGGGGACATTTCCATAACTATTTTTACCATAAATCAACACAGTAAGGCTTTAGAAACATTATGGAGAAGGGAAACTGCACAAATCAAAAAACATCTCAATGAGTCTTATTTAGGTCTGACATGACGAAAATAGCCTACAAAAATGTGGTGCGTGAGGAAAAAAATTATAACTCGCTTAAAACATTGCTTAACCAATGAAATTGGTGCCGTTGGAAACTCCACATCTTGTGCCTTAAACTCACACTTCAAATTATCTTAAAAACAAAATTCCAAACGACGTTATTGGGGCTTAATTAGTAGTACTATTGATGTAGTAACTAAAAACATGCTAATTAGCTTACCTGCCATTCTTGTCAAAACTGTAATGCACAACTTGAAATAAAGGACATCAAAGTGAAGAAGATGGTTTGTGCTATTCCAATGTCAGCCCAAAATGAAGATAGCACACACGGCATGAAAAAAATGACAACTAAGAAAGAGGGTATTGCAAGTGATTCTCATGTGCAAAACACTGCAGTTTTCTACTTGACTTGCTCCACTGAGCACAGGTAGGGCCAGGGTCGGGTGGAAGGTCATAAATCTCACCTGCCTGAATAGCCATCGCCAGCCATTTGACAGGGCTTTGTTATAAAGGGCATGATTTTGCGGGTTTTAAACAGCCGTGCAAGCGTTGCAGCGACTTGCTGTGTAGTGTGTAGTTGCACCAGTACTTTTCGATGTTCTGGCAGAATAGGTGCGTGCCAGTTACACCATGTCTTGGGGCGACCCTATAAAGGATACAGATTGTACGAGGGCGTAGCAAAGGCGATTATTATAGGTGCTCCCCTAACACTCCGATGCTATACATAAGGGGTGCTGAGTAGTTCGGTGCCTACAAGCATATCGGTAGGTTGAGAAGGAAACAGAGAGAGAGAGGAAGAGAGAGAGAGAGAGAAAAGAGGGAGAGACAGAGTGAGAGACAGAGAGAGAGAGAGAGAGAGAGAGAGAGAGGGGAGGGTGAAGGATGATGATAACGATGATGATGATGATGATGATGATAATGATGATGATATGAAGAGATACAACGCCTGTTTTTTTTTGTAAACAGTAAAACATTACAGTGAAGCTTCTCCTTACCTTCATTTTTCATTCCGTTGCAATTTCTTTCCAGCATTTGTGGACCACATTTCCGTTTGCATAAAGTTCTCTTCTTTTGTCCCATATTGGCTACCTTGTATAGACAGAAGCGATTAAAGCATCAGCGTCCATGCTTGATAGTTTGAAGTAGACATCAGCATAGATCTCGATCTAGACACCCACTATACACTCAGGCTCGTTACACGCTTCAAAATCCATTGTTCAAATGATAAAACTTAGAATTTAAAAAAATTAAATATGTGATGATATTTTTTATCGATATTATTGAAAAAAAAAAAACCCTGCTCGGAACGTTGTTAATTTGAGGCCACAAATCGTCAATCAGATACAGTCCCGTCCAGCTTTGGTATAGTCAGTGGAAAAATTCACTAGTCCAGCAATGTGACGCCACACTACTGACATGCCACTCGCCACGGATCGATTCGGCGCGAATAGGAATTCACTTTTCATTCCGACAAAATAGGTACAGATGCGTCCTTTGCGCGCCGACTGCGGCCGATAGCAGGCGGTGTCTCTGTGTAATTATTGAGATTGTGTGGAACAATTCCTGTCGCTGACGGTGCCAATGAGCTCTGAGTCAGACTCGGTATCCTTTATGGGGTCGCCCTTGGTCATGATGAAAGTGTCAAGACTTATCCTGATGTAAGAATGAAATCTGTCAGGGCGAAGCTTCAGTTGACAAAAATGGTGATGGTATTCATCAATATGTCTTCTCTCTTTAATTATGTCATGGACACCGATTCGCCTCCTCTCTTCAAGCATACGTTGTGGCAAACACAGACCAAAAAGAAATATTGTGCGTCTAAGGAAGACGCCATGTTTAAAAAAAAACAGGTGGGAATATTGTGACTGGTGAAGTGCTTGCGTTTTCGGCTTTATCTATGTGCACATGAGGCTGTAACATCCGATTCCTTAAAATGTGCTTGTCTGTAGGTGCTAGTTTTTCTCGCTTGAGGCATTCTCTATGTTGTCTCCCCATTAGGGCCATCTTAACATCATTATGGGTCCCTGGGAAGATTCATTTGTAATGCGCGAGATTTTCTTCACCGTTTCAAAAAGCGATGTAAATTTACTTACATGGTCCCCCCCCCCCCCACCTAAATCCCTGGGGCCCCAGGACAACTGCATGTGTGAAGACGGCTCTGCTCGCAAATAACATTAGAGACTGTACCTTTCCTAAGGCCGACAAGGATGCAGTGCTCAGCTGTCATTATACCAGGACAAGACATCCCTCGAGATCATTCTTGCTTCACGGCCGGCCGATGCCAGATGGGAACGAACACAGTAAAATGTCAACGTATATATTTTCCTTTCGTTGCAACGTCGAACGGCCCTGTTGCCCGCTTCGTACATTGCATACAACGGCAAGACAGCGTCATTACTAAATTTACACTAATATGTCTTCTACAGAATGGTATAATATGCCTGAAAGTGGATTTGGCGCCCAGCCCATGGTCTTTGATGCCAAAATGAAGTTTTGTCTTAGAAGCTCCCGGTACTGCCCACGCCGACAAGACAGATACATTGCAGGGTGAAACTACAGCAACATGAGATGCCAACTGTAGACTTAGATGATGATGATGGTGATGATGTCCGAGATCCCTGATTTGTCTTAATAGTTCACATAGAAAACAGGATTACTCGAAATTTCTGGAATGATTAACATTGCCATACATTCTGACTGTGTACTTCGTCTATGAATAAAATATCAGCTATTAAATAAATCAATCAAAGTGATATATTACAAGCACATACAATGTGGAATAATATGACTCCAACGCAACTGTTTACTGTGATATTTAAAGAAAAGCGACAATAAAATTTAAGGACGTGTATCAATTTCTTTTGCAGAAAGATATCATTTTTTTTTTTTTAGCTCTATTTGTAGTCAGTGTAGTTGGGGAGACAAGTTTCTACCATCCATTTTTGACGTGTTATTATTCATATTGAACGTTTCCTTGAATTTTGTTTGATCAGGCTGGGTAGCGAGTGGATAACAGTAACAAAAAGAACAACAGCACAACAACTACAGTACCGGCAAGAACAACAAAGAGCATCACAAAACCTTCAGTTTTACAGTTGTTGAATAAACGCCCACATGAATTGATACATTCGGTTTCGTTTCTGTCCTTTCCTCGGTAATTCTCCGTTGTTTGTGTGGTCGATTCCAGCCTGCAGTGGTTTTGTATGACTGATATTTTTCTGTGAAAATATCGTTTGTTTTCGTGTTTAGGTCTTTATTTTAGTAGGTTCGCCGCTCCTGGAATGTATACTTCACTTTTCTTGTTTTTATATATCTTTTTTCTGTGTGTGTTTTTGTGGTAGGGATTAGTTTTCTTTAGAATTTTTGCCCGGGCATTGGCCATATTCGGCCTGTTCTTCTCGATTTTCAACTGCTAAGATAGCTTTTAGCGTGCGCAACGTCCACAGGGAACCTCCGAGTTTTTCGCCCTTAGTCGAGAAGACTATGTGCTCAGTCGTACCTACCATAGGATCAAGGACAAGATTTTTTTTGTCTCCAAAATTTCAACATGCTTGCACTGACAGGGGATCGAACCCGGTATCTTCGGCATGAGGGGCGAGCATCTTGCCTCTAGACTAACGTGTCCTGTATCGTTGGTGTCTTTCATCAAGCACGTAAAATTTCATCACAAGCATTGGTACAGTAATAGATAGATAGATAGATAGATAGATAGATAGATAGCCAACACCAACAAAGAATCGTCTATTAGTGATGGCAAACACAGAATAATTTGCGGAGTTGACTCAAACTGAGAGAATCTCAGAAGTGAGCTTAAGGCCTGTTTACAGTGGTAGATTTTTGTGTTCCTTCCACCTTCGAAACATGACCAAAACAAACGAGGCGCATCGCTTCTCCTACAGAAAACGGACCAGTGTAAACAAACAACGTTTCGAAGGGGGAACTCGGAAAACAAAAGACGGAAAGCCAGGAGAGTTCTTCCCACACAGTCCCCCATTCCTTTTATCTATTCCAAAAACCTACCAGTTTAAACAGGCCTTTACGCAGGGCAGTCTAGAAGTTCTGCAAAATGTTGGTTTCCCTTGGAAGGACACGAAGTTAAACTATAAAAAAAAAAGAGAAACAGCTATATGTTGCAAAGCCCCGAGTGAAACAACAACAACAACAGCGACAATAGATCACACAAGAATTAGAAAGAACTTTGCTGCTACGACCCTATAAATTTTCTTTATGTATTTTTTAAAAAACGTTCTGTCATGAAGGGTTTAGCTGAGTGGTCTCGTCCACAGCATCCGCTCCGTTCCGCACGGAAAAATGACGTATGAAAAGGAAGAACACTCTATAACTGAGGAGCGGAGCGGAACGGATGCTGTGGACAAGTATTCAGCGGCGAAGAATGTTTTACATTTTCATACGCCATTTTCAGTTAAATAAGTGGACAAGACCACTTATTATGTAAATCACAATGATGTCACGACAGTTTCTTCCTCTTTTAAAAACTCTATTTATATCAGCACATGGCTTCAATCTGAGGTTGTCATTGCAAGTGTCATAATGACGTCACAAAACAAAAACAACAAAAAAAAAAGAATGCGACACTGCCTGTCAAAATAGAATTGACGAAAGATGTGGAGTATGTTAACACATAGATCTATTCACTAGGCCGCAGCTTAACGACAGTACAGGCAAAATTCAGTGGGACTTAAGTCAGGTACCATACAGGGCCGTCAGACATAGCCTGTCAGCAAAATGTACACCCAAGAAATAGTGACAGAATCTGATTGTGTGTGACCGGGCCTAGGCTAGTGCCGGCCGGTGTGGTATCCCAGATTATCCCCCCCAAAATCTATCCCCCCTGATATTTCAGAATATCCCCCGGATAGTCTCGGATATCCTAGAATAACCCCCGGATATTCTGGAATATTCTGGTTTATCCCCCCGGATATTCTAGAATATCCCCCCCTATAACAGTTTATCCCCCGGGGTTAAAATAGGATGGGGGGATACTTGCCAATGGGTAAGCGACATCCTATTTTATCCCCCCATTACAAATTATACCCCATCTTTTTTTTGTTTGTCTTTGGGCAGCCTTTTCCCCCTTTTCTTCCTGTACGTTTCTGTATATAATCTTTCTCTGCCACACACACACACAAAACACGCACAAAAAACACACATTTATGAAGTGTGACTTAAAATGCGTTTTTAGCCGACCCCTCCAATTGCTTGACAATTTAACATTGTCGCGATGTGGGTTAGATGGGGATATTTCGACTGACACTCTTTCGAGGTCCGCTCCCACAATCGACGAACACACAAAAAAAAATACTTGCACTCTAAAAACTAAATAAATCAATTGCTTTGATTTTTAGCAGAACTGTAGGGCAGTTTAATTACAGGAATTAATGTAACAAATATAATTATAAATATAAATATCAATTCAAAGGCAACTGAATCTAACTAATGAAACTACAGCTTTCTATAAAGACTAACGTATTCAATCTAACTACTTGCAGGTCATATGAGTTATATGCCAAATAGAATCCGCGCACGTGGCGACGGATATAACAGTTTAAATTCTATTAATTCAATGAGACATGTTATGATATGGACATTTCCTCTAGACACGCCATGGAGAATGCTTGTACAACCATGCGTTGTCTGGCGGTAGCTCTGAAACTGTCTTCAAAAGTAAGTAGAACGGTTCACTTTCATCATTACACATTAGTATGGACTCTCACCATGAGGCCCTCACTGGGAGTGAGAGCGCTGGATGTAAACGCTGTGGGTTTATATCAAACCAAGTAGCTTAGGCTCTGGAGCTTTAAATCAGGCTCCTCACAATGGACTGCTCAACTGCGTCTCTATGTCTCTCATCTGGCTGAGGACTATCGCCGACCACCTCGTAAATGGATTGTCTACATGTGGCCCAGAACTAAGTTCTGTATGGCCTTAAATACTGGACTGCATCTGCAGCTTACCGTCTAATTCCTGGATTGTGATTGGTGCAACCACTTCTAGCTCAGCTGCCGAACTGAGTTATTTTAAGTAACAGCCTTACGCAACGACCTTGGGTCGACATCAAAGGTCGAATCACTCAATACAATATAATGTAATTTTATAGCAATAAATTCTTAACATGTTCAAAACCCCGAGCTTTTACTCTGGATCACGATATTTTCTGTACGTCAACAGAAGTCTCAATAACATTTAATTCCTACTCACCCCTTCCCTCTCTACTAAACCTAGTTCAAAACACGAGATATAAAAAGTGCTCAGCCATGCACACCTACGCTGTCCGTCTATCCTTCCCCACACCTTCTGTCTATCTATTATAAAAAAAAACTGTTCAAAACAAATTGTTTACGAGACCAAGTTATGCTGGCTCGCACAATAATTACGTTTGTAAAAATTACTCACTGCTCTCTCACAAAAATTTAGTCAGTGGAAACATTTATGGATTAAATCTGTTCTTGACAAACATTAGACCGAGTAGTGACAGGAAATAGCCTGACATTAACTAAGGGCATAAATCTTTCTCCTCCCGCCCACAACCATACCCTTTTTTGGAGCTTTTAGCAGGAGCAGTAATTAAAGAGATTAAATTTCGGTCGTGTTCTGTGTATGGAGCAATGAGAATAAAGTACATTGTACTCAGTATCATCAGACAACCAGGGCATCCATTCTTTATTGTGAGGAGAAAAAGGAACGGACAGCGCACGAGCCTGCTAAATTTGACAATATCGAGCTAGCACAAATGAAGTCGAGATATAATCTTAATCGGCCACTTGTGATAAGTTCTCATCTCATAGTAGCCTATGCTTTGACAGAAATGTGTATCCTTTGATAAAGCACCGTAGGTGTAATTTCCAAGTTTTTGAGGGACTACCTCATGACAATCGGTAGCAAGCAAAGAGGTTAAATAAACTCTTTGGTAGCAAGTTGTTGACTTCACGGGAGATGAGTGTTGAATTAAGAACTAATTATTGCACGTCAAGCATGGTGACACAGCAGTAACGAAACTAGTGCTGATGAGGGATTTGCTAACTTTGATAGAATTTCCCCCTTCGAAGCAACATTGTGGAGGATGTTACTGAAGGTTACACCATCAGCTTCAGGAAAGTCTATCACTGTCGTCAATTCTGAGAGCTGTCATTTGGAGAAGCCAGCCGAATTAACCCCCCTCTCCAATGCACTAGTCACACATCCATCTCAGAAATATTCCAAACAGCTGCAAGGACTGGCTGCCCAAGTGCGAAGATGTAATTGACCCAGCGTCCCATTCTGTTTTGTTATCAATACTCTAATGTTGCAAAGTTGCCTGTCACCAAAGCCGAGCAAAGGGCATTTATTGCATTTGATAAAGAATGGTTTCTGCTTTGTAATGAATCATCAGCATGTTTGTTGTCTTTTTTTTCCGGGAGATAGGGGAGGGGGGGGGGGGGAGTGGGCGATGAACGAAAATTCGGATTCTAAGAAGCGATCTCGTGAAAAAGGTTGAGAACCACTGCTAAAGAAAGTGAAATCGAGCTGGGGGAAACTTTAGACTAGAGGGGGATGTTCTAGGATATACTAGATTATCAGGGGGGTTAAAATAGGATGGGGGATATTCCAGGATGTCACACCGGTCAGACACAGTCAGCTGTTGGCAGTCAAGACGTGCACATCAGAATTTTCTATACTTTCTCAGTCCACCCAGGAAGAGCCTATCATACTAAGCCTGGTCAGATACAGTCAGCTTCTGCCACCATTTCTTTGGTGCATATTTTGCTGGCAGCATCTGACTGTGTCTGACCGGGCTTAGTATGATATCCCTTTTAGGGTAAGAAAGCATCAGGATAGAGAGTATGGGTCTGCAAGAAAGGATTCCGTTTTAAACACTTAGTAGAGAGGCTAGAGACAGATGTAAAAGTGGGATCCATTCATATGAAGAGGGAGGCTGTAGAGAAATTTCATACATGCATTCTGCAAAGAAAGTTTAATGTGAAATCAGAAGATTGTATGGAAAGGGCTAGGCTGTATAAGAACTTTGTCAATGAGACAGGGAAAGTAGAGTGTGCTGGAAACATAAAAGGAGTGCTCTTTGTATCAAGAGGGAGACTCTAAAAGAGCAATTCAGCCTGTAGGAGTAGACTGATAATGGTGTCGTATAGATGTTAAAGTGGAAAGCTGTAGAGGAACCCTGCAATTAAAATTGGTGGTGTTAAAATAAGATCGTGAGTCCCGGTACAATTTCCTTTGTGAAAAAGATGTTGTAGAAGTGCCCTGCAGTTTAAGGCGTGCAGCCACAGAGAGGGGTGGAGTGTTTAGAATATACTCCGTCAAGAGTTATAGAGGTCGCTGTAGATATGCCATGCTGTACAGAAATAGTGACAGAAGTGTAGCGTTGTGAAAATAGTATCCGTTAAAATCTTGTGACAAGTCAAGGACACGCTTGTTTATTTTGTTTGTGATGATTATTGTATCCAGGACGGGTCAGGGGTAATTTCTAGAGGGTTGTGCATGTCACGTTATATTGTTGATCTTGTTCACTAATTGTCTCCTGGCTGTAAGTCAGATGTTTACTGTCCTCTAAGTTAAGTATGTCTTGTATGGTGTACGGAATGTTGTCTTTGTTGTAGTCGAATTGTGGTGTTTTTATTTCGGTCTTGTTCGCTGTGCAGTTGTGTATAATATGTGCTGTTGTCTGCACATGAAGTGTGGCGGCAGAGGAAGCACACTGGTGCATGTTTAACTCTTTCTTGGGTTTACTCTTTCCGTGATTAGTTCGCACACCTGTATTCAATAAATGTTCCACATGAAAGATGTAAATCACTGCACTGTTTCTTGTTCACGGGCTCTGCTTACGCCATCTTGCAGCGGTTGTGCAGAAAGGTGCATTTTACAAATTTGAATATAGAAAATACTAAACTGTGTTCAATGTCCAGCTATCATCCCAAACTTGGAAAGAAATCATTTACTTTGTACCTCTAACTTAATTCTGGCCTTTTCTTGTTGTTGTTGTTGTTTTGCTTTTAAAGTGGTAGCGGCTGCACAACTGTTCAATTAAATTACCATCACACTTAATACGTGTACGAACATCAACTTACACATGAATATTCTGCTGTTTGCCAAAATTGCCAACACACCAGAGCCAGGGAAAGGAAGACTTATGACATAATATTATAAACGGATGGTCCCATTAGCAGGAAATGGGCAGGATAGATAGATGGAGGGATGGATGGATGGATGGATGGATGGATGGATGGATGGATAGATGGATAGATAGATGGATTGATAGATTGATTGATAGATAGATAGACAGATTGATAGATAGATTGATAGATAGATAGACAGATAGATAGACAGATAGACAGATAGACAGACAGACAGACAGACAGACAGACAGATAGACAGATAGACAGATAGATAGATTGTTTTACAGTAATTACGTGCCGCCTACTTGATTTTATTCTAGTCTCAGGCAATGGCGATATTGATGTTTGTACTAGCAATGTAAACGACGCCATTGTCTAATGGCCACAAACAACAACAAAGTTAACCACACACAGACGGCGATAGAATCAGATGCACATAACACTCGTGACGACGGCCACAATAAATCTATTATATATTTCAGTAACTCGCAACCTTTGGCATGACTAACTGACCAAACTATACATTTTTCAGGCCTTAAATTTGGCAGGAAGGTGGCAATTGAGATAAGGAAGATGATGGCTATAATTAAAAGTTGTTTACTTCAAGCATGTATTTAAAAAAAAATAACAATGTTTATTGCTATGTAACATCTGTATTTTTGCATGTTTGTTTCGTAATATATATAGTACCGTGCATGTCATAAAAAGTAACCGTATCAAGCGTTCAGTTTGGTGCGTAGTGTTCTGGTGCGCATGAGTTCTGAAGCAAGACCCTAGATTATTACTTTTTATATGAGAGAGAGAAAGGGGGGGGGGGCAGCACATTATTGTTTATTCCGGGCAATGCCCGGTAGGTCATATAGTACAAGATAATCCAGCCTGTACTCGTGTGTATAATTTTGTGCCTCTGGTTTCCAATGAATGGCTTTCTGCTTTCTCGTCATCATGCTTGCGGGAGTACCGTAATGAGGGGTTTGGGAGGGGACCGGGGGTGGGGGAAGGGGTGGGGGGGAAGGGTTCAATAACTGAATCATTCTAGAATGAACATGTAACTAGTTAGTTTGTTGTGACGTCCATTCACCATCTCCCCCACCCCCCCCCCCTCCTCGACTTTTTTTTTTCTTCAGATTTAGCTCCAGTTCTGGTTTTGTTATGACTTAAGGAAATGGCTGAAATCATGTGCGATGCATTTCGTGCGTCTGTTTGTATATGAAAAGTGCCATTGTAAAAACTAACTCTTTCACACGGTGGGATAATTCTTCCGCTTTTATTAATTTATCAGTCAACTCAGGCAGTCTGTGGATCAACCAAGGAGTCCGCTTGAGACAGGAACTAACATCTATAAGTAAATCAGTTGTGTCGTGACTTCTAAGTACCATTCCATTCTTTAAGATGGACCTGTCAAAGCAAGTATTATGTTTTACCTGTGTCGTTTCCAGCGATGAGACGAAGCACACTGAATCCGTTGCTAAGATGTCCAACAGAATTTAGAGGTTTTAAAAAGGTATATTCTTATTATAATTATGAGCTCCTGTAAAGATTTCCTTCCTCCCTACGTGAAAGTTGTTTCAGTGGGAATTGGGCAACATCCTACTTTTGTTTTTATTGCTATCATTACTGGCTAAAATGTCCAACCGTTTTATGAACGGCAATGGACTGGGCAAGCCATGGAAGTAATTGCCTGCATGTATACTATCTTGTGAACATCAAACTCCTGCCCCCCCCCCCCACCACACACACACACCACACACACACATTTCATTCTTTCATTCCACCTAATCTTAAGCCTCTTTTGCCTTTCCTAATTAATCCCGTCCTTGGCCCAACACCTTACCTACACCCCTCACCTTACCTACACCCCTCACCTTACCTACACCCCTCACCTTACCTACACCCCTCACCTTACCCACACCCCTCACCTTACCCACACCCCTCACCTTACCCACACCCCTCACCTTACCTACACCCCTCACCTTACCTACACCCCTCACCTTACCTACACCCCTCACCTTACCCACATCCCTCACCTTACCTACACCCCTCACCTTACCTACACCCCTCACCTTACCTACACCCCTCACCTTACCCACACCCCTCACCTTACCTATGTCACGAGTGGAGTGAGCGATAGTTAATAATTACGGGGGGAAAGGAGGAGAGTAAAATTAACGCACGTAGACAAGTAAGTTAAAGCGTGCATGTTGTGAGTTGTGGGGGGGGGGGGGTCTGAATGAGGCGAAAGCGCTGTATTACTATCACTGCAAGTTAGAACGTCCTAAAGAGCGGACGCAAGAGAAAGCCCAGTGGGCGAACATAAGGGGAGCAGTCAGAAGACTAGTGAGAGAGTCTTTCCAGTGATGACTGGTAGGTGAAACGATGATTGATAATTATGATTGATGTATTATATTCGTCTATTACCATGATGTAAATAAGTATATGTGAGGAATGTGGAAGTCCTTGATATTGGATATAGCAATGTGCGCCATGAGCGATAGATGAAAGTGAGTTCATGGATTTGTAGCACGAGTGAGTATTGTGTACTCCGATGGAGGTGTGTTACCGTAAGATGTTTGGTGAGTGAAAGGTGAACTATTGTGTGTACGCTTCATGGGTTGTAAGGAGAGGTGGAGTGAATAGAAATGGTAGGGTATTATACCAATGTAATGTTATTCTTGTAGGTGTCGGGGACGGGCCAAAGAGCCGCCTCGGTGAGCACAGGGGATAGGCCAGCATAGGGCCGGAGGCCACACATAGGCCAAGAGTGAGGCTGTCGGTGCAGGACAGTAGAGGCACATAAAGTCGTGGCAGTCAGGCCACGGACAGGGACGTAGATATGAGCGTGAATGTGCTAATGGAATGATAATGTACTATTACCATGTTGATGTGCTAGTGGAATGATAATGTACTATTGCCACGTTGATGGGCTCTTGAAATGATAATGTGCTATTGCCATGTTGATGGGCTATTGAAATGATAATGTGCTATTGCCATGTTGATGGGCTATTGAAATGATAATGTGCTATTGCCATGTTGATGTGCTATTGGAATGCTAATGTGTTATGGCAATAGGAAGGGGCTATTGGGAGACTGCGGTGCCAGTGAAATATTAATGTGCTATTAAGACATGGAGAGGAGAAGCTGAGACCGAAGTGTCTTTAGAAAGTAACTACCGGGTTGTGGACCCGAGGAAGAGTGCATGTGGGAATAAGGCCGTTGGACGGCAGTAACTTGAATAATATAATGTATGTATGTAATTGCACTGTTATCCTTATCTTTATATTTAGGTTAATAAATGTGTGAGTCTGATGGGTTGTTCTGTTAAGTGTTATACTTGTTCGTTCGCGATTGTTGTCTTGTTATAATTATTACATATCCCAGTCTGGGATTTGTGACACTGGGGGCTCGTCCGTTGTGACACTGGGGGCTCGTCCGTTGTGACACTGGGGGCTCGTCCATTTCCGTAATATTTAGTTAGTAGGTATTTGTCAGTGGGCATTTGTTACTTTAGTTTTTGTCCACGTAGTACTTATCTTGTGGTAGGAATTTGTGCTGTCTTTGTTCGTGGGATGAATGGAAATTTCATGATGGTATGATTTATGTGTTTTTATGAATATGTATTGATGCATGTATTTTGATGAATATGTATTAATAATGTGTACTTAAATTTCTTCAGAGTGTGTGTGCCAGCCTGTAGAGGTCAAGCAGCCAGAGCTCCGAGGAAGGGGAGGAACTTAAGTCTAGTAGAAAGTTAAGTGAAACTGAAATTTTGTACCCTGGATTGGGGGCTGTTCCTTAACCTGTCTTTTTCTCTGTTTTTGCTGTTTTCGTTGTAATTGATTGTACGGGCGGTGGCGCGGGTTTGCTGTGGTGAGCGTAGTTTATCCTCTTCGGGAGGTGGGCTAAATTTGGAACTTCGTTCATCACAGTGAACAGTTCTATAGGGACCTGTATTTTTGTTTAGATTGTGGCGTTCCATCTTCCTCGTTGTTTTAGGAAGACGTTTCTCTTGTCCCTCTCTTACCTATCTGTAGATACGTTCTTTTTTTTCAGACTCTGTTCTTGTTCGTACCTTGTAGTGTAATCGGCGTAGTTAGGTTGCATTTTTTTTCCATTATATTTTCTTTTTTAGGTCTTTGTCCTAGTCTGAAGTTCTTCATTCTTGTCGTTTCTATTCTCTATTAATAGTGCTATACATTTTATGAACATAGAATTAGTTAGAGAGAATATGCTATAAAATGTTCAGTAGGTAAATTTCTGAATTGTATTTGAGACAATTGGGTGTTGTTATATCTGGTGTGATCTCAGGTCTCTGGTCGTGTCGTTAGTGATCATACCGACAGGTTGGTCTTTTTCATAATACATACCATAACCATAAATCTGTGAAATGGCGGATCTCCGTGAGCTCATGAAGGTAGGTACGGAACTTGGCCTTGAGGGAGAGGAGCTGCGCAGCTGGATTAAAGAGCAGCAGGCGGAGTTGCGCGATGAGCGTGCTAAAGATAGAGAGCGAGAAAAAGAGGCTCAGGAGCAGGAAAGGGAGTTTAAGCAACAGGAAAGAGAGGCTAAGGATAAGGAGCAGGAAAGAGAGGCTAAGGTTAAGGAACAGGAAAGGGAGTTTAAGTTAAAGGAGTTAGAAGCTCAGCAACAGGAGAGAGAGGCGCGAATAAGAATCGCCGAATTAGAACTCAAGAAGAATGCGCCAACGGAAACAGTTGAGCGGCAGGGGCAAAACAAAAGTGGTGTTAGAATTAAGCTGCCTACGTTCGACGACCGGAAGGACGACATAGACGCCTTCCTTTACAGGTTCGAACTGAACGCACAACTGCAATGGGGGGAGAATAAACAATTATGGTCCACTTACCTGGCGTCCTTATTGCAGGGGCGAGCGTTAACCTACTTTAAAGAGCTACAGCGCGAAGACGTACATGATTACGATAAGCTGAAGTCTTTGCTGCTTCGCCGATTTGCGCGTACGGAGGAATATTTCCGGGAGCAGTTTAGGCGAGCACGTGCGGATACCAGGGAGGACTTTGCTGCCTTCGTCGCGAGACTAGCAGAATATTTCACGAACTGGGTGGATTTGGCGCATGTGGGCGCGGATTTTGCTAAATTGAAAGACCTAATGATCCGTGACCAGCTGTACGCGTCGTGCCATAAAGATCTGGTGGCTTTTCTGAAAGAAAACGAACCCGCGACGGTGCAGGAGGCGTCTAAGTTGGCGGAAGCATACCGTACGGCACACCCGTCCAAACCAGTCGCGAGGGCGTACGTACAGGATGCTGGTTACGTCGCCGTGGTTGAGGGGTCGCCGGCAGGACATAAAGACAGGTCGCGTCAGCGTGGTGCCTATAATGGGCAAGCCCAGGGGCAACGTAGGGGGTATCACCAATCACCTGCATATGGATCCGCTAAGTTTGACCGAGCAGGAGGGCTAGGTCGCGGTAATGGCCGAGGGCGATTTGTGACCTTTGCCGATGACCGACGGCATAGGGACTTTAGTTCCAGTCGCGATGGGTCACGGGGACCCAGGGCTAGCGGAGCACACGGAGCGGAGTGTTGGACTTGCGGACGCGTAGGTCATTTTTCGCGGGATTGTAGGACCGCGAATTGTTGGAACTGCGGAAGAGCAGGTCATATCGGGGTAAATTGTCCTGCAGGTAGGATAGCGGCGAACGTGGATGACAATCGCAGTGGCGCCAGTCCATGTTCCCCTAATAGATTTCATCATGCGGCCGCGTGTGTTACATCGGACAACGGAGGCGGACAGTATTCTAAGTGTCCCAGTTGTGAGAAGTTATTATCTTCCGGTGTTTTACCTTGTGGGAGAAAGATCCCCGTTATAAATTCATGTCATACAGGAGGTGGTCTTAGGGTTTATCCGGGGTTTGTTGGGGACGAACCGGTCTCGGTTTTACGAGATACAGGATCTACGGTTGTGGGAGTGCATAGGGACTGCATTCGGGATTCACAGCTTACAGGTGAGACTGTCCCGTGCATCCAATTTTCAGGGGCCATTGAGAAATTACCCATGGCAAGAATAAAGATAGATACACCTTTCCTTAGCGGGGAAGTCGAAGCAGTCGTTGGTTGTTTTCCAGGCGCCCAGCCCATCATTGGTAATGTATCGCGGGTAGTTTCCCCTTCCGAGGAGAATGTGCAGGCATGGTCACAATCAAAAGGTATTGACTTTTGTGCCGCAGTCGAGACACGTCGACAGGTACGTGATGGGAGTAAGATTAGACCTTTGGCAACGCCAGCGGTCAACCTAGATGTCACGCCAGAGCGCTTGGCGAGATTGCAGAGCGAGGATCCATCATTGAGTCCATGTTTTGAGGAGGCGCGAACGGAGAAAACGAGGAAATATAAGAACGGGTCGTCTTCCTTTGTTATTCAGGCGGGCATTCTGTTCCCTAAGTATGTAACGGTGACTTCCATTTTAAAGCAGGTCGTTGTGCCAGCGTTGCTAATCGCAACAGTATTGCATTTGGCACATGATGTCCCATTAGCGGGTCATATGGGTATAGCTAGAACCAAAGAAAGGGTTCTTAGGAATTTTTACTGGCCATCCATCGACAGAGATGTACGATTATATTGTAAGCAGTGCAGTGCGTGCCAAAAGACGACGCATAAGGGTCGTACACCCCAGGCTCCTCTTCAAAAGATCCCCACGGTTTCGGAACCGGTTAAAAAGGTTTCGATAGACCTTGTTGATTTAAGAGAAAGATTATCTTCAGCGCGTATAGCAGAAGAAGCTTCTAGTATCGCTTCGAAAAGAGCAAAAGACTATAAAGATAGAGGTTCCAAACTGAGAATTTTTAAGTCAGGAGACAAGGTCCTATTGTTATTACCTACGGACCATAATAAGTTATTGATGACATGGAAAGGTCCTTATGTTATTGAGCGAGTTGTTTCAAAGGTAGATTACGCTATCCACATTGATGGATCGAGTAAGGTTTTCCATGTTAATATGCTACAGCGATTTTATGAGAGACCACAGTATCTGTGTGCACAGACAAAACCAGAGGAGACTGTCTTCTCTATTGCTTGTACGGGGGTCGTAGACCAGTTAGACAGTGACGTAAGCGACACCGAGGCGCAGGAAGAGATACAAATTCAATTGCCGGAGTTAACTCCGACACAAGGTTACAGGGACGTAAAATTTAACCCTGACCTTACGAGTTCAATGAGTAGGGAACTTAAGACCCTGTTAGCGTCATTCCCGGATGTTATTACGGATTTGCCGGGTCGCACTACAGTGATCCAGCACCAAATAAAGTTGACTTCGGATAGGCCAGTATCTCTTAGACCTTATCCGCTGCCTTTTTCTTCGAGAGATAGAGTTATAAAGGAAGTTGAGTCAATGTTGAAGTTAGATGTGATAGAACCATCAACATCGCCGTATTCATCACCCATCGTCCTCGTGAAAAAACTTGATGGATCGGTGCGGTTCTGTATTGATTTTCGAAGATTGAACACTATTACGGTAGGCGATAGGGAGCCTATTCCGTTTCAGGAGGAACTAATAGCTTCATTGGCCGGGTCCACGTGGTTTTCCAAGATAGATTTAACGAAAGGTTATTGGGAAATCCCTCTTACTGAGGAGTCTAAACAATACACGGCGTTCCAAACGCCCATTGGATTATTCCAATTTAAGGTCATGCCATTTGGGTTGGTAAACGCGCCAGCGACGTTTGCACGATTGATGAGACTGGTATTGAAGGACATACCTAATGTCGTGTCATTCTTTGACGATATAGCATGTCATACGTCGACATGGTCTGATCATATTCAGACACTAACAGTAATTTTTAAACGATTGCGTCATTTTGGGTTAACTGCTAAACCCGCAAAGATGGATTTGGCATGTCCAGAGATAGTATTCTTAGGACATATTGTGGGTAGAGGTGTTCAGAGACCTGAAGTAACAAAAATTGACAAATTAGTAGGGTTGCAAATCCCTAAAACAAAGAAACAAGTCAGAAGCTTAGTGGGAATTTTAAATTATTACAGAAAGTTCATTCCAAATTTTTCCTCCATGTCATCTTCTCTTACTGACCTTACTAAGAAGGGACAACCCGATGAGGTCCAGTGGACGTCTGAATGTCAGACAGCATTTGATAATTTGGTGACAGCATTATCATCGTCACCCATTCTGATATTACCCGATTTTCGATCTAATTTTATCCTCAGAACGGATGCGTCGGACTCTGGTGTCGGCGCTTGTCTTCTACAGGAGAAGAACGAATGTTTCCATCCTGTATGTTATGTCAGTAGGAAGTTATTGCAGAGAGAAAGAAAGTATCCTGTGATAGAGCGGGAGTGTCTTGCCATTGTGTGGTCCGTCCAGAAATTAGGACGTTATCTCATGGGACGAGAATTTTGTATCCAGACAGACCACAAGCCACTAACGTTTTTGTCGAAGAATCGTTCGTCCAGCCCACGCTTGTCTAGATGGGCATTGGCTTTGCAGCCGTATACCTTCGTTATTCAACCAATTCCAGGAACCAGCAATCATATCGCCGACTACCTTAGTCGAGCCTAGGGGAAGAGTTCAGGAGCTTATACATCGGAGGACAGGAACATTGACAGGATCTGTCTGAACGAGTCGTCGACTTTAAAATATTGACATTATAAATATGATATGAAGAATGGTTGATAGGTTGATTGGTTTTTGATTCTGTATTAGGTATTGTGTTTAGTTAGCTATTGATGATGTGATACATATATGCATAGTGCAGGGCATATTGATCCCCATATTTTCCCCTGATTCCGGTATTTTATGTGCTAGGGGCATTGGTAGGTCATTTTTATGTAAGTATTGCTCACGCTCACTCGTTGACAGTCATCTTGATGCGATTTGAAATTAATTGCATTAATTTTTTTGGGGTGGGGGATGATGTCACGAGCGAGTGAGCGAGGATCAGTAGTTACGAGAAGAGGGTTAACCCACGGGGTAAGGGAAAGCGTGCATGTTGTGAGTGGTGGGGGTCTGAATGAGGCGAGAGCGCTGTATTACTATCACTGCACACTAAGACGTCCTTGAGAGCGGACGCAGGAGAAAGCCCCAGAGGGCGAACATGAGGAGAGCAGTCGGAAGACTTGGGAGTAGTGTTTTTTCCAGTGATGACTGGTAGGTGGAACGATGATTGATAATTATGATTGATGTATTATATTCGTCTATTACCATGATGTAAATAAGTATATGTGAGGAATGTGGAAGTCCTTGATACTGTATATAGCAATGTGCGCCATGAGCGATAGATGTAAGTTGAGTTCATGGATTTGTAGCGAGAGTGAGTATTGTGTACTACGGTGGAGGTGTGTTACCGTAAGATGTTTGGTGAGTGAAATGTGAACTATTGTGTGTACGCTTCATGAGTTGTAAGGCGGGGTGAAGTGAATAGAAGCGGTATGGTATTATACCAATGTAATGTTATTCTTGTAGGTGCCGGGGTCGGCCGCCTACGGTGAGCACAGGGGATAGGCCAGCATAGGGCCGGAGGCCACACATAGGCCAGGAAGGAAGCTGTCGGTGCAGGACAGTAGAGGCACATGAGTCGTGGCAGTCTGGCCACCGACAGGGACGTATATGTGATCGTGAATGTGCTATTGAAATGCTAATGTGCTATTGCCATGTTGATGTGCTATTGAAATGCTAATGTGCTATTGCCATGTTGATGTGCTATTGAAATGCTAATGTGCTATTGCCATGTTGATGTGCTATTGGAATGCTAATGTGTTATGGCAATAGGAAGGGGCTATTGGGAGACTGCGGTGCCAGTGAAATATTAATGTGCTATTAAGACATGGAGAGGAGAAGCTGAGACCGAAGTGTCTTTAGAAAGTAACTACCGGGTTGTGGACCCGAGGAAGAGTGCATGTGGGAATAAGGCCGTTGGACGGCAGTAACTTGAATAATATAATGTATGTATGTAATTGCACTGTTATCCTTATCTTTATATTTAGGTTAATAAATGTGTGAGTCTGATGGGTTGTTCTGTTAAGTGTTATACTTGTTCGTTCGTGATTGTTGTCTTGTTATAATTATTACATATCCCAGTCTGGGATTTGTGACACCCCAGTCTCCTGTGTTATCAATCCTCTACTACATGTATGTTGCAAGTAGTCAGTCACCAAAGCCGAGCAAATAGCATCATCAACAGGGAGAGTCTGTTTCTAGTTTACATGAGAAATAGTCATCAAAACCTACAGACTGTCCTGTTCTGGGATCTCATGGACAAAACTTCCTAATCAGGGTCGCAATGTCAAGAATGCATTCCACCATCAATTCAATCAAACAACGTTCAAAGACAATGCAGATTCGAGACAGACGGAAAAACAACAACAACAACAACAGCAGATTTTTTAACCATTCACGGCAGGGGTATACATATAAGTGGAGGTGAAGATCTGTTCAGTGACAAGCAGCTGATCCCATTCAAGTGTACCCATACAGTCCCAAATTGTTTTGCCTTCCAGATCCAACCCTTTTTACAGACTTTTTCTGAGCAAGAGATCTTTTAAAAAAGTTATTCTGGGTTACAGAGAATTGCATCCTGGTTTGATCATTTAAATTTTTCCATCTTCCAGCCTCATCTGAGACTATCTTTCCTTTCTAAGGGTCACACCAACTTTTTCCCTCCTTGGAAGTCTATCATTCCATTACATAATGATAGCATAAAACTCTTGTGCGTCCTCCTTCTCCCTATCACCCCCGCCTCATTTTCTCGAAGCATTTCTTTCAATACAGTAGGACACAATCATCAAATGTGAAAGGGCCTGCTGGATTAATATAGCTTTAGTCCACGCCTCAACAACTGTTTTTCCCTACTATCTTATAATGTACATAATGCATTTTGTCAGCCTTCTCTCATGGGATAGGCAAAATGGCCTACTGACCTTGAATGTCTGCAACCTCGCCGTTGATGTCAGTAAACCAATAGAACAGTGGTTCTCCTCGTGGGCGATATCAGCCCCCTGGGGAGGTGATTCTGATTTCCAGGGGTGGGGAGGGGGAAGAAACGAAGAAAAGGGCGACAAGGGGGCGAAAACGAGGAATGGGGGGGGGGGGCGATACGGGAGTTGAGGGGAACCAGCAATGAAGAGCAATTTGGGGACAAATACATGTCAATTGTCAGACATTGACTTCTTCAACAGCTTAGATGGATTTGATGAACAGAAATGGGTTGTTTTGTTGTAGTTTTTTAGCACATTGATAAAGAATGGTTTCTGCTTTATAATGAATCATCAGCATGCTGGTTGTCTTTTTTTTCCGGGAGATACTAGGGGGGAGGAAGTGGGCGATGAACGAAAATTTGGAATCTAAGGGGCGATCGCATGAAAAAGATTGAGAACCACTGCTAAAGAAAATGAAATCGAGCTGGGGGATACTTTAGACTAGAGGGGGATGTTCTAGGATATCCTAGATTATCAGGGGGGTTAAAATAGGATGAGGGATATTCCAGGATGTCACACCGGCACCCAACTGGTGGCTCGCTGCCTGATGATTCTGCTTCACACTAAAGCCCTACTTGGCCACATATTTATGTTGTTCTGCAAGAGTGCAGCGAAAAATTTTTTACATGAACAAAAGAACAGCATTCAAATACCGGTACCCTCAATACTGTTATCCTCCATGACAGTGGTTCTCAACCTTTTTCTGGCAATCACCCTCCTTAGGCCTCAGAGCCTGTCATCGCCATCCCCCCCTCCCCCTCCTCAAAATTTCTACCCAAACCCAATAGATATATTTCACAAGAAAACGGACCACACATTAATTTGGATGTTTTCAAAGAATTAATGATGACAAAAAGGTCGGGATCATTCATTGTAAGACAGAAAGCATTCTTTATCAAATGCACTGAAGGAAATGGGCCTGTCCAGTTCATAAAAATCAATTTCATGTGCTGTTGAACAAACCAATGGCTGCCCTGTCTTTGCTTCCAAATCGTCCTCCAATCATGTGTGCGATCCTCTACCGCCTCCTTTCATCGTTTTCGCCAACTTGTCGCCCTCTTCTACGTTTTCGCCCATCCCCTCACCCCCCATATCAAAATCGCCCCCCCCCCGGGGGTGGGCGATATCGCCTATGTTGAGAACTACTGCTCCATGACAACGCGCGTTCTCATAAGATACGGGGCCACAACTCAAGTCTCTGGAGAAGCTGAATATCCCAAGTTTCCCCCAGCACTTTAAAGCCCTGGCCTTGCGCGAAGCGAATTCTGACTTGCCAATCAGGAAAGATAATAATTATGTCAAGGTCCAAGTACATGGCAATCCAGGGCCTTTCAAAAGCAGTGAATTCTGAACCAAAGTCAAATTAAGGTAAAAAGAAAAAGTTGTATGTAGCCAAGCCACGCGTAAGAAATAATACCGAAACGACATAGAGCTAACAAAACGTAAAGAAATGGGGAAGACAAATCAATATTTCAGGAAAACAGAAAAGACAACAACAACCACAGAAAACAAAACCACAGAAAACAAAACAAAACAAAAAGTATAGAAAGTTGAAGAGATAAAACAACTGAACAATAAAGCAAAGTGTGGAATATGAAATTTAAGTAGAATATTAAGTCAACACACAACTTTATCTGCCAGCCCTGACATGTATTTCCGGAGCGCAGCATGTTCGCCAATGTATGGCGGCTCAAAGGGAATCACATTTCCCCCTCCATAACTCCAAGAGCAGTGAATCTCCTAAAACAAAGACACAAACACACACACTATTGTTTAACATAAGGGAAAAAGAGATCGTCTCAGATGACTGAAATCCGCACATGATGAGCCTCAGGATTCGCCTCTCCTCGAATTAAATTCTGCTGTTTTTCATTTCGAACTTCCGACACCTCCTCTTTTTTATTTTAGTGATGCAAAACTGAATGCTTTTCACATTTTTATCCTCTGTTTACCTAGTGTGTTATTTTTGTATGTGGTCACACTTTAAATAGTAATATAACAGTACACATTTCTTTCACTAATGTTTAGTTTTTACCCAGTAAAAAACCTTGTCGCTTTCTTTCTTTCTTTCTTTTCATATTAATTATGATACAAAATGGAACCCACCCTACTGGAGTATTGCCGAACTGAGCAATAAAAGTCAATGAGCTATATCAAATTCAGTGACCTACATTTGGCACGCTGCTGGCTATGGTTCGCTTTGGAAAAGTCTATTATATCGTCGTCCACTTCTTGCATAATTACTGAAGTCTACTATTGCCTATCTGATGCAGCCGCGATAGCTAACATTAATTCTATGTTTACAACGTACGTACGGGGTCCAACATATTCAATGCAATTTCCCCGAGTATCAAAGGAAGTTAGTCTGCGATTCGTCACATGGCACCGTGAGAAACATTAAATCATCGATTTTTGCCAGCGATAACCAACAAAAGAGAGAATTATAACTGAGTGTACATGAATGTCCAAATTAATGTGAGTGTGTTATCATCGGTATGTCTTTAAACTCCACGGTTATCTAAGAATGATGATGTTTGGTACACTCCATGGTTATCTAAGAATGATGATGTTTGGTACACTCCATGGTTATCTAAGAATGATGATGTTTGGTACACTCCATGGTTATCTAAGAATGATGATGTTTGGTACACTCCATGGTTATCTAAGAATGATGATGTTTGGTACACTCCATGGTTATCTAAGAATGATGATGTTTGGTACACTCCATGGTTATCTAAGAATGATGATGTTTGGTACACTCCATGGTTATCTAAGAATGATGATGTTTGGTACACTCCATGGTTATCTAAGAATGATGATGTTTGGTACACTCCATGGTTATCTAAGAATGATGATGTTTGGTACACTCCATGGTTATCTAAGAATGATGATGTTTGGTACACTCCATGGTTATCTAAGAATGATGATGTTTGGTACACTCCATGGTTATCTAAGAATGATGATGTTTGGTACACTCCATGGTTATCTAAGAATGATGATGTTCAGGTCTTTCTATCAGGAGGTTCCGCTGCCCTTGGCATTTACAATTACATCTCGCTTTTCTTGTTTTTTATTTTTGTTGTTCTTCTTTCTGCATGTTTTTGTGATTAAGTTTTGACCATTTTTGCCCGAGCAACCGCATTGTTCGGCCTGCACTTCTCTTTTTTCAATTGCCGAGGAATCTTGGACGTGCACATGGGCCCTCCGAGTTTTTCGTCCTTATCCGGGAAGACTAAGTGTTCAATCCTACCTACTATTGGATCAGGGACAGGAATTCCCCCCCCCCCCCCAAAAAAAAAATAAAAAAATTCCGACATGCTAGCACCGACTGGGGATCGAACACACATAAACTATGAGAATAAACGGATCGAACACGGTACCTTCGGCACGAGGAGGCGAGCACCTTGCCTCTAGATCATCTCGTCCCCCCATCTAAGAATGATTCGTTTAATGTGATGTAAAATTCATGTTTTATTGGTTGGTTGCTGTTTGTAGCCATCTACTCAAATCACAGCCTTATTTCACAAACTTTCTGTCTTTCGAAGACCCCAAACACAATTTTCTTACATGCAATCAAACACGTATTTACATTTATTATAACATAATATTTGCATCTGCCAGCTTGTGTGTCAGATCTGTCTCAAGGTTGTGCCGATCTACCCACTGAAAATCACCCAAAATGTTTCCCCCAGTGCGCGGATGGTACCTATGTGACCTGCTTCGGTGGCAAGGTCTATATCAGGTAACAAAACTAGCGTGTTTCCGGCGCGTGTTTCGGCTTGCATGGTTGTGAACAGCAACAAACATTTGGGCGTATATTTGCAAAAGACTGGAGTACATCTACAGCGCTGAAAACGGCTTACATGTGAACACGGCTTAAGGCTGTTTTTAAGGGGGACATAGTTTACGTAGACAGCTACATTTGAACAGCGAGAACAAGTCAGCATTTTCTCTTGTGGCTTTGTAATTAGACTGCACCCCCCACCCCCCATAATAAATGCGCAAAATAAATACTACATTCAGATAATTATGACAATAGAACATTGCGACGATATGAAAATATGAGAAACTGTTGAGGAAACCCATATATTCTTCCCGCTTTTGACAATTGTTCACATAAGGACAGATACTGATTGGGCCTGGAGCCCACACGAGACTTGCTATCGTGATGCAGTCGCGGCTAAGCCTATGTGCTCACATTATACAGCTTTGTTGCCTTGTAGACGCCTCGCAGTCGGATCGCAGGTTTTTGACATCTAAGCGAATGAATGAAGATGCTCACACACCAGCCAGATATGGGCACATTGAAGAGTCGATAGGAACCCACACAGGTCGTATGTATGGGCTTAGCTTTGGTTTCATTAGCCAAAGGACATCACACACGTGTCTCTGTGACAGCTGAGGTGACAGAAGATGGACCGCCAGAAGCACTAACTAAATAGGTGGTTCATCGTCTTTGATAACCTTTGTCAGTTTTTTTTCCAAATGTTTTTTCACTAACTCATGCTGCCAAGTGCCAAATATTGCATAATTTCTTTGTTTCCATTAAGAAAAAATCTTTGCCTAGGCCTCGAGGCTCTGCGAAATAGATTTTTTTTGGCCATATTTTACTTTATGACAGCCGAAAACAGTGAACCATGCACAGTTGATACGTTTATCCCCAACCAGCCACCGTAACGCAGCGAGCATTCTGACACAATTGAACTGCAGACAGCAATCCAGATCTCACCACTAAACCATCTGTGTTTACGAAATAGCAGTTTGCTATTCAGGTCAAAGATCCAAAATACTTACAATGAAATATTTGTTACCCACTTCTGGTTAATTTCTCCAAAGAGGTTATCCTGGCCATGTCTAAAAAACAAAAACAAAAAAGAAACAAAACTGCAGTTGCCAATTAATTAAACCAAAGCTTAGCCTTTCAAAACCCAATTTGGTCTCATGGCATCAATAGTCACACAACAAAATGAGAAAGAAACTTAAACATCACTAGAGCTACCTTCTGGTATCCCAGATAATGTGTTCAATCGTTGTCATTCCTCTCCTGTCTCTCAACAAAATCGGAGAGATGAAATATTATTGTCCTTAGTAAACTCCGTCTGGGTCATACCCACCTCACACACCGTTTTTTACTTAAGGGGTATTTGCCCCGAATATGTGACATGCAATTGCCAACTATCAATAAACCATATTTCAACTGAATGTGTAGACTGCATGCATATCCGAAGAAGGCACCATGCTTGCGAATACGTGAAAGAATTGTTTCTGACATGGACGCGCAGAGCATCCTGTCTTTTCTGAGACAGGCTAAGATCTACAATTTGATTTATTAACATCTATACTCGTTTACAAAACTTTTTCCAGTTCTATACAAAACAGCTTTTTTAGAATTTAGCAGTGTGTTAAAATTATATGAATGTATTTAATTCCATGTTTAACTTTAAAAGCTCTGAATACGAAACATAAAGAAAGAAAGTGTATCCAAATAGACCTTGAAGGGCACAAAGTGGCCGTTATTGTGCCGACGCGCCGCAAAAGCCAAACTCAAACTCGTCTCTTGCGTAAGCTCCAGATCTGGTCACGGTAGCAATTAAAGTGATCAATATGAATGGAGATACAACGTAGTCCTAAAACTACCTATAGTCTAGATACGACGATCAACGTTCTGTTCACCACTCAACTTTTAACAAACAAGGACCTACTGAAATTAACTACAAACAAGTTCACTACCACCGTTGCCCTCAGATATATTCTCCCCGCCACATCATCATCATCATCAGCAGCAGCAACAGCAGCAATAGCAACAAAAGCAAAGTAGTGAAAGTTTATTCTTTCAGCAAAATTGTATCTGTGTAATTCCCCCCCCCCCCCCCCCCGTCCCTCGTCCCGCTCCTCGCATAAGCAACTTCAGTGACGAAAACAATCATGGCAAAGACAAAACTCAATAATCTCCCATTATTTTCTTTTCATTGCAATGCCGAACATTAAACTCCCCATTTGCTGGTCTCGTACATTGCATTCAACGGCAAGATAGCGGGCTTGATTAATTTATGCTAATAATTATGGCTTCTGCAGAGACTGCCATCTTGCCTGGTATGCAATGCCTGAATCTGGGTTAGAGCAGCGGAAAATGGTCTTTGATCCTGTTACAAGGGTTTGTCGTAAAAGCTCCCCCCACTGCCCACGTGAACTGGACAACTATGCCGCGTATTAATACTACAGCAACAGCGGATGCCGCAACAGCAATTGTAAACTTTGATGATGATGATGATGATGATGTCTGAGGTCCCTGATTTGACTTAATAGTTCACATAGGAATACAGGATACTCGAAATTTCTGGAACTATTAACAATGCCACACCTCTCACTGTGCACTACGACTACGAATAAAATATCAACTATGACATAAATCAGTCAAATTAATATGATATAATTACAATATGAAAGGATATGATGCCAACGCAGTAATTTACTGTGGTATCCAGCGTTATGACCATATTTTAAATTAAGGACATACCATTTTTTTTTGTCTGTTTGCAGACAGATATCATTATTCTTTTAGCTCAATTTGTAGTCAGTACAGCTGGGTAGGCCAGTTTATACGACCCACTTTTGACGTGTTATTGTTTAAATTCACAGTTTCTTTCATTTTATTTGATCAGGTTGGTAGCGAGTGGATATCGAATATTATTATTATTATGATTTTATTGACTTTGAGCACCACGGCTTCAGTATAATTATTTCTTGTGACAACAATAATAATAATAACAATAAGAACATCATCATCACAAAACCTCCCTTTTACAGTCATTGAATAAACACCGACCAAAAAAAAAAAAAAAATATGTTCAGCTGTTCGGTTTCTTTCTCTCTGTAACATCGTTTCTTTTTTTGTCCCAGTATTGTGTGTGTCCCCAACCAGCCTGTATAGATTTTGTACTAGCTAGTTTTCCTGCGGACTCGGGTACTACACACATGTAATTCTTGAAATTGAGTTTCCATCATCAAAGTATAAATTGGGACGCAGATCGAAATTTCCTGTCCTAATTTGTAATTCTACTCGAAGGTGGTGCCTTTTTTAAATTTTTTTTATAGGCTCAAATGTCGGAACATTTTCTTCTCATCAACTCACGTGTGGCTAAAAGATCAAGGAAAGTATTAAAAAAATAGTGAACTTCAAGACCTTATAAAATATTTCCACGTAAAGCATGGCGTTTTGAATGGGTAACATTATGATATTTAGTAGAATTTAAGGCTTAGCGGTTAAAAAAGCCTTTCATGATTACATAGTGGAGGCCTCAATTCCTTTACGATAATTTGATGATGAGATAATGATGGTACTTTTCTGTGCAGGAAGATATCTTTTCTTTCTGTCCCTCAAAATTGCACATCAAAACCATCAGTGCAATCATAACTATCCCGATTTTCTTTCTTTTCTTCTCCCACAACACCCCCTTGTATCTTTCCTCCGCTCAGCAATTTTTCTATTCCCAGTATCTGTCTGTCTGTCTGTCTCTCTCTCTCTCTCTCTCTCTCATTAATTCTGGAAGCTGCTCTGAGCCCCTTATAGTAACTTACTCAGTTAATGTAATACTCAAATAAAAATACACACAGTGTTCTTTATAAAAAATCCAATCAGTTGATCATAAGAAATCGTAATCTTTCTTCACCCCGCCCTCCCACCCCCCCCCCCCGCCATGTCTTGCTCTTCCTCAAATGCGTTACTTCGTGAACACCTCCCACTTAGACAGTTGGATATGTTCTGGCTGCCGAAAATGCCCCAAAACTGACTGGCACTGAACCACTCCATTCAGTTCATGTATCATCCCCTTCTATGAATTCCAAGATATGGATTTAAATACAGTCGAGCACGGAAAACTCGAATTCTTTGGGGTGGCTTAATCTAGTTCGACTTTGGCGAATTTCGAGGAATACGTGAAGCATTCATCATGAGGTTTTATTGCTGTATATTCAAGGAAAATAATACAACTGAGAACGTGTACCACGAATTACTAGTACTTCCCTTAATCTCTTCCCACCCCTTCCCGTGGTCAGTTGAAAGAGAAGCAAGGAAAAAACTGGCGCACGTGGCGACGGCGGCACGCGACCTTGTGCCCAAACGCTTTTTTTTTTCTCTTCTGGAAGTGATTCGGTAAGGACCAAGTGTCACCATTAAAGTTGATGACCTTGTACGCCACGAGTATAGAGGGGGTAAACTTGGTAAGGGAGAAGGGGAGTTTTTAAGTTGTTGACTAGCATGAAAGATTACTATCACGAGGAAGGTCGGTGGCCTTGTGCGCCACGAGTCTAGGGGGGGTGAGCTTAGTAGGGGAAAACACGGCTTTTGACATTGTTGACGAGCGTGAATAGATACACACGACTCGCTTTAAACTAGTCGCGTGTGCAAAACCTCGGGAGTATAAGTAGAGGAGAAGCTCGACACACGTGGTTCCCAAAGTTATTCATTCCTAAATGAAGACGCAGAATTTATCGGTCCGGACGACAAGTGGAAGGTCGTGCCAGTGGGGACCAGAAGTGTTAGGTGTGTGAGGGATCCATGATGTTCACATTTATTTCCCAATAAGAAGAATTTATCGGTCCGGGCGACAAGTGGAAGGTCGTGCCATGGGGACCAGAAGTTGAGGAGTCCTGATGATAGGACGGGAACCCTTCAGGAGCTCGTGATTTACGATGGCGGGTGTGAACCGTCGATGTGCTGTGTGTTTGCAGAAGTTGAAGAGTCCTGAGGACGGGATGATAACCCCTCAAGGAGCTAGTAATCTACGATGGCGGGTGTGAACTGTGTGTTCTTATTTGTGAGAAGCCAGGGGCGTCTGTTTCCCCTTTTATCGTCGAAGTTAGAGATCTAGAAAGGATCGTGTGAACTCTGGAGACGTGAAACTGCATCAACGAGGAGGGCAGCTGTTGACAGAGACTATTAAGTATACGTAATTAAGTTTATGGACAGAGGGATTAGATCTAGATGTGAAACGGGGAATAGAGAATAGCCATGATCCCCAAGAGTAAATTTGAAATATCTGTTTTTGTGATTATGTATGTGATTATCATGAGTTGAATGTTTTGACATAAGTTTTGTCATGCATTTATATTTAAATATCGTTTAATTTAAATCTCACTCCATGTGTCCGTTGATCGCTGGTCTGCTTGCTTGGCTTGTTAGCTGGGTTTGAAAGGTAAATAAGTTAGGTACTCATCACACACGTGGTCGTGACCATCTTCACGCACGTGATCGTGACACAAGTAATGCCCAGCAGCGATAAAATGAACTAAAGGGTGAATACTACTCACCATTTTTCTCTGTTCGGCTTTACCCCCGTTCGTATGGCAACGCTTCCTTCCTTTTTTTTTTTCTATTGCGGTATAACTATGAGCGCGGGACCATAGATGTACTAGTATTACATGACCATGTAGTACATAGACTACGTGCGGAACATACCGGTACCTAAAAAAAAAAAAAAAGTTATTTCCTGCCCGAATTGGTCGTCTCAGGTCGCCGTTTTTATCGGTGGAAGGGGGAGGGGGCGACAATACGCACTATCCTGCCACCACTAGGCTATGCTGCAGCTAACCGAATGAAGTTTCTGGCGTTCGGTTTTTTTTTCTTTCCTACTTCTACTAGTTCTAGGCTACTGGGATGCTTGGATCATACTCGCAGCAGGAAAACTGGTTCGACGAATGCGTGTCACAGTTCAAGGTTCGCGTGAAATAACTACTAAGAATATTGAGAAATAAATTCGGGACCTAGATCTTTGTTCGTGGGATCCGTGATTTCGACTTAAGTGTGTTTGAGTTTCGCGTGCTCGACTGTAATGTAGAGCAGAGTATAACAGTATTCTGACTGTTTTCTGCTCACATTACATCTTTCATCATATTTCACAGAGGCAACCAATTTATAACACACACTCCCTCCCCTCCTCCCCCCCCCCCACACACACACAAACCCCCCGAAGATTGTAGCTCGCAGAGGAGCCTTTTTGAGGGCTAAGAAAGCAATGAAGGTGAGGCGAGCAAGGAAAACCGCCAAGGAGCCATGTGTATTTGAGGGCTAAGAACGCCAAGAACCGCAGTAGCAACAACGACTAACCGAAGAAGAACAAGAAGAAAGAACAAGAGAAAGATAAATGCAAATGCCAAGGCCAGAGATCCTCCCAAAACAACGACTTCGACATGTTTGCGACGCCTTCCACACGGCCACTGAGACATACTGAATTACAGATACACTGTAAAACGAAAGTTCCTAAATTGTCTGGAATTGCACAATAGTTTATTTGCAAAACACAAACATGTAAATATTATTCCAACTTTGATGGAGAATGCATTGGTCGTATATCAATCGTTTACCGTATCCCAGTATAGAACAGGAGAGATATCAAATTATTAAATATTTTGAGAAATAGCAGTGGCAACAGATTTCCATTTGACTACAGTACATGTTAACAACAACAACAATATCGCGACCCTGGTTCTTGTTTGTTCCAACTCCACCTTTTCCACAACTGAGAAATTCGACGTTACACCTTTGCGGCTTCAGTTATTATGATAAGGAGTTCGAATATATAGGAACTGTGAAACAGCTTGATAAGTGCCAGAACGCATTTTAAACAAGTGTCAAAGTGTACATTTTTATACTTCTTCTACGTCCTAAAAGACCTCCAGTTTTTCAGAAAATGGAACAAAGAAAAATTAAGGTAGCGATATTAACTACAAAAACGACAACAACAACAACATAATATACAAAAATGTTAATAATAATATAAATAACAATATAACGAATAATAATAATAATAATAATAATAATAATGTATTAAGTTTTTGCTTTTACATATTTTAAACGCCTTTGTACATAAGGGCTGATGAAAACCCGATAATCATGGACAATATTGTCAATTTTCCCTATTTATACAAAGCACCAACGCACACACACACATACATAAGCTGAAGTATATTCCATGCTTACATTTGTGTGTTTTGAGTAAACATCCAAAAACTGGATGGAAAACAAAGAGCCACACAAAACAACAACAACAACAACAACAACACAAATACATAGCAAAATGAACAATTTTACAGTACGGCAAAATATAGCAATATTAACCATTCTTCTCTAAAGAAAATTGCAATTTAACAAGTGCAATATATGTATACATTCAACACTGCCATTGTGGTGAATGACAAAGCCATCATGCAAAAGAACATTATTACTTAATCTTTTGTTCACGGACATTATGAATGATGGCATGGGTATTTCGTAGGCACTTCTAGTGGGTGTATTCCATTTGCGGAACCAAATTAAGAAAAGTACAGTTTGCTAGATTTGACATTTGCGGAACTCTCTATGGATATTCTGTATCTATGGGGAACGGGATTGAAAGACACAGTTGCTATAATTATTTAGATTTACGTCACGGGACATTCGAACTGTTCAACGCGACGGTTAAGCACAGTTATGGACTTTGTACACACTTTTCATGTGCAGTTGTTCATCTTTGTGCCTCGAATCGCCCATACAAAGTCCATAACAACTGTGCTTAACCACAAACTGATCAAATATTGGTTCCGCAAATTGACTGCACCCCTTCTGGTAGGATCTCCTTCTATCCTATCATTCTATCTGCTGCGTTCTGTCTATCGCTTTGATTCATCCTAGCACATTGTGACTGTTATCTAGTCGACGTGCTTTCTCCAAACTCAAACTTTAACAATAAAAAAACAAAAAACAAAAGAAACAAAAACTTCAAAAGACATATTATATGATTGCACCCACGGCAATTTTTAACGACTTCTGTCCTAGAATGCTAAATTCTGTTGGGATCATTTTGTTTTATATATCGAGATTGACGAACATTAATTTACAGAATAATCCTTTTGTAGGCACGAGCTGCAATGTGATTATCATTAGAAATTATTCCTGGTGACAAGAGATAACAGTACAATTGGTAACAAAGGGTACAAATTTATTATGGGTTTTAGAAAATCCAAATACAGGTCTATAACCTATAAAGATAATTTCCAAACGTTGTGACAGGAAAATATATAAACACGTGATTACGCAAAGGATAAACAAATTTAAGGTGGCTTTTTGATAATCCCAGTACAGATCTACAGGGTGTAAGGATAATTTCCAAACATTGCGACGGGAAAATAAATACGTGATTACACGTCACACTTTCATTTCAACACCTTCATTATAAGAATCTATATTATAAATATAAGTCAGATATTGTGTAAATATAAACCCGTAGGAGAAGAGGTGGGAGCAATAATAATTTTTACACAGGAGAAAGTCGTACAATCATAACAACTACATATATATTATGTAATATAGCAACCTTAGTTCTTGTTTGTTCTAACTCCACGTTTGCACAAATGAGAAGTTCGACGTTTAAGGTTTGCGGCTTTAGTATTACGAAAAGAATTTAGAATGAATCGGAACTGTGAAACAGCTTGATAAGTGCCACAATGCATTTTAAACAAGTGTCAAAATTTGCATTTGTTATACTTCTTCTGCATACTAAAAGATCTCTAGTTTTTCGGAAAATGGAGTTGGAACAAACAAGGACTAAGGTCGCGATATGGCTCACCGTCCATTGTGCATGTGATTCTAAATTGAATCAAGAACTTCTTGAGCATATAAAATTCATGAATTAAATGATCACAAGTGGAGTTCTGGCTTAACATTTCAACACCAAGTCCAGTATCACACCAACTCCAACAAGAGCTCAATAAAAGTAAGATGCCATTTGAGCAAAATATATGACACGTCCTGAATTACTAAGGTGCTGTCCAAAGACAACAGGCAAATGAAGTATGTACATTGCAAACCCAGCCATAATATAAATCTTATAATGGATGCATTCTTTCATATTAAAATATTAGCCTGGCCGGGGTTCTAGAAGATGTCAGGAAGTTAAAGGCCAAAACATATAATAAAAGAATCCAGACTTCCTCTGAAGATCGCCATCTGCCTCGCTCCGCCTGAGGAGTTTCTTACCACTATCTACATATCAGATACTTTTAGTCCTGTTGGGCTTTTAACTATAGTCCTGTACAGTTTCGTAAAAAATATAATCACGTACATGTACCTGCAAACACAGTGGCTACAAGGTACAGAAGATGTAAACTCCCTTTTCTTTCGTTCTTTGTTTCTTTTTACCAATGTATCATAGACAGAATAATCGCCAGCAAAAACGATTACCACGGGTGATGTGTGAATGGCACTGACTGTGAAAATGCTTAATGTGAAAGATTTCATTTTTGACAGTTAGTAGACTTAGATTAGAGTCTGAAATTTACCCTGCCTTAATTCCTACTTACCAGTGTATGGGGGTTAGCTGCTGCTTTGATGGCTTTATTTATTCATTTATTTATTTATTTGTTCATTTATTTTTGGCCACCTAGTGAAAAGAAATTAAAGTGATACTGAATATTTAGAACAATTAATGGTTTTTACATGTCCTGTGGATTCTATATATGGCAGGTTTCACGCTTGTGGTCTGCATATATCCCCAAAATGTTGAAAAATAATGTAGAATCAATCATGGAGTATTATATACCTGTTGGAAGGGGTTCATTTGGACATCCCAAAAATGATAACTAATTGAACTTGAGACTCGCCTATATTTCATAATATTGCCCAGAAGTTACCTGCCCTTGGAAATTCAGAATTTGTAGAGTAAACAGAAACCGCACTGGTAACACATATAAATGCACTAGCAACACATAACAACTAGTACAGGACATGCTTATGAAAGAGAAAAAGATAAGAAAAGATAAAAAAAATTCTATCAGAAAATAGGTTTTTAATGCTGAATTTAAAGCTTACACGCCAACGCATCAAACACTTATGAGGAAGTTAGTTACCAGCATCATTTTATAGGAACTGAACCTTTATAACTGAATAAATGTTGATTAAGCAGTTCATAGTAATAAATGGATGAATATTTTACAGAAAAATGTTCAAATTAGGAGTACAATGTTTTTAATGTATTGCAACATCAATTTATCTCCCTATCAACATGTAAATTTTAATTCATATTATGCATACACGTATTTCATATCCTCCAAACACACTCACACTATGGTCTGCTGACTTATCATTCCCCAAAGTGTTGGGGCATTTACAGATTGACAAGTAGGGAAAACTTTAAGCCTGTTCCACATTTAATTTTAAAGCAACTGTATATATAATAGAAGTAGACTAAAGCAAACATTTTTAGTTCTATAAACTGGTGTTTTGTTGACAGCTCATTCTTCAGAAGATTCAAACCAATTTGATCACAACAGAGAATGCTGTAAATATATTTAATTAATATAATCTAAAGAAAGAAAGAAAAATAACACAACAGCCCTTTGCCCCCGTTTGTTTTAAATATTCAGTATCACTCTCGTTCCTTTGATGAAACCAAAAATGAATAAATAGATAAATAAATAAATGAATAAATGAATAAATAAATACATAAAATAAATGAATAAATAAATCCCACAAAGCAGCATCTAAACTCCTTACACTGGTAACTAGGAGTTTAATTTAGAATCTAAGTCTGCTAATGGTATAATTATCCTTCAGTTCTTGTGCACTGTGGCATTGCTCTTGTTTGATTGTATCATCCATTTGTGGATTGAAATTCCAGAGTAAAACTTTATATTCACCTAATTTTTTTTTTATTATCACAATGTACCGTCGACCTTTCTGTCATCTGTATCGACACCAAAAAAACAGATTTATATTTTGTATTGACAGCAGATAAAACGGGATCACAAAGAACTAAAAGGCGTGATCAAGAAAAAACGTTCATGCTCCTACTGGTTTGGCTTGACTGCTTTGGGAAATCCAGGTTTGCCCAATGGCCAGAATTCAAGCAAAGGCCTTCAACTGTCCGATGTTTCAAACTGTACCGAATCAAAACAAAAACGAATTTCGGACCACTGACTGACTGGCAGTTTTGCAACAGATGTTTGGAACATGAGCTTGCGCTAAAGTTTGGATGAGAGTCCTGTCTGTTTGACACGGTTTTCTCTCTGAGGACTGCCCCCGAGAGCTGAAGATACCGATATGAAAGCTAATATGCCCAATGGCCATGGTTGACTCATTGCTTGCTGGAGGAATTTAACCACTTTCCCTCCTTCCTCGTTCGTTGTGTATCTGCGTGTGACGGGCTGCTGTGTGTGATGTAAAGGTACAACACCACGAAAGAGTTTTACATCCACATTTGTCATGTAACAACACGCAAACATATATTTAAATGCCTCTATTTTATCCATAGTCAATGCCCACCGCAGTGGCGATTTTATGAGTACATACCCATTTTCTTTTATTTCCATGTGTATTACCAGCCCATTTACCACAGCTATATGTACTATTTGTTGAAAACTGAGAAGATCAAGCGTTGGTGCGCATATCTGAAGTTTCTCATAAAGCAGTTGTCGATGCGAAATGCGGACAATGGGGCTGGCACCTCTTTCATCAATATGGATATTGCAGACCGGACTATAATCATTATGAAAACCAATTGTGTGTGTTAGGGAATGAAACTTTTGAGCGAAAACTGTGCGTCTGGACTTATCTAATAAATCAGGGGTCCGCTCCATGATCAAGCAAAACGTTAAGACAATGAGTGTCATGTGCATACATCAGTGCTGTCGTGCCTTCATTATTTTGTTTGTTGGGATCAGCACCCTTTTCTAGCAGTGCTCTAACCGCATCCCCAGCTCCGCTCTGTGATGCCCTCATTAATGCAGTCATCCCTGTGTTGTCTTGTTTGTTAGGATCAGCGCTTTTTTCAAGAAGTGTCTAATTGTATCCTCAGTTCCTTTCTGGTGTGCCATCATTAATGCAGTCATCCCACTCCTATCTTGTTTGTTCGGATCAGCACCTTTTTGAAGCAGTGCTCTAACTGTATGTCCAGCCCCTCTCTGTGATGCCATCATTAAAGCGGTCATCCCACTCCTATCTTGTTTGTTCGGATCAGCACCTTTTTTAAGCAGTGCTCTAACTGTATCTCCAGCCCCTCTCAGTGATGCGATCATTAATGCGGTCATCCCACTCCTATCTTGTTTGTTCGGATCAGCACCTTTTTGAAGCAGTGCTCTAACTGTACGTCCAGCCCCTCTCTGTGATGCCATCATTAATGCGGTCATCCCACTCCTATCTTGTTTGTTCGGATCAGCACCTTTTTTAAGCAGTGCTCTAACTGTATCTCCAGCCCCTCTCAGTGATGCCATCATGAATGAGGTCATCCCACTCCTATCTTGTTTGTTCGGATCAGCACCTTTTTGAAGCAGTGCTGTAACTGTATGTCCAGCCCCTATCTGTGATGCCATCATTAATGCGGTCATCCCACTCCTATCTTGTTTGTTCGGATCAGCATCTTTTTGAAGCAGTGCTCTAACTGTATCTCCAGCCCCTCCCTGTGATGCCATCATTAATGCAGTCATCATACTCCTGTCTTGTTTGTTAGGGTCAGCTCCCTTTTCTAGCAGTGCTCGAACTGCACCCTCAGCTCCTCTGTGTGATGCCATCATTAATGCGGTCAATGCACTGTTGTCTTGTCTGTTAGGATCAGCACCTTTTTCTAGCAGTGCTATAACTGCCTCTTGATATCCTCTCCCTGATACGATCATTAACGCCGTCATGCCATTCCTCCTGTCTTCTTTGTTAGGATCAGCGCCCTTTTCTAGCAGTGCTATAACTGCATCCTTAGCTCCGCTATGTGATGCCATCATTAATGCAGTCACCCCAGTAGTGTCTTGTCTGTTAGGATCAGCTCCCTTTTCCAGCAGTGCTCTAACTGTGTCCTTATCTCCGCTCTGTGATGCCGTCATTAACGCAGTCATTCCACTACTGTCTTCTTTGTTTGGATCAGCACCTTTTTCTAGCAGTGCTGTAACTGTATCTTTAGCTCCGCTCTGTGATGCCATCATTAACGCAGTCGTCCCACGTTTGTTTTGTTTGTTAGGATCGGCCCCTTTTCCTAGCAGTGTTGTAACTGTATCTTTAGCTCCGCTCTGTGATGCCATCATTAATGCAGTCACCCCATTAGTGGCTTGTCTGTTAGGATCAGCTCCCTTTTCCAGCAGTGCTCTAACTGTGTCCTTA
The DNA here is from genome assembly GCA_963931925.1 of Onchidella celtica. NCBI lineage: Eukaryota > Metazoa > Mollusca > Gastropoda > Systellommatophora > Onchidiidae > Onchidella > Onchidella celtica. The sequence continues at coordinate 21,513,735 of OZ007569.1, forward strand.
TCTCCGCTCTGTGATGCCGTCATTAACACAGTCATTCCACTATTGTCTTCTTTGTTTGGATCAGCACCTTTTTCTAGCAGTGTTGTAACTGTATCTTTAGCTCCACTCTCTGATGCCATCATTAACGCAGTCGTCCCACTTTTGTCTTGTTTGTTAGGATCGGCCCCTTTTTCTAGCAGTGCTCCAACTGTATCTTTAGCTCCATTCTGTGATGCCATCATTAACGCAGTCATCCCACTTTTGTTTTGTTTGTTAGGATCGGCCCCTTTTCCTAGCAGTGTTGTAACTGTATCTTTAGCTCCGCTCACTGATGCCATCATTAACGCAGTCGTCCCACTTTTGTCTTGTTTGTTAGGATCGGCCCCTTTTTCTAGCAGTGCTCCAACTGTATCTTTAGCTCCGCTCTCTGATGCCATCATTAACGCAGTCGTCCCACTTTTGTCTTGTTTGTTAGGATCGGCCCCTTTGTCTAGCAGTGTTGTAACTGTATCTTTAGCTCCGCTCTGTGATGCGGTCATCCCACTATTGGCTTCTTTGTTAGGATCGGCACCTTTTGGTAGCAGTGCTAGTGTGAGCACTTCTTCGATGAAATCTCTAATATCTTTTCCTGATGCCACTATTAATGCAGTCTTGCCATTATTGTCTTGTATGTTAGGGTCACCTCCTCTTTCTAACAGGTCTACAAGAACGTCCCTATCGCCTTTTTCAGATGCCACTATTATTGCGGTCTTTCCATCGTTGTCTTGAATGTTAGGGTCACCTCCCTTTTTCAGTAGAGCTACAACAGTGTCTTCATAGCCTTTTTCTGACGCCACTATAATTGCCGTCTTGCCATTATTGTCTCGTTTGTTGGGGTCACCTCCTCTTTCTAACAGTACCTCAAGAACGTCGTTATAGCCTTTTTCTGATGCCACCATCAAGGCAGTCTTGCCATTATTGTCTTGTACGTTAGGGTCACCTCCCTTGCGTAGATGAGCTTGGAGCGCCCTGAGTTTCCCACTTTTTGATGCCAACATCAAGGCGGTGATGCCAGTCTTATCTTTCTTGTTAGAGGAATTCCCCATGTGGCCTCTGGAAATTTGACCTTTTTTTCCCCCTTTGATTCCACAACCAAATATTTCTTAATATATTGTCCAGTTTCTGTTATATTTCAAGTCTGTCTACAGGATGGTTCGGTTGACTCTCTTGGCCTCTGCTGTTGGGTGGACATCTACCATCTGTTTCTCAAGATCTTCTTCACTTTGTAATAGAACTTATACACTTGATTCCTGTTAGAAGAGCGTGGTAGAGGGAATTGTTTGTGCTTGTCGCATTGTCGTATAAAGTATCTTTAACTCTATTTTACATTTGGCTGGGGGATGTTATGATGAAAAAAGTGAGTGTTTGGGGTCTGTCAGACCCCGAGTGTGAAATAGTGTTGAGGTGATTGAGAATGTAGTCATTCAATCTTTTACGTTTTCCAGAAACAGCAGTTAACAATGGCCACTTTAAATCACTGAATGACCTACTAACAGTGGCATCAGGACAAACTTGCACCTGTATCTCCCCGCTCACAACTGTCAGCATTAATTACTGATTTGTATCATTCTTTGCAAAGTCAGTGACATTTAGAGAGACTTGGAAGATGACACTTGTACGCCTGGCTTCCTTCAAGGTGTCCAATATTGTAAAACAGCTGGACTCTTCAGGACTCGTACTCTGTGGAAGCCTGTCTGAAATTTGGGAAAAGAAAAATTGAAAAAGTTACGCATGACGTGATTTCGCACTAATTTAGTAATCACCAACTTCCCATAAACATTTCCTGTACAGATGACACTCCTGGTCTATGCCAAGTATCAAATAGAATAATATTCATCAAAGCAACAGTGAAAGACACAGAAGAGCGTTTCTGCCCCCTGCAGTTCGCCTCAAAAGACATAATAGCTAGATGTATGCCATTTTTTACTAAGGTTCCATGCCATGCTAAGCTTACGTCATGTAACATGTCCGTTATTGAGTTATAATATGTTTACATAAAATACGTATTAAGATGTTTGTACCATGTATATCAGTGGCGGATCCACTATCAAATTAATAATGCTTAAGCTCCAGGGCTCCTAATCCTGGAAGGGCCATGAAGAAACTTCTTTCAGTGAGTGAATTTTCGATTTTGCGCTATTGTTGCTGGTTGCCTAGGGGGACCAAACAGTTCAAGCTTCATCATCATCATCATTGCCTTTCTCACCCTGGATCAGGGTATAGGCCACCAACAAACACTTTCCATCCCTCTCTATCATGGGCCAGCCTCTTTACATTATTCCAAGTCTTTCCGCTTCGTTGCACATCATTTTCTCTGGCTCTTCTCCACGTTCCGCGCGGCCTTCCTCTTGATCTCTTGCCCTGGGGATTCCAATCCAACACCTTCTTCGTGATGCTGTTTCCTGGCCTCCTGAGAGTGTGGCCGATCCATCTCCATCGCCTCCTACCAATTTCCTCTCTGACTGGGCTCTGTCTTGTTCTTTTCCGTACAATTTCATTGCTGACCTTCACTGTCCATCTGATCTTAAGTAGCTTCCTCAAACATCTGTTGATGAAAACTTGGATTCTCTTTATGCAGGCCTGGGACGCATTCCAAGTCTCACATCCATACAACAGGACTGACTTCACGTTCGAGTTGAATATCCTCAGCTTTTTTTTTTAGAGATATATCCTTGGTTCTCCAAATCTTGCTTAAGGACGTGAAAGCTGCCTGTGCCTTTCCAATTCGTGCTTTGACTTCTGCCTCTGTTCCTCCCTTATTGTCAATGATACTCCCAAGATAGCAGAAGGACTCTACATCTTCCAGTGGTTGATCTCCTACTCTGACTTGTTCGCTTGGGGGTGCAACAATTGTTAGGACATTCGACTTCACAGGATGTATCCTCAATCCAATAGATTCTGATATTTTATTTAGAGCTGTAGTCTTTGCTTGCATCTGGTCGTGTGTGTGCGACAATAGTGCCAAGTCATCTGCAAAATCTAAGTTCAAGCTTCAGGGACATAAATATGTAGGTCCGCCACTGATGTATGTGGTCTTAAAAGCCCTGTAGAAACCACTTTACCCCATGCGATAATAAAGTGATTCCTATCTTATCTTATCTAATGTTAGCCAGCGTATTAACAATGTAAGTGAACGCTGATCTGGGCAAGAGAGAAAGGGGCTTGGGAATGTAGTCAAATTTTCTGGCACAGAGCAGATTTTTCATTAATGTGAAATACATGATGGTTCGATGTTTTTTTTTTGACTACGAAAGCAGCTGATTGTATGACACAAACATATTACTGCGGATACTGCTACAACTTCTACTACTATTAATCATTACCACTACTTCCACGACTAATCTTTGCTACTACTACCATTACGAAAAACAGCAACTGCCACTACTTCTACTTACTACTACCATTGTTACAACTACTACAACTACTACTACATGTATTACTACCACCACTAATACTGCCACTTCTACTACTACTACTACCATTATCACTGCCACTACTACTATTACAATTACTACTACCATTCCTACTACTAGTACTACTACCACTAGTACTATTATTAGTTGTAAGAATACTACTACTACTACTACTAATAACAATGATAATAATATAACTGCTAACTATCTTCTGGGGTAGGAAATTTCAGACAAGCGTAAAAAAAGTTACATTGTCCATCATTCTCTGTTTAAATTCCAGACACAAACAAGTGGAGAGGCCAAGGCTTAACGACATGACATGACTGAACACAATCAGTCATGTCTTTAAAAAAAGTGGCACACCAATTTCCAACACTATGCTCTGGAGAAATCATTAACTGTGAAAGTGTGTCAGTGGAACAGGCCCGCAAATGGTTACCGTAACATTCCTGTTGTCTGGAAATCGATTTGCCCCACTTTTGTAGATTGCAGTATAAACGATCTGCCGGAGGTGGTCAGGGGTTTCAAAATATTTTAAATTTCAACTCTAATTTAAGAAAAAAAAATATAAGGTCATTTTCGAAACCAACGCTCTACAATGAGCAAAGTTTAACTATGGCCTAACCTGTTTTTTTTGCCTTTTTTTGGGTTTTGATTTCGTATCTACTGATTTAACAAAGTGATGATTTATTTCTCCAGTGTTGACAAAACAGTGTACTAAGGACAGGATTTATCTCCTGTGACATGAATGCCATTTTGTTCATAATAAATTTGACATGAACATTCAAACATGACAGAGATAACAAAGACATTAAACTAGCGCATCCAACGACGCTCTAAGCAAAAAAATCACAAAATGTCTAAAATCAGATATCTCTTTTTACTGAATCCGGCCAGTTGAAGGTTTCAGTACACATCAACTAGCAAACTATTGCTTCATTTACCTAATTTCATTCACTGCGCAGATCTCCAAAGCAAATGCTCAAGGCGCACTACTACACGCATACTATAGACTATAGGACTAATAGTTAAACCTCTCGTCAACAAACCGTGCGAGACACTGTTCGGATGTTATCAAGATAACAGACCGTAGAGCCCAAACCGAAAATGTATTTACTTATTGTCGGTAAAGTCGTAGAGGATTGTGCTTGCTCAGTGATTTAAATTTACACAGAGGCAGAGCTGTATATTAAAATTAAACACTCACATTTTCAGGAACAATTCACGTTTCTATGACACACTTTCACTTTAACATCAAGTTGCTTGAATTTCAGAACACTGAAATATTACACACACAGGTGGTCTAGGGCATTATGTGTTTAACCATACCTGTTGATGTGTTATTAGATGGATAAGAGACTAAGAGTGCACGCAGCACATAAACCCGGTGACGCGAACAGGAGAGAACATAGAGAACACTTCACGCGCGATAAAGCAAGCGCCTCTACACAAGCGCTATTTATAGCTTCGTGAATAATTCCACTCAAACCTTTTTGACACACATAATAAAGAACGCTCGTAACGTACGGTAGAACTTGCTGCGTAGCGAGTCATTTATAAAACCAAGCGTATCTTGGAGTACTGAAAGTGAATTCTTTTTTCAACACGGCAGTTTCAGTTATATATGTAGTGCTCTTTAGTTCAACCGCCCACAAGCCATAAATATGTCACAGTGTCAGCTTTACGGCCAGGCGGGGTAGCTCGGTCACGGTCTAGTGAGCACAGGTAGAGGCTAGTGGTGATTTTTTAGCCTGAAACAAATAATACACCACGTTTTTAAGAATGTGAATAACAAAGACTAAATACAGGATCAAAATAAAAATTTGATTTCTATTTTGGGCAAATTCTGAAGTTTTCAGACATATAAATTTCATAACACAATGTTCAATTATGCAGAGATGATTCATAACTGATATGAAAATATATGATTCATAATTAAATATGAAACACCGCTCTTATCAAAAAGATTACAAAGATTTTAAAACTGGTGAATGATACACCAATATCTCTGTGATGTAATAATGTTTCCTCTCTGTGGCTGACAACAATATTAATCCCACAGTGACTCGACAAAGTAGTGGTGTTATTTCCACTTGTTTGGATGTTACTGTTGCTTATCACTTGTCTCCAAAATGTGTAATAATAATAATAATAAAGTCACATATACAGCACTTATCCTTAAGCACTTTACATTTCTATGAGACACAAAGAAGAATAAGTGACAATTCTTACAGGTAGACAATGCAATCACAAAATAAGCAGTGTCTTTATACTCATAGGTGCATACCAACCAAAACATACACATGTGCCCACAAATACATTAATGAAATACCCGCTCACCATAACTTTTAAGATTGGTTTTAGGAGCATTTAAAAGACTCATATCTTTAGACCTTAAGTCTCTGGATGGAGAATATGGTCAAATAATAATGGAAAGATATGTTCGTAATTCAGATCTCTTCAAGCATTGATAACAGATGGCAGCGATTTTATATTCAATCTTGGCTCTATACGGATAATGGATGACAATGCATCTCCTCATTATCATCCTGTGCTGATACTCCATATGCCATCAGGATGTCTGAGGCGTGGTTGGCTACCCGAATAGGAGGTCCTCTCCTCTTTTCTGCATCATTCTGGCACCTTAGTCCACAAAATCTACAGAGAGAATGTAATTTCTCCATATGCTCATCACGACCATGATTTAAATAAAGATGGAGAGAAAAGTTTCAAAATTGTCAAGTAAGGTTTGGAAACAACTGTCGTTTCGCAGAAAACACAGACATAACATAATAATCAGTGGCAAATCAGGGTAGCCACACAAGACCTAATACAGGGAAAGGGAGGGAGAACCGAACGGGTAACAGCTGGGGGTGGGTAGAGAGCAGAGCAGAAAAGAGAGGGCTTTGCCTGTAAAAATAAAAATACATAGCTGGGGACATTTCCATAACTATTTTTACCATAAATCAACACAGTAAGGCTTTAGAAACATTATGGAGAAGGGAAACTGCACAAATCAAAAAACATCTCAATGAGTCTTATTTAGGTCTGACATGACGAAAATAGCCTACAAAAATGTGGTGCGTGAGGAAAAAAATTATAACTCGCTTAAAACATTGCTTAACCAATGAAATTGGTGCCGTTGGAAACTCCACATCTTGTGCCTTAAACTCACACTTCAAATTATCTTAAAAACAAAATTCCAAACGACGTTATTGGGGCTTAATTAGTAGTACTATTGATGTAGTAACTAAAAACATGCTAATTAGCTTACCTGCCATTCTTGTCAAAACTGTAATGCACAACTTGAAATAAAGGACATCAAAGTGAAGAAGATGGTTTGTGCTATTCCAATGTCAGCCCAAAATGAAGATAGCACACACGGCATGAAAAAAATGACAACTAAGAAAGAGGGTATTGCAAGTGATTCTCATGTGCAAAACACTGCAGTTTTCTACTTGACTTGCTCCACTGAGCACAGGTAGGGCCAGGGTCGGGTGGAAGGTCATAAATCTCACCTGCCTGAATAGCCATCGCCAGCCATTTGACAGGGCTTTGTTATAAAGGGCATGATTTTGCGGGTTTTAAACAGCCGTGCAAGCGTTGCAGCGACTTGCTGTGTAGTGTGTAGTTGCACCAGTACTTTTCGATGTTCTGGCAGAATAGGTGCGTGCCAGTTACACCATGTCTTGGGGCGACCCTATAAAGGATACAGATTGTACGAGGGCGTAGCAAAGGCGATTATTATAGGTGCTCCCCTAACACTCCGATGCTATACATAAGGGGTGCTGAGTAGTTCGGTGCCTACAAGCATATCGGTAGGTTGAGAAGGAAACAGAGAGAGAGAGGAAGAGAGAGAGAGAGAGAAAAGAGGGAGAGACAGAGTGAGAGACAGAGAGAGAGAGAGAGAGAGAGAGAGAGAGGGGAGGGTGAAGGATGATGATAACGATGATGATGATGATGATGATGATAATGATGATGATATGAAGAGATACAACGCCTGTTTTTTTTTGTAAACAGTAAAACATTACAGTGAAGCTTCTCCTTACCTTCATTTTTCATTCCGTTGCAATTTCTTTCCAGCATTTGTGGACCACATTTCCGTTTGCATAAAGTTCTCTTCTTTTGTCCCATATTGGCTACCTTGTATAGACAGAAGCGATTAAAGCATCAGCGTCCATGCTTGATAGTTTGAAGTAGACATCAGCATAGATCTCGATCTAGACACCCACTATACACTCAGGCTCGTTACACGCTTCAAAATCCATTGTTCAAATGATAAAACTTAGAATTTAAAAAAATTAAATATGTGATGATATTTTTTATCGATATTATTGAAAAAAAAAAAACCCTGCTCGGAACGTTGTTAATTTGAGGCCACAAATCGTCAATCAGATACAGTCCCGTCCAGCTTTGGTATAGTCAGTGGAAAAATTCACTAGTCCAGCAATGTGACGCCACACTACTGACATGCCACTCGCCACGGATCGATTCGGCGCGAATAGGAATTCACTTTTCATTCCGACAAAATAGGTACAGATGCGTCCTTTGCGCGCCGACTGCGGCCGATAGCAGGCGGTGTCTCTGTGTAATTATTGAGATTGTGTGGAACAATTCCTGTCGCTGACGGTGCCAATGAGCTCTGAGTCAGACTCGGTATCCTTTATGGGGTCGCCCTTGGTCATGATGAAAGTGTCAAGACTTATCCTGATGTAAGAATGAAATCTGTCAGGGCGAAGCTTCAGTTGACAAAAATGGTGATGGTATTCATCAATATGTCTTCTCTCTTTAATTATGTCATGGACACCGATTCGCCTCCTCTCTTCAAGCATACGTTGTGGCAAACACAGACCAAAAAGAAATATTGTGCGTCTAAGGAAGACGCCATGTTTAAAAAAAAACAGGTGGGAATATTGTGACTGGTGAAGTGCTTGCGTTTTCGGCTTTATCTATGTGCACATGAGGCTGTAACATCCGATTCCTTAAAATGTGCTTGTCTGTAGGTGCTAGTTTTTCTCGCTTGAGGCATTCTCTATGTTGTCTCCCCATTAGGGCCATCTTAACATCATTATGGGTCCCTGGGAAGATTCATTTGTAATGCGCGAGATTTTCTTCACCGTTTCAAAAAGCGATGTAAATTTACTTACATGGTCCCCCCCCCCCCCACCTAAATCCCTGGGGCCCCAGGACAACTGCATGTGTGAAGACGGCTCTGCTCGCAAATAACATTAGAGACTGTACCTTTCCTAAGGCCGACAAGGATGCAGTGCTCAGCTGTCATTATACCAGGACAAGACATCCCTCGAGATCATTCTTGCTTCACGGCCGGCCGATGCCAGATGGGAACGAACACAGTAAAATGTCAACGTATATATTTTCCTTTCGTTGCAACGTCGAACGGCCCTGTTGCCCGCTTCGTACATTGCATACAACGGCAAGACAGCGTCATTACTAAATTTACACTAATATGTCTTCTACAGAATGGTATAATATGCCTGAAAGTGGATTTGGCGCCCAGCCCATGGTCTTTGATGCCAAAATGAAGTTTTGTCTTAGAAGCTCCCGGTACTGCCCACGCCGACAAGACAGATACATTGCAGGGTGAAACTACAGCAACATGAGATGCCAACTGTAGACTTAGATGATGATGATGGTGATGATGTCCGAGATCCCTGATTTGTCTTAATAGTTCACATAGAAAACAGGATTACTCGAAATTTCTGGAATGATTAACATTGCCATACATTCTGACTGTGTACTTCGTCTATGAATAAAATATCAGCTATTAAATAAATCAATCAAAGTGATATATTACAAGCACATACAATGTGGAATAATATGACTCCAACGCAACTGTTTACTGTGATATTTAAAGAAAAGCGACAATAAAATTTAAGGACGTGTATCAATTTCTTTTGCAGAAAGATATCATTTTTTTTTTTTTAGCTCTATTTGTAGTCAGTGTAGTTGGGGAGACAAGTTTCTACCATCCATTTTTGACGTGTTATTATTCATATTGAACGTTTCCTTGAATTTTGTTTGATCAGGCTGGGTAGCGAGTGGATAACAGTAACAAAAAGAACAACAGCACAACAACTACAGTACCGGCAAGAACAACAAAGAGCATCACAAAACCTTCAGTTTTACAGTTGTTGAATAAACGCCCACATGAATTGATACATTCGGTTTCGTTTCTGTCCTTTCCTCGGTAATTCTCCGTTGTTTGTGTGGTCGATTCCAGCCTGCAGTGGTTTTGTATGACTGATATTTTTCTGTGAAAATATCGTTTGTTTTCGTGTTTAGGTCTTTATTTTAGTAGGTTCGCCGCTCCTGGAATGTATACTTCACTTTTCTTGTTTTTATATATCTTTTTTCTGTGTGTGTTTTTGTGGTAGGGATTAGTTTTCTTTAGAATTTTTGCCCGGGCATTGGCCATATTCGGCCTGTTCTTCTCGATTTTCAACTGCTAAGATAGCTTTTAGCGTGCGCAACGTCCACAGGGAACCTCCGAGTTTTTCGCCCTTAGTCGAGAAGACTATGTGCTCAGTCGTACCTACCATAGGATCAAGGACAAGATTTTTTTTGTCTCCAAAATTTCAACATGCTTGCACTGACAGGGGATCGAACCCGGTATCTTCGGCATGAGGGGCGAGCATCTTGCCTCTAGACTAACGTGTCCTGTATCGTTGGTGTCTTTCATCAAGCACGTAAAATTTCATCACAAGCATTGGTACAGTAATAGATAGATAGATAGATAGATAGATAGATAGATAGCCAACACCAACAAAGAATCGTCTATTAGTGATGGCAAACACAGAATAATTTGCGGAGTTGACTCAAACTGAGAGAATCTCAGAAGTGAGCTTAAGGCCTGTTTACAGTGGTAGATTTTTGTGTTCCTTCCACCTTCGAAACATGACCAAAACAAACGAGGCGCATCGCTTCTCCTACAGAAAACGGACCAGTGTAAACAAACAACGTTTCGAAGGGGGAACTCGGAAAACAAAAGACGGAAAGCCAGGAGAGTTCTTCCCACACAGTCCCCCATTCCTTTTATCTATTCCAAAAACCTACCAGTTTAAACAGGCCTTTACGCAGGGCAGTCTAGAAGTTCTGCAAAATGTTGGTTTCCCTTGGAAGGACACGAAGTTAAACTATAAAAAAAAAAGAGAAACAGCTATATGTTGCAAAGCCCCGAGTGAAACAACAACAACAACAGCGACAATAGATCACACAAGAATTAGAAAGAACTTTGCTGCTACGACCCTATAAATTTTCTTTATGTATTTTTTAAAAAACGTTCTGTCATGAAGGGTTTAGCTGAGTGGTCTCGTCCACAGCATCCGCTCCGTTCCGCACGGAAAAATGACGTATGAAAAGGAAGAACACTCTATAACTGAGGAGCGGAGCGGAACGGATGCTGTGGACAAGTATTCAGCGGCGAAGAATGTTTTACATTTTCATACGCCATTTTCAGTTAAATAAGTGGACAAGACCACTTATTATGTAAATCACAATGATGTCACGACAGTTTCTTCCTCTTTTAAAAACTCTATTTATATCAGCACATGGCTTCAATCTGAGGTTGTCATTGCAAGTGTCATAATGACGTCACAAAACAAAAACAACAAAAAAAAAAGAATGCGACACTGCCTGTCAAAATAGAATTGACGAAAGATGTGGAGTATGTTAACACATAGATCTATTCACTAGGCCGCAGCTTAACGACAGTACAGGCAAAATTCAGTGGGACTTAAGTCAGGTACCATACAGGGCCGTCAGACATAGCCTGTCAGCAAAATGTACACCCAAGAAATAGTGACAGAATCTGATTGTGTGTGACCGGGCCTAGGCTAGTGCCGGCCGGTGTGGTATCCCAGATTATCCCCCCCAAAATCTATCCCCCCTGATATTTCAGAATATCCCCCGGATAGTCTCGGATATCCTAGAATAACCCCCGGATATTCTGGAATATTCTGGTTTATCCCCCCGGATATTCTAGAATATCCCCCCCTATAACAGTTTATCCCCCGGGGTTAAAATAGGATGGGGGGATACTTGCCAATGGGTAAGCGACATCCTATTTTATCCCCCCATTACAAATTATACCCCATCTTTTTTTTGTTTGTCTTTGGGCAGCCTTTTCCCCCTTTTCTTCCTGTACGTTTCTGTATATAATCTTTCTCTGCCACACACACACACAAAACACGCACAAAAAACACACATTTATGAAGTGTGACTTAAAATGCGTTTTTAGCCGACCCCTCCAATTGCTTGACAATTTAACATTGTCGCGATGTGGGTTAGATGGGGATATTTCGACTGACACTCTTTCGAGGTCCGCTCCCACAATCGACGAACACACAAAAAAAAATACTTGCACTCTAAAAACTAAATAAATCAATTGCTTTGATTTTTAGCAGAACTGTAGGGCAGTTTAATTACAGGAATTAATGTAACAAATATAATTATAAATATAAATATCAATTCAAAGGCAACTGAATCTAACTAATGAAACTACAGCTTTCTATAAAGACTAACGTATTCAATCTAACTACTTGCAGGTCATATGAGTTATATGCCAAATAGAATCCGCGCACGTGGCGACGGATATAACAGTTTAAATTCTATTAATTCAATGAGACATGTTATGATATGGACATTTCCTCTAGACACGCCATGGAGAATGCTTGTACAACCATGCGTTGTCTGGCGGTAGCTCTGAAACTGTCTTCAAAAGTAAGTAGAACGGTTCACTTTCATCATTACACATTAGTATGGACTCTCACCATGAGGCCCTCACTGGGAGTGAGAGCGCTGGATGTAAACGCTGTGGGTTTATATCAAACCAAGTAGCTTAGGCTCTGGAGCTTTAAATCAGGCTCCTCACAATGGACTGCTCAACTGCGTCTCTATGTCTCTCATCTGGCTGAGGACTATCGCCGACCACCTCGTAAATGGATTGTCTACATGTGGCCCAGAACTAAGTTCTGTATGGCCTTAAATACTGGACTGCATCTGCAGCTTACCGTCTAATTCCTGGATTGTGATTGGTGCAACCACTTCTAGCTCAGCTGCCGAACTGAGTTATTTTAAGTAACAGCCTTACGCAACGACCTTGGGTCGACATCAAAGGTCGAATCACTCAATACAATATAATGTAATTTTATAGCAATAAATTCTTAACATGTTCAAAACCCCGAGCCTTTACTCTGGATCACGATATTTTCTGTACGTCAACAGAAGTCTCAATAACATTTAATTCCTACTCACCCCTTCCCTCTCTACTAAACCTAGTTCAAAACACGAGATATAAAAAGTGCTCAGCCATGCACACCTACGCTGTCCGTCTATCCTTCCCCACACCTTCTGTCTATCTATTATAAAAAAAAACTGTTCAAAACAAATTGTTTACGAGACCAAGTTATGCTGGCTCGCACAATAATTACGTTTGTAAAAATTACTCACTGCTCTCTCACAAAAATTTAGTCAGTGGAAACATTTATGGATTAAATCTGTTCTTGACAAACATTAGACCGAGTAGTGACAGGAAATAGCCTGACATTAACTAAGGGCATAAATCTTTCTCCTCCCGCCCACAACCATACCCTTTTTTGGAGCTTTTAGCAGGAGCAGTAATTAAAGAGATTAAATTTCGGTCGTGTTCTGTGTATGGAGCAATGAGAATAAAGTACATTGTACTCAGTATCATCAGACAACCAGGGCATCCATTCTTTATTGTGAGGAGAAAAAGGAACGGACAGCGCACGAGCCTGCTAAATTTGACAATATCGAGCTAGCACAAATGAAGTCGAGATATAATCTTAATCGGCCACTTGTGATAAGTTCTCATCTCATAGTAGCCTATGCTTTGACAGAAATGTGTATCCTTTGATAAAGCACCGTAGGTGTAATTTCCAAGTTTTTGAGGGACTACCTCATGACAATCGGTAGCAAGCAAAGAGGTTAAATAAACTCTTTGGTAGCAAGTTGTTGACTTCACGGGAGATGAGTGTTGAATTAAGAACTAATTATTGCACGTCAAGCATGGTGACACAGCAGTAACGAAACTAGTGCTGATGAGGGATTTGCTAACTTTGATAGAATTTCCCCCTTCGAAGCAACATTGTGGAGGATGTTACTGAAGGTTACACCATCAGCTTCAGGAAAGTCTATCACTGTCGTCAATTCTGAGAGCTGTCATTTGGAGAAGCCAGCCGAATTAACCCCCCTCTCCAATGCACTAGTCACACATCCATCTCAGAAATATTCCAAACAGCTGCAAGGACTGGCTGCCCAAGTGCGAAGATGTAATTGACCCAGCGTCCCATTCTGTTTTGTTATCAATACTCTAATGTTGCAAAGTTGCCTGTCACCAAAGCCGAGCAAAGGGCATTTATTGCATTTGATAAAGAATGGTTTCTGCTTTGTAATGAATCATCAGCATGTTTGTTGTCTTTTTTTTCCGGGAGATAGGGGAGGGGGGGGGGGGGGAGTGGGCGATGAACGAAAATTCGGATTCTAAGAAGCGATCTCGTGAAAAAGGTTGAGAACCACTGCTAAAGAAAGTGAAATCGAGCTGGGGGAAACTTTAGACTAGAGGGGGATGTTCTAGGATATACTAGATTATCAGGGGGGTTAAAATAGGATGGGGGATATTCCAGGATGTCACACCGGTCAGACACAGTCAGCTGTTGGCAGTCAAGACGTGCACATCAGAATTTTCTATACTTTCTCAGTCCACCCAGGAAGAGCCTATCATACTAAGCCTGGTCAGATACAGTCAGCTTCTGCCACCATTTCTTTGGTGCATATTTTGCTGGCAGCATCTGACTGTGTCTGACCGGGCTTAGTATGATATCCCTTTTAGGGTAAGAAAGCATCAGGATAGAGAGTATGGGTCTGCAAGAAAGGATTCCGTTTTAAACACTTAGTAGAGAGGCTAGAGACAGATGTAAAAGTGGGATCCATTCATATGAAGAGGGAGGCTGTAGAGAAATTTCATACATGCATTCTGCAAAGAAAGTTTAATGTGAAATCAGAAGATTGTATGGAAAGGGCTAGGCTGTATAAGAACTTTGTCAATGAGACAGGGAAAGTAGAGTGTGCTGGAAACATAAAAGGAGTGCTCTTTGTATCAAGAGGGAGACTCTAAAAGAGCAATTCAGCCTGTAGGAGTAGACTGATAATGGTGTCGTATAGATGTTAAAGTGGAAAGCTGTAGAGGAACCCTGCAATTAAAATTGGTGGTGTTAAAATAAGATCGTGAGTCCCGGTACAATTTCCTTTGTGAAAAAGATGTTGTAGAAGTGCCCTGCAGTTTAAGGCGTGCAGCCACAGAGAGGGGTGGAGTGTTTAGAATATACTCCGTCAAGAGTTATAGAGGTCGCTGTAGATATGCCATGCTGTACAGAAATAGTGACAGAAGTGTAGCGTTGTGAAAATAGTATCCGTTAAAATCTTGTGACAAGTCAAGGACACGCTTGTTTATTTTGTTTGTGATGATTATTGTATCCAGGACGGGTCAGGGGTAATTTCTAGAGGGTTGTGCATGTCACGTTATATTGTTGATCTTGTTCACTAATTGTCTCCTGGCTGTAAGTCAGATGTTTACTGTCCTCTAAGTTAAGTATGTCTTGTATGGTGTACGGAATGTTGTCTTTGTTGTAGTCGAATTGTGGTGTTTTTATTTCGGTCTTGTTCGCTGTGCAGTTGTGTATAATATGTGCTGTTGTCTGCACATGAAGTGTGGCGGCAGAGGAAGCACACTGGTGCATGTTTAACTCTTTCTTGGGTTTACTCTTTCCGTGATTAGTTCGCACACCTGTATTCAATAAATGTTCCACATGAAAGATGTAAATCACTGCACTGTTTCTTGTTCACGGGCTCTGCTTACGCCATCTTGCAGCGGTTGTGCAGAAAGGTGCATTTTACAAATTTGAATATAGAAAATACTAAACTGTGTTCAATGTCCAGCTATCATCCCAAACTTGGAAAGAAATCATTTACTTTGTACCTCTAACTTAATTCTGGCCTTTTCTTGTTGTTGTTGTTGTTTTGCTTTTAAAGTGGTAGCGGCTGCACAACTGTTCAATTAAATTACCATCACACTTAATACGTGTACGAACATCAACTTACACATGAATATTCTGCTGTTTGCCAAAATTGCCAACACACCAGAGCCAGGGAAAGGAAGACTTATGACATAATATTATAAACGGATGGTCCCATTAGCAGGAAATGGGCAGGATAGATAGATGGAGGGATGGATGGATGGATGGATGGATGGATGGATGGATGGATAGATGGATAGATAGATGGATTGATAGATTGATTGATAGATAGATAGACAGATTGATAGATAGATTGATAGATAGATAGACAGATAGATAGACAGATAGACAGATAGACAGACAGACAGACAGACAGACAGACAGATAGACAGATAGACAGATAGATAGATTGTTTTACAGTAATTACGTGCCGCCTACTTGATTTTATTCTAGTCTCAGGCAATGGCGATATTGATGTTTGTACTAGCAATGTAAACGACGCCATTGTCTAATGGCCACAAACAACAACAAAGTTAACCACACACAGACGGCGATAGAATCAGATGCACATAACACTCGTGACGACGGCCACAATAAATCTATTATATATTTCAGTAACTCGCAACCTTTGGCATGACTAACTGACCAAACTATACATTTTTCAGGCCTTAAATTTGGCAGGAAGGTGGCAATTGAGATAAGGAAGATGATGGCTATAATTAAAAGTTGTTTACTTCAAGCATGTATTAAAAAAAAAATAACAATGTTTATTGCTATGTAACATCTGTATGTTTGCATGTTTGTTTCGTAATATATATAGTACCGTGCATGTCATAAAAAGTAACCGTATCAAGCGTTCAGTTTGGTGCGTAGTGTTCTGGTGCGCATGAGTTCTGAAGCAAGACCCTAGATTATTACTTTTTATATGAGAGAGAGAAAGGGGGGGGGGGGGCAGCACATTATTGTTTATTCCGGGCAATGCCCGGTAGGTCATATAGTACAAGATAATCCAGCCTGTACTCGTGTGTATAATTTTGTGCCTCTGGTTTCCAATGAATGGCTTTCTGCTTTCTCGTCATCATGCTTGCGGGAGTACCGTAATGAGGAGTTTGGGAGGGGACCGGGGGTGGGGGAAGGGGTGGGGGGGAAGGGTTCAATAACTGAATCATTCTAGAATGAACATGTAACTAGTTAGTTTGTTGTGACGTCCATTCACCATCTCCCCCACCCCCCCCCCCCTCCTCGACTTTTTTTTTTCTTCAGATTTAGCTCCAGTTCTGGTTTTGTTATGACTTAAGGAAATGGCTGAAATCATGTGCGATGCATTTCGTGCGTCTGTTTGTATATGAAAAGTGCCATTGTAAAAACTAACTCTTTCACACGGTGGGATAATTCTTCCGCTTTTATTAATTTATCAGTCAACTCAGGCAGTCTGTGGATCAACCAAGGAGTCCGCTTGAGACAGGAACTAACATCTATAAGTAAATCAGTTGTGTCGTGACTTCTAAGTACCATTCCATTCTTTAAGATGGACCTGTCAAAGCAAGTATTATGTTTTACCTGTGTCGTTTCCAGCGATGAGACGAAGCACACTGAATCCGTTGCTAAGATGTCCAACAGAATTTAGAGGTTTTAAAAAGGTATATTCTTATTATAATTATGAGCTCCTGTAAAGATTTCCTTCCTCCCTACGTGAAAGTTGTTTCAGTGGGAATTGGGCAACATCCTACTTTTGTTTTTATTGCTATCATTACTGGCTAAAATGTCCAACCGTTTTATGAACGGCAATGGACTGGGCAAGCCATGGAAGTAATTGCCTGCATGTATACTATCTTGTGAACATCAAACTCCTGCCCCCCCCCACCACACACACACACCACACACACACATTTCATTCTTTCATTCCACCTAATCTTAAGCCTCTTTTGCCTTTCCTAATTAATCCCGTCCTTGGCCCAACACCTTACCTACACCCCTCACCTTACCTACACCCCTCACCTTACCTACACCCCTCACCTTACCTACACCCCTCACCTTACCCACACCCCTCACCTTACCCACACCCCTCACCTTACCCACACCCCTCACCTTACCTACACCCCTCACCTTACCTACACCCCTCACCTTACCTACACCCCTCACCTTACCCACATCCCTCACCTTACCTACACCCCTCACCTTACCTACACCCCTCACCTTACCTACACCCCTCACCTTACCCACACCCCTCACCTTACCTATGTCACGAGTGGAGTGAGCGATAGTTAATAATTACGGGGGGAAAGGAGGAGAGTAAAATTAACGCACGTAGACAAGTAAGTTAAAGCGTGCATGTTGTGAGTTGTGGGGGGGGGGGCGGTCTGAATGAGGCGAAAGCGCTGTATTACTATCACTGCAAGTTAGAACGTCCTAAAGAGCGGACGCAAGAGAAAGCCCAGTGGGCGAACATAAGGGGAGCAGTCAGAAGACTAGTGAGAGAGTCTTTCCAGTGATGACTGGTAGGTGAAACGATGATTGATAATTATGATTGATGTATTATATTCGTCTATTACCATGATGTAAATAAGTATATGTGAGGAATGTGGAAGTCCTTGATATTGGATATAGCAATGTGCGCCATGAGCGATAGATGAAAGTGAGTTCATGGATTTGTAGCACGAGTGAGTATTGTGTACTCCGATGGAGGTGTGTTACCGTAAGATGTTTGGTGAGTGAAAGGTGAACTATTGTGTGTACGCTTCATGGGTTGTAAGGAGAGGTGGAGTGAATAGAAATGGTAGGGTATTATACCAATGTAATGTTATTCTTGTGGGTGTCGGGGACGGGCCAAAGAGCCGCCTCGGTGAGCACAGGGGATAGGCCAGCATAGGGCCGGAGGCCACACATAGGCCAAGAGTGAGGCTGTCGGTGCAGGACAGTAGAGGCACATAAAGTCGTGGCAGTCAGGCCACGGACAGGGACGTAGATATGAGCGTGAATGTGCTAATGGAATGATAATGTACTATTACCATGTTGATGTGCTAGTGGAATGATAATGTACTATTGCCACGTTGATGGGCTCTTGAAATGATAATGTGCTATTGCCATGTTGATGGGCTATTGAAATGATAATGTGCTATTGCCATGTTGATGGGCTATTGAAATGATAATGTGCTATTGCCCTGCTGAGGTGCTAGTGGAATGCTAAGGTGTTATGACAATGGGAAGGTGATATTGAGAGACTGCGGGGCCAGTGAATTATTAATGTGCTATTAAGACCCTGAGGGGAGAGGCTGAGGCCGAAGTGTCTTTAGGAAGTACTACCGGGTTGTGGATCCGAGGAAGAGTGCATGTGGGAATAAGGCCGTTGTACGGCAGTTAAATTCAATAATATAATGTATGTAATTGCGCTATTATCTGTATAATTATGTTTAATAAATGTCTGAGTCTGATGGGTTGTTCTGTTAAGTGTTAAACTTGTTCGTTCGTGATTGTTGTCCTGTCATAACTTATTACATCTCCCAGTCTGGGATTTGTGACAACCTACACCCCTCACCTTACCTACACCCCTCACCTTACCTACACCCCTCACCTTACCTACACCCCTCACCTTACCCACACCCCTCACCTTCCTCTTTCGATCCTCCTTCACTTTTTCATCTTTTGCCACCCATTTTCATCTTCGTGTGTCTCACCCTTTATCTAGTTCTTTTTCTGGTCTATGCTCACCTAGATCTATGCGTTTTATGAAACACAGTTGCGTATTTGGAAAGGCTGTTGATATAAGTACGTACGCAATCCCAACCGTTTTGCTCTAGGGGAGCAAAAATATACGTAGCTATCCCTAACCTGGTCCTTATCCTCAACCCTGATTCTTATCCACTCCCTAACCCGCGGCTCCCCGTACCCGCGGCTCCCCGTACCCGCGGCTCCCCGTACCCTTTCCACCAAAAAAAAAAAAATGTGAAAGAATAATTCGTTAAGGCTGTTGTTAGGAGTATTTCTGGAGGAGTTTTCTAGCTCTGGAGCCACAGAAAGCTTTAAAAATACATACCCCTAGCCCAAAAAAAACTTGGGGGGGGGGGCGGGGGGCGTAGGTGCTTGTAACAACATTCACTTGGAAATAGAATGCTAATTATTTGGAGACTAAAAACCCCTTGTGTCGTAACACGTGTTTGCCTTTTCTGTTACCCGAGAAACGACACCTCCATCCGCCTTTTTAAGAATGGATAAAATACCTACATTTATGTATTTGTTCTTCTGCCCTATTCCATTGTTCACAATTTTTGTATGAGCAAATGTCATTTTAATGTCCTTGCCGCTCATTGGTGATTATTAATACAAAAAAAAAAACAGCAAACAAACACACACAAAAAAACCCACATGATGTAAATTTTATGATTATTGACGTCCGTAACTCACTTAAAATACACACATCTGCACTGTGATCATCTGAGCCGTGTCTAGCAGGCAACCAACCAAGACATAAACAATTCACTGCTGGCCTCCTGTTCCCTCGCCCACCGCACGTTTCATTTGCTGCGTCATGTCCGCTGAATCGCGAAATATCATAAAAACCACAGAAAAACTGTGGGGTCGCAGCAGGGCTATAAGCAAGGTCAAAATTGGGCAAAAAGAAAAGGTTGTATGTTGCGAAACCCTGCGTGAGAAATAAAACCCAAACAATACAAAGCAAACTAAAGAGAAGACAGAAAATCGCAACATACAACCTTTTCTTTTTGCCCAATTTTGACCTATCTGCGGATACAGTCTTGACTAGGAGGCACAGGCCTTACTCAGAAATTAGCTGAGACTCTCCGCCTTACCTGGGAAGAAGCTGCTGCGCCCTCCCGCCGTCTCCGTGTACGGCTTTTTGTCTCAACTCCCGGGAAAATCAACAATTGACTACATTTCTTTTCTTTACTGTATATTTGATTGATCTGACTTTGAATGTTCTCAGCTGACATTATAGCACGGCTTCTCTCGGGAAATCCGATAATAAAACAATTTTAATTCTTGCAGTTCCTGTTACCTGAACAATTCATGTTGGCTAACGTCATGAGTAACGACTTTACCAACAAAAAAACACAAAAAAACTTTTAGTTAGTGTCAAGACCAGAAATTGGGTAGGGCGGAGGTAGACGGGAGACAGGCGGTTTAGGTGCTATTGTCCGTTCACCGAGGCATGATCACAGAAAACTGCTCGAAGCGTTGCAACCGTCGACGATATTTGAATGTAATTTGGCGTGAAGTCTTAAATTTGTGATGATCCTAACCCAGATTTTTTGCCCCCGAATTATTCAAGTAGTTTTCGAGTTTGTTTATTTTATTTGCGGTATATAAATAAAGAGAGTACCGACAAGGGTAAACATTTAGGTGCTTTGCTGTAATGATTTAACACATGGTTTTGAGTCCCACTAAAATGTGGTACAGCACGTGATTAAAGTGAGTTTAAAAACAAACTCTCGTGATTGTTCACTGGTAGGCCAACACAGTGTCAGAGGCGTTGTCAGAGATCTTTCAATTTCAGAATTCCTTTCATCGTGGTATTAAACATCAAAATCAATACGATGCGGAACATTGGAGAACAAGACCTTCAAACTGTCAGACATCCAAAATCTAACTCATGCAGCATTGAAAACAGTTGCTGCAGAATTTTTCTGCAAGTGAGAGGACCATGTATCGCGGTTGGAGGAAGAATACTGGCAAAACGAGGGCCTTCATTTTATTCAACCGAATATCGTCATCAATCCAATGGAGACATCCGACTCAGAAAGCGACTGAGATGATAAAACATTAAAAAACATCGAAAAGTTCTTGCCCGTTTTGAAAAAAAAACAAAAAAACACCTTTTTAGGGCTAACCTTTCTATTGGGTCTAAGGTGGTCCCAAGTCCGCATACCTGATCATTGTACCCACAAAGCCATGCTCTTGCAATGACAGGGATTCAGAGGGGAAAGGGTGATCATATCTCGATATGTATATTTCTCACAACTTAATACAGATTGGAAAGCTTAGCTACTTTACAAACTTTATCTTTCATAGAATGTTACCGTTTAGCATAACTAGAAGACTGTTTTCAATTGATAAGTAATGAATCTGCAGTAGCTTTATCTTACAGGAAAGGAACAATAAATGCATTTACATGTAAAGCAAACCTCAAGTCCGTAACGTGATGCTACGCCACTGCAATTGACCACAGATTGTTACTATATTTAGGAATTTAGATCAACTACAGGGAAACGAGAAGTGACAGATCATGTTGGAACACACGTATACTGTAAACGTCTATACGTTTGGGACCATTCAATTGAAAACAAAGAAAAGATCAATGGAATTCGCCGCTTTGAAAGAACGGTGCTGTGCATAGACTTCAAATTCAAGATTTGTAGGGTCATGATAAATGTAACACTGAATGCAAAAATTCAGGACGCTGTATTTCGTAACAGCTGAGAAAATCCAACTAAACCGTGATCACGCCTCGGTGAACGGCTATAGAAAAATATCGCAGTGAGCGATCCCTACACAAATACCTCCCCCCCCCCTTTTTTTTTCTCCTCCTCTCTCGCCTCTTCCTCCGCTCATTCCCCCCCCCCCCCAGTCACACAGACACATCGAAAAAACAAAATCATCCCCCATTGACTTTGTGGAGAGTCCAGGTTTTTATTTATTATGATTCGGCTATGTCTATGTAGACAGAATGGTGAAAACTTGCAATTTCGGTTCTAGTTTTACTGACTGCCCTTTCCGGTAGTGCAAGGTGGCTTCTTCATTTTGTCCTTCTGTTTAGTGTTAAACTTTCTAAAATATCCCCATCTTCAACATAACACAGGGCGTTCAGAGTAAAAGGATCAGAGAAGAAACAGGGAGAAGCAGTTAAAAATGTTAGGTTTTCCAAACCATTCTATATAGGCCCATTTCACAGATATGCCATCTTTGATGTAAGGACCGACGCATCACCATGGCGACTGTAGCATTGATTTTGATTCGTTAGCTGATTTGCACTGCGAGCATTTGAGGCGACGCGAACCAATCGGCGGCGAGCTAATAGTAGTCCACTACAGTAAACAATGGCACGTGTGTACATGCGCATGGCAGATGTTCGGTCAGTTCTTTCAGTTCCTTTCTCCTGTTTACACATACGGTAGGGAATCTGACCAGCTTGGATCCATCCTTTCCACCCCCGTCATAACAGTCAACTGCAATGCAACCAGCAGGCATTTTAACCGCTTAGACACATATATTTCGAAGTTACACTCATCAGCTGATCCACCGGCCATCTTGGGTGTCGGAAGAAAAAAACAAAAACACTCTGTGACGTCATTCGCAATGGGCCTATAGTACTAACCAAACTTTCAATGGTGACACTCCCTAGTGACAGTGCAACGGAGTAGAATGACTCAACAGTGCATGATTTCAAATTGCGACAGACCAGGAAGAAAAAACAACAACAAAAAAAACAAAATAATTTTTCATGCAAAACGGGACATGAATAAGCATTTTGTTGACCATGGCACAGACTTGATTAATTGACAAAGGTTTGTGAAATATCATTCTTTCTGTCAACACAATATGTGCCTATTATGGTAAGTCTTGTCTACCGTGTTTTATTGTGATCCCAAGTCTAAAAAAGTAAAGTGACCGAAATAGTTTTGCTTTCTTGTTGTTAACAAGGTCTTTGAGATGATTCAGTCATATATATGAGCCTTGATATCACCACCACCCGTTTTCACCTCCCCTCCGGTGTGGTATTCCAGATTATTTCCCCCCCCCCCCCAAATATATCCCCCCGATATTTCATAATATCTCTCGGATACTCTAGGATATCCCCCGGGGTTAAAATAGGATGGGGGGATACTTGCCAATGGGTAGGCGGCATTCTATTTTATCCCCCCCATTACAAATTATCCCCCACCTTCTTTTTGATTTTGGGTAGTCTTTTCCGCCCTTTTCTTCGTGTGCATTTCTGTATACAATCTTTCTCTGCCACACACAAAAGACATATACACACAAAACACACATCTATATCTATATATATATATTTTGGTAACTCGAAACTTTGGTCACTTAAGGCTCAGGAACCGCATCATACTCAGGCTTCAAACTTTGCACAACAGCATATTATCAATGCGAAATTAACATGGGCTTCTACGTTTCATTTTTCATTGTTTCCGCATCATTTAGATCTATTTCGAGTCATGGTTCGGCATTTTAAGGTTTCATTGAAGCTGCGCATGCGCATTATGTTTGTTTTGAAGTTGACACTGAAAGAGAGCGAAAGTGCAAATCTATTATTATAAAAGTGAACTTTGAAGGCTATGTTAGCCTACTCCTCCGTTAATACTTAGCCCACATGCTTCAAATTTTACACACGTCGACGGTAAACCCTTCCTACTCCAAGTTTTTAGAACAGGGACACGCTATTATGATCTATTTTTAGTACCGTGACGCAGTTTCCTTCATCGTTCATTCGCCGAAGGAAGCAAATTGTGGATTAACGGAAAACATGGATCGCCCGTAAACTTTACCGAAAAAGGGTAAACAAACTCCAGTCCAGAGTAGGCTCGGAATCCGAGTCGATACTGATTCTGTCATTTTTTTTTTTTTTTTGTCTGTGGAAGGAACTTTGCTTTGTGTACTAGATCTAGTACATTATAAGTAATGAAGATATTTCTCCCGGGCAGGGCCGGGTAACTCAGCTAGTATAATATAAAGTGTGACGTGTGACTTAACATGCGTTTAAAGCCGACCCCTCCAATTGCTTGACAATTTAACATTAGACAGGAAATAGCCTGGCATAAACTGGGGGCATAAATCTTTCTCCTCCCGTCCACTCATCATATCCTTTTCTGGAGCTTTTAGCAGTAGTAGTCATTAAAGAGATTAAATTTCAGCGGTGGTCTGTGTATGGAGCAATGAAAATAAAGTACATTCAGTATCAACAGAAGTGCCAAGATGTAATTGGCCCAGCGTCCCCATGTCACGAGCGAGTGAGCGAGGATCAGTAGTTACGAGAAGAGGGTTAACCCACGGGGTAAGGGAAAGCGTGCATGTTGTGAGTGGTGGGGGTCTGAATGAGGCGAGAGCGCTGTATTACTATCACTGCACACTAAGACGTCCTTGAGAGCGGACGCAGGAGAAAGCCCCAGAGGGCGAACATGAGGAGAGCAGTCGGAAGACTTGGGAGTAGTGTTTTTTCCAGTGATGACTGGTAGGTGGAACGATGATTGATAATTATGATTGATGTATTATATTCGTCTATTACCATGATGTAAATAAGTATATGTGAGGAATGTGGAAGTCCTTGATACTGTATATAGCAATGTGCGCCATGAGCGATAGATGTAAGTTGAGTTCATGGATTTGTAGCGAGAGTGAGTATTGTGTACTACGGTGGAGGTGTGTTACCGTAAGATGTTTGGTGAGTGAAATGTGAACTATTGTGTGTACGCTTCATGAGTTGTAAGGAGGGGTGAAGTGAATAGAAGCGGTATGGTATTATACCAATGTAATGTTATTCTTGTAGGTGCCGGGGTCGGCCGCCTACGGTGAGCACAGGGGATAGGCCAGCATAGGGCCGGAGGCCACACATAGGCCAGGAAGGAAGCTGTCGGTGCAGGACAGTAGAGGCACATGAGTCGTGGCAGTCTGGCCACCGACAGGGACGTATATGTGATCGTGAATGTGCTATTGAAATGCTAATGTGCTATTGCCATGTTGATGTGCTATTGAAATGCTAATGTGCTATTGCCATGTTGATGTGCTATTGAAATGCTAATGTGCTATTGCCATGTTGATGTGCTATTGGAATGCTAATGTGTTATGGCAATAGGAAGGGGCTATTGGGAGACTGCGGTGCCAGTGAAATATTAATGTGCTATTAAGACATGGAGAGGAGAAGCTGAGACCGAAGTGTCTTTAGAAAGTAACTACCGGGTTGTGGACCCGAGGAAGAGTGCATGTGGGAATAAGGCCGTTGGACGGCAGTAACTTGAATAATATAATGTATGTATGTAATTGCACTGTTATCCTTATCTTTATATTTAGGTTAATAAATGTGTGAGTCTGATGGGTTGTTCTGTTAAGTGTTATACTTGTTCGTTCGCGATTGTTGTCTTGTTATAATTATTACATATCCCAGTCTGGGATTTGTGACACTGGGGGCTCGTCCGTTGTGACACTGGGGGCTCGTCCGTTGTGACACTGGGGGCTCGTCCATTTCCGTAATATTTAGTTAGTAGGTATTTGTCAGTGGGCATTTGTTACTTTAGTTTTTGTCCACGTAGTACTTATCTTGTGGTAGGAATTTGTGCTGTCTTTGTTCGTGGGATGAATGGAAATTTCATGATGGTATGATTTATGTGTTTTTATGAATATGTATTGATGCATGTATTTTGATGAATATGTATTAATAATGTGTACTTAAATTTCTTCAGAGTGTGTGTGCCAGCCTGTAGAGGTCAAGCAGCCAGAGCTCCGAGGAAGGGGAGGAACTTAAGTCTAGTAGAAAGTTAAGTGAAACTGAAATTTTGTACCCTGGATTGGGGGCTGTTCCTTAACCTGTCTTTTTCTCTGTTTTTGCTGTTTTCGTTGTAATTGATTGTACGGGCGGTGGCGCGGGTTTGCTGTGGTGAGCGTAGTTTATCCTCTTCGGGAGGTGGGCTGAATTTGGAACTTCGTTCATCACAGTGAACAGTTCTATAGGGACCTGTATTTTTGTTTAGATTGTGGCGTTCCATCTTCCTCGTTGTTTTAGGAAGACGTTTCTCTTGTCCCTCTCTTACCTATCTGTAGATACGTTCTTTTTTTTCAGACTCTGTTCTTGTTCGTACCTTGTAGTGTAATCGGCGTAGTTAGGTTGCATTTTTTTTCCATTATATTTTCTTTTTTAGGTCTTTGTCCTAGTCTGGTTCGTTGTTCCTCGATGTCCTTGTGGTCCTTCTTCTGAAGTTCTTCATTCTTGTCGTTTCTATTCTCTTTTATTATTAATAGTGCTATACATTTTATGAACATAGAATTAGTTAGAGAGAATATGCTATAAAATGTTCAGTAGGTAAATTTCTGAATTGTATTTGAGACAATTGGGTGTTGTTATATCTGGTGTGATCTCAGGTCTCTGGTCGTGTCGTTAGTGATCATACCGACAGGTTGGTCTTTTTCATAATACATACCATAACCATAAATCTGTGAAATGGCGGATCTCCGTGAGCTCATGAAGGTAGGTACGGAACTTGGCCTTGAGGGAGAGGAGCTGCGCAGCTGGATTAAAGAGCAGCAGGCGGAGTTGCGCGATGAGCGTGCTAAAGATAGAGAGCGAGAAAAAGAGGCTCAGGAGCAGGAAAGGGAGTTTAAGCAACAGGAAAGAGAGGCTAAGGATAAGGAGCAGGAAAGAGAGGCTAAGGTTAAGGAACAGGAAAGGGAGTTTAAGTTAAAGGAGTTAGAAGCTCAGCAACAGGAGAGAGAGGCGCGAATAAGAATCGCCGAATTAGAACTCAAGAAGAATGCGCCAACGGAAACAGTTGAGCGGCAGGGGCAAAACAAAAGTGGTGTTAGAATTAAGCTGCCTACGTTCGACGACCGGAAGGACGACATAGACGCCTTCCTTTACAGGTTCGAACTGAACGCACAACTGCAATGGGGGGAGAATAAACAATTATGGTCCACTTACCTGGCGTCCTTATTGCAGGGGCGAGCGTTAACCTACTTTAAAGAGCTACAGCGCGAAGACGTACATGATTACGATAAGCTGAAGTCTTTGCTGCTTCGCCGATTTGCGCGTACGGAGGAATATTTCCGGGAGCAGTTTAGGCGAGCACGTGCGGATACCAGGGAGGACTTTGCTGCCTTCGTCGCGAGACTAGCAGAATATTTCACGAACTGGGTGGACTTGGCGCATGTGGGCGCGGATTTTGCTAAATTGAAAGACCTAATGATCCGTGACCAGCTGTACGCGTCGTGCCATAAAGATCTGGTGGCTTTTCTGAAAGAAAACGAACCCGCGACGGTGCAGGAGGCGTCTAAGTTGGCGGAAGCATACCGTACGGCACACCCGTCCAAACCAGTCGCGAGGGCGTACGTACAGGATGCTGGTTACGTCGCCGTGGTTGAGGGGTCGCCGGCAGGACATAAAGACAGGTCGCGTCAGCGTGGTGCCTATAATGGGCAAGCCCAGGGGCAACGTAGGGGGTATCACCAATCACCTGCATATGGATCCGCTAAGTTTGACCGAGCAGGAGGGCTAGGTCGCGGTAATGGCCGAGGGCGATTTGTGACCTTTGCCGATGACCGACGGCATAGGGACTTTAGTTCCAGTCGCGATGGGTCACGGGGACCCAGGGCTAGCGGAGCACAGGGAGCGGAGTGTTGGACTTGCGGACGCGTAGGTCATTTTTCGCGGGATTGTAGGACCGCGAATTGTTGGAACTGCGGAAGAGCAGGTCATATCGGGGTAAATTGTCCTGCAGGTAGGATAGCGGCGAACGTGGATGACAATCGCAGTGGCGCCAGTCCATGTTCCCCTAATAGATTTCATCATGCGGCCGCGTGTGTTACATCGGACAACGGAGGCGGACAGTATTCTAAGTGTCCCTGTTGTGAGAAGTTATTATCTTCCGGTGTTTTACCTTGTGGGAGAAAGATCCCCGTTATAAATTCATGTCATACAGGAGGTGGTCTTAGGGTTTATCCGGGGTTTGTTGGGGACGAACCGGTCTCGGTTTTACGAGATACAGGATCTACGGTTGTGGGAGTGCATAGGGACTGCATTCGGGATTCACAGCTTACAGGTGAGACTGTCCCGTGCATCCAATTTTCAGGGGCCATTGAGAAATTACCCATGGCAAGAATAAAGATAGATACACCTTTCCTTAGCGGGGAAGTCGAAGCAGTCGTTGGTTGTTTTCCAGGCGCCCAGCCCATCATTGGTAATGTATCGCGGGTAGTTTCCCCTTCCGAGGAGAATGTGCAGGCATGGTCACAATCAAAAGGTATTGACTTTTGTGCCGCAGTCGAGACACGTCGACAGGTACGTGATGGGAGTAAGATTAGACCTTTGGCAACGCCAGCGGTCAACCTAGATGTCACGCCAGAGCGCTTGGCGAGATTGCAGAGCGAGGATCCATCATTGAGTCCATGTTTTGAGGAGGCGCGAACGGAGAAAACGAGGAAATATAAGAACGGGTCGTCTTCCTTTGTTATTCAGGCGGGCATTCTGTTCCCTAAGTATGTAACGGTGACTTCCATTTTAAAGCAGGTCGTTGTGCCAGCGTTGCTAATCGCAACAGTATTGCATTTGGCACATGATGTCCCATTAGCGGGTCATATGGGTATAGCTAGAACCAAAGAAAGGGTTCTTAGGAATTTTTACTGGCCATCCATCGACAGAGATGTACGATTATATTGTAAGCAGTGCAGTGCGTGCCAAAAGACGACGCATAAGGGTCGTACACCCCAGGCTCCTCTTCAAAAGATCCCCACGGTTTCGGAACCGGTTAAAAAGGTTTCGATAGACCTTGTTGATTTAAGAGAAAGATTATCTTCAGCGCGTATAGCAGAAGAAGCTTCTAGTATCGCTTCGAAAAGAGCAAAAGACTATAAAGATAGAGGTTCCAAACTGAGAATTTTTAAGCCAGGAGACAAGGTCCTATTGTTATTACCTACGGACCATAATAAGTTATTGATGACATGGAAAGGTCCTTATGTTATTGAGCGAGTTGTTTCAAAGGTAGATTACGCTATCCACATTGATGGATCGAGTAAGGTTTTCCATGTTAATATGCTACAGCGATTTTATGAGAGACCACAGTATCTGTGTGCACAGACAAAACCAGAGGAGACTGTCTTCTCTATTGCTTGTACGGGGGTCGTAGACCAGTTAGACAGTGACGTAAGCGACACCGAGGCGCAGGAAGAGATACAAATTCAATTGCCGGAGTTAACTCCGACACAAGGTTACAGGGACGTAAAATTTAACCCTGACCTTACGAGTTCAATGAGTAGGGAACTTAAGACCCTGTTAGCGTCATTCCCGGATGTTATTACGGATTTGCCGGGTCGCACTACAGTGATCCAGCACCAAATAAAGTTGACTTCGGATAGGCCAGTATCTCTTAGACCTTATCCGCTGCCTTTTTCTTCGAGAGATAGAGTTATAAAGGAAGTTGAGTCAATGTTGAAGTTAGATGTGATAGAACCATCAACATCGCCGTATTCATCACCCATCGTCCTCGTGAAAAAACTTGATGGATCGGTGCGGTTCTGTATTGATTTTCGAAGATTGAACACTATTACGGTAGGCGATAGGGAGCCTATTCCGTTTCAGGAGGAACTAATAGCTTCATTGGCCGGGTCCACGTGGTTTTCCAAGATAGATTTAACGAAAGGTTATTGGGAAATCCCTCTTACTGAGGAGTCTAAACAATACACGGCGTTCCAAACGCCCATTGGATTATTCCAATTTAAGGTCATGCCATTTGGGTTGGTAAACGCGCCAGCGACGTTTGCACGATTGATGAGACTGGTATTGAAGGACATACCTAATGTCGTGTCATTCTTTGACGATATAGCATGTCATACGTCGACATGGTCTGATCATATTCAGACACTAACAGTAATTTTTAAACGATTGCGTCATTTTGGGTTAACTGCTAAACCCGCAAAGATGGATTTGGCATGTCCAGAGATAGTATTCTTAGGACATATCGTGGGTAGAGGTGTTCAGAGACCTGAAGTAACAAAAATTGACAAATTAGTAGGGTTGCAAATCCCTAAAACAAAGAAACAAGTCAGAAGCTTAGTGGGAATTTTAAATTATTACAGAAAGTTCATTCCAAATTTTTCCTCCATGTCATCTTCTCTTACTGACCTTACTAAGAAGGGACAACCCGATGAGGTCCAGTGGACGTCTGAATGTCAGACAGCATTTGATAATTTGGTGACAGCATTATCATCGTCACCCATTCTGATATTACCCGATTTTCGATCTAATTTTATCCTCAGAACGGATGCGTCGGACTCTGGTGTCGGCGCTTGTCTTCTACAGGAGAAGAACGAATGTTTCCATCCTGTATGTTATGTCAGTAGGAAGTTATTGCAGAGAGAAAGAAAGTATCCTGTGATAGAGCGGGAGTGTCTTGCCATTGTGTGGTCCGTCCAGAAATTAGGACGTTATCTCATGGGACGAGAATTTTGTATCCAGACAGACCACAAGCCACTAACGTTTTTGTCGAAGAATCGTTCGTCCAGCCCACGCTTGTCTAGATGGGCATTGGCTTTGCAGCCGTATACCTTCGTTATTCAACCAATTCCAGGAACCAGCAATCATATCGCCGACTACCTTAGTCGAGCCTAGGGGAAGAGTTCAGGAGCTTATACATCGGAGGACAGGAACATTGACAGGATCTGTCTGAACGAGTCGTCGACTTTAAAATATTGACATTATAAATATGATATGAAGAATGGTTGATAGGTTGATTGGTTTTTGATTCTGTATTAGGTATTGTGTTTAGTTAGCTATTGATGATGTGATACATATATGCATAGTGCAGGGCATATTGATCCCCATATTTTCCCCTGATTCCGGTATTTTATGTGCTAGGGGCATTGGTAGGTCATTTTTATGTAAGTATTGCTCACGCTCACTCGTTGACAGTCATCTTGATGCGATTTGAAATTAATTGCATTAATTTTTTTGGGGTGGGGGATGATGTCACGAGCGAGTGAGCGAGGATCAGTAGTTACGAGAAGAGGGTTAACCCACGGGGTAAGGGAAAGCGTGCATGTTGTGAGTGGTGGGGGTCTGAATGAGGCGAGAGCGCTGTATTACTATCACTGCACACTAAGACGTCCTTGAGAGCGGACGCAGGAGAAAGCCCCAGAGGGCGAACATGAGGAGAGCAGTCGGAAGACTTGGGAGTAGTGTTTTTTCCAGTGATGACTGGTAAGTGGAACGATGATTGATAATTATGATTGATGTATTATATTCGTCTATTACCATGATGTAAATAAGTATATGTGAGGAATGTGGAAGTCCTTGATACTGTATATAGCAATGTGCGCCATGAGCGATAGATGTAAGTTGAGTTCATGGATTTGTAGCGAGAGTGAGTATTGTGTACTACGGTGGAGGTGTGTTACCGTAAGATGTTTGGTGAGTGAAATGTGAACTATTGTGTGTACGCTTCATGAGTTGTAAGGCGGGGTGAAGTGAATAGAAGCGGTATGGTATTATACCAATGTAATGTTATTCTTGTAGGTGCCGGGGTCGGCCGCCTACGGTGAGCACAGGGGATAGGCCAGCATAGGGCCGGAGGCCACACATAGGCCAGGAAGGAAGCTGTCGGTGCAGGACAGTAGAGGCACATGAGTCGTGGCAGTCTGGCCACCGACAGGGACGTATATGTGATCGTGAATGTGCTATTGAAATGCTAATGTGCTATTGCCATGTTGATGTGCTATTGAAATGCTAATGTGCTATTGCCATGTTGATGTGCTATTGAAATGCTAATGTGCTATTGCCATGTTGATGTGCTATTGGAATGCTAATGTGTTATGGCAATAGGAAGGGGCTATTGGGAGACTGCGGTGCCAGTGAAATATTAATGTGCTATTAAGACATGGAGAGGAGAAGCTGAGACCGAAGTGTCTTTAGAAAGTAACTACCGGGTTGTGGACCCGAGGAAGAGTGCATGTGGGAATAAGGCCGTTGGACGGCAGTAACTTGAATAATATAATGTATGTATGTAATTGCACTGTTATCCTTATCTTTATATTTAGGTTAATAAATGTGTGAGTCTGATGGGTTGTTCTGTTAAGTGTTATACTTGTTCGTTCGTGATTGTTGTCTTGTTATAATTATTACATATCCCAGTCTGGGATTTGTGACACCCCAGTCTCCTGTGTTATCAATCCTCTACTACATGTATGTTGCAAGTAGTCAGTCACCAAAGCCGAGCAAATAGCATCATCAACAGGGAGAGTCTGTTTCTAGTTTACATGAGAAATAGTCATCAAAACCTACAGACTGTCCTGTTCTGGGATCTCATGGACAAAACTTCCTAATCAGGGTCGCAATGTCAAGAATGCATTCCACCATCAATTCAATCAAACAACGTTCAAAGACAATGCAGATTCGAGACAGACGGAAAAACAACAACAACAACAACAGCAGATTTTTTAACCATTCACGGCAGGGGTATACATATAAGTGGAGGTGAAGATCTGTTCAGTGACAAGCAGCTGATCCCATTCAAGTGTACCCATACAGTCCCAAATTGTTTTGCCTTCCAGATCCAACCCTTTTTACAGACTTTTTCTGAGCAAGAGATCTTTTAAAAAAGTTATTCTGGGTTACAGAGAATTGCATCCTGGTTTGATCATTTAAATTTTTCCATCTTCCAGCCTCATCTGAGACTATCTTTCCTTTCTAAGGGTCACACCAACTTTTTCCCTCCTTGGAAGTCTATCATTCCATTACATAATGATAGCATAAAACTCTTGTGCGTCCTCCTTCTCCCTATCACCCCCGCCTCATTTTCTCGAAGCATTTCTTTCAATACAGTAGGACACAATCATCAAATGTGAAAGGGCCTGCTGGATTAATATAGCTTTAGTCCACGCCTCAACAACTGTTTTTCCCTACTATCTTATAATGTACATAATGCATTTTGTCAGCCTTCTCTCATGGGATAGGCAAAATGGCCTACTGACCTTGAATGTCTGCAACCTCGCCGTTGATGTCAGTAAACCAATAGAACAGTGGTTCTCCTCGTGGGCGATATCAGCCCCCTGGGGAGGTGATTCTGATTTCCAGGGGTGGGGAGGGGGAAGAAACGAAGAAAAGGGCGACAAGGGGGCGAAAACGAGGAATGGGGGGGGGGGGCGATACGGGAGTTGAGGGGAACCAGCAATGAAGAGCAATTTGGGGACAAATACATGTCAATTGTCAGACATTGACTTCTTCAACAGCTTAGATGGATTTGATGAACAGAAATGGGTTGTTTTGTTGTAGTTTTTTAGCACATTGATAAAGAATGGTTTCTGCTTTATAATGAATCATCAGCATGCTGGTTGTCTTTTTTTTCCGGGAGATACTAGGGGGAGGAAGTGGGCGATGAACGAAAATTTGGAATCTAAGGGGCGATCGCATGAAAAAGATTGAGAACCACTGCTAAAGAAAATGAAATCGAGCTGGGGGATACTTTAGACTAGAGGGGGATGTTCTAGGATATCCTAGATTATCAGGGGGGTTAAAATAGGATGAGGGATATTCCAGGATGTCACACCGGCACCCAACTGGTGGCTCGCTGCCTGATGATTCTGCTTCACACTAAAGCCCTACTTGGCCACATATTTATGTTGTTCTGCAAGAGTGCAGCGAAAAATTTTTTACATGAACAAAAGAACAGCATTCAAATACCGGTACCCTCAATACTGTTATCCTCCATGACAGTGGTTCTCAACCTTTTTCTGGCAATCACCCTCCTTAGGCCTCAGAGCCTGTCATCGCCACCCCCCCTCCCCCTCCTCAAAATTTCTACCCAAACCCAATAGATATATTTCACAAGAAAACGGACCACACATTAATTTGGATGTTTTCAAAGAATTAATGATGACAAAAAGGTCGGGATCATTCATTGTAAGACAGAAAGCATTCTTTATCAAATGCACTGAAGGAAATGGGCCTGTCCAGTTCATAAAAATCAATTTCATGTGCTGTTGAACAAACCAATGGCTGCCCCGTCTTTGCTTCCAAATCGTCCTCCAATCATGTGTGCGATCCTCTACCGCCTCCTTTCATCGTTTTCGCCAACTTGTCGCCCTCTTCTACGTTTTCGCCCATCCCCTCACCCCCCATATCAAAATCGCCCCCCCCCCCGGGGGTGGGCGATATCGCCTATGTTGAGAACTACTGCTCCATGACAACGCGCGTTCTCATAAGATACGGGGCCACAACTCAAGTCTCTGGAGAAGCTGAATATCCCAAGTTTCCCCCAGCACTTTAAAGCCCTGGCCTTGCGCGAAGCGAATTCTGACTTGCCAATCAGGAAAGATAATAATTATGTCAAGGTCCAAGTACATGGCAATCCAGGGCCTTTCAAAAGCAGTGAATTCTGAACCAAAGTCAAATTAAGGTAAAAAGAAAAAGTTGTATGTAGCCAAGCCACGCGTAAGAAATAATACCGAAACGACATAGAGCTAACAAAACGTAAAGAAATGGGGAAGACAAATCAATATTTCAGGAAAACAGAAAAGACAACAACAACCACAGAAAACAAAACCACAGAAAACAAAACAAAACAAAAAGTATAGAAAGTTGAAGAGATAAAACAACTGAACAATAAAGCAAAGTGTGGAATATGAAATTTAAGTAGAATATTAAGTCAACACACAACTTTATCTGCCAGCCCTGACATGTATTTCCGGAGCGCAGCATGTTCGCCAATGTATGGCGGCTCAAAGGGAATCACATTTCCCCCTCCATAACTCCAAGAGCAGTGAATCTCCTAAAACAAAGACACAAACACACACACTATTGTTTAACATAAGGGAAAAAGAGATCGTCTCAGATGACTGAAATCCGCACATGATGAGCCTCAGGATTCGCCTCTCCTCGAATTAAATTCTGCTGTTTTTCATTTCGAACTTCCGACACCTCCTCTTTTTTATTTTAGTGATGCAAAACTGAATGCTTTTCACATTTTTATCCTCTGTTTACCTAGTGTGTTATTTTTGTATGTGGTCACACTTTAAATAGTAATATAACAGTACACATTTCTTTCACTAATGTTTAGTTTTTACCCAGTAAAAAACCTTGTCGCTTTCTTTCTTTCTTTCTTTTCATATTAATTATGATACAAAATGGAACCCACCCTACTGGAGTATTGCCGAACTGAGCAATAAAAGTCAGTGAGCTATATCAAATTCAGTGACCTACATTTGGCACGCTACTGGCTATGGTTCGCTTTGGAAAAGTCTATTATATCGTCGTCCACTTCTTGCATAATTACTGAAGTCTACTATTGCCTATCTGATGCAGCCGCGATAGCTAACATTAATTCTATGTTTACAACGTACGTACGAGGTCCAACATATTCAATGCAATTTCCCCGAGTATCAAAGGAAGTTAGTCTGCGATTCGTCACATGGCACCGTGAGAAACATTAAATCATCGATTTTTGCCAGCGATAACCAACAAAAGAGAGAATTATAACTGAGTGTACATGAATGTCCAAATTAATGTGAGTGTGTTATCATCGGTATGTCTTTAAACTCCACGGTTATCTAAGAATGATGATGTTTGGTACACTCCATGGTTATCTAAGAATGATGATGTTTGGTACACTCCACGGTTATCTAAGAATGATGATGTTTGGTACACTCCATGGTTATCTAAGAATGATGATGTTTGGTACACTCCATGGTTATCTAAGAATGATGATGTTTGGTACACTCCATGGTTATCTAAGAATGATGATGTTTGGTACACTCCATGGTTATCTAAGAATGATGATGTTTGGTACAGTCCATGGTTATCTAAGAATGATGATGTTTGGTACACTCCATGGTTATCTAAGAATGATGATGTTTGGTACACTCCATGGTTATCTAAGAATGATGATGTTTGGTACACTCCATGGTTATCTAAGAATGATGATGTTTGGTACACTCCATGGTTATCTAAGAATGATGATGTTTGGTACACTCCATGGTTATCTAAGAATGATGATGTTTGGTACACTCCATGGTTATCTAAGAATGATGATGTTTGGTACACTCCATGGTTATCTAAGAATGATGATGTTTGGTACACTCCATGGTTATCTAAGAATGATGATGTTTGGTACACTCCATGGTTATCTAAGAATGATGATGTTTGGTACACTCCATGGTTATCTAAGAATGATGATGTTTGGTACACTCCATGGTTATCTAAGAATGATGATGTTTGGTACACTCCATGGTTATCTAAGAATGATGATGTTTGGTACACTCCATGGTTATCTAAGAATGATGATGTTTGGTACACTCCATGGTTATCTAAGAATGATGATGTTTGGTACACTCCATGGTTATCTAAGAATGATGATGTTTGGTACACTCCATGGTTATCTAAGAATGATGATGTTTGGTACACTCCATGGTTATCTAAGAATGATGATGTTTGGTACACTCCATGGTTATCTAAGAATGATGATGTTTGGTACACTCCATGGTTATCTAAGAATGATGATGTTCAGCTCTTTCTATCAGGAGGTTCCGCTGCCCTTGGCATTTACAATTACATCTCGCTTTTCTTGTTTTTTATTTTTGTTGTTCTTCTTTCTGCATGTTTTTGTGATTAAGTTTTGACCATTTTTGCCCGAGCAACCGCATTGTTCGGCCTGCACTTCTCTTTTTTCAATTGCCGAGGTATCTTGAACGTGCACGTCGTGCATATGGGCCCTCCGAGTTTTTAGTCCTTATCCTGGAAGACTAAGTGTTCAATCCTACCTACTATTGGATCAGGGACAGGAATTCCCCCCCCCCCCCCAAAAAAAAATAAATAAAATTCCGACATGCTTGCACCGACTGGGGATCGAACACACATAAACTATGAGAATAAACGGATCGAACACGGTACCTTCGGCATGAGGCGGCGAGCACCTTGCCTCTAGATCATCTTGTCCCCCTATCTAAGAATTATTCGTTTAATGTGATTGTGATGTTTCCACTTTCTCTCACTAACTTTCTTCTGACACCAGCCGTGATGGGCACGGCACAAACACACTAAATAATCGACTATCTCTCTTCTATGAGTTATAACAAACGATATCTGTATTGCTTATATATATACAATAATTATTAATTCATTCAATAATAATAGGAGCATAGGTCATACAATTTCATGTGAATTTCGATGGAATGAAGTTGATGCAAATCAGTACATGATAATTAAAAGGCTTCGTAATATTCAATTTCTAGCACATTTCATAAAACACACGGGTACATTCAGCTTAAGGAAACCTCTCCTTTAGGGGTGTATGGCGCTATCTGGGCACTGGTTCTTCCTCTCTACTCTGGCTTGACTGCGCAGTTAGATCAACAGGTATCGGCAGGTACCAATAGGTCGGGAAGCCAAGACGCCACGATGTCGTTAATCAAAGGACAAGAAGTTGAGAAGCCAAGAAGGTGTTGTTCTTCCTCCTCTGTAGAAAAACAATCGTAACTTCCTAATCTACTGTTGGAAGGCATGACTTCCATACTTACTCCATGACGGATATTCGACATTAATACTTTTAACCGCTGACACTGTTATAAGTCAGGCTGCAGCTGCCATAGTCCATAGGCTCCCATATAGGCAATAGAATAAACGATCAATACAGTTTTAATGATACTTACACGTTCCCCACGAAGAATAACGCTCTCTCTAACAGACCCCATCCTATAAGGTTTCGTAACACATATGTAACGGCGTTTCCGTGACTCTCTCAGAGGCAGTAGTTATACCAAAGTAAGCCCACTAGATTTAGGTTCTACAATTATGAACATTAAGTAAAATACACATACATCGTACAATTAACTTACCACTCAGCAACAGCTCAAATGCCGACAAGATACCAAAGATACCACGCTCTGACAAAGGATGTTTGCGGGTTCCCTGACTCTCCCCACTCACAAGACTAGTACGAAGTTACAGTTGCAGTGGTGGTCTCCTCTTCGGCACGAAGCTGGTGAGTGCTCTCAGCGGTCTGAAGTTGGAAGGAGCGTTCGGGGATTTATACCCAGTCGGGTAGCGTCCCAAGACGCTCACCGAGTGTACATTAGTTATCCTAATAGCCACCCCCGTCGACTCCACGTCAAATACTATTGACGCATCTCTACTCCCCCAAGCAATTCCCAGGTGATCTGATCGTCCAGTATGGCGGTCAAGTAAACACTACCCTTTCCGGGTGTCAAAACGAATCGGCTACTTTCCCCCTCTGGCCTACAATAACTCTGTCTCCCCGCCGTCAACTATCTTCCCACGCTAGTTATACCTTGCCAGTCTGTCACCCTGTTACAGTGATGTAAAATTGATGTTTTATTTGTTGGTTGCTGTTTGTAGCCATCTACTCAAATCACAGCTTTATTTCACAAACTTTCTGTCTTTCGAAGACCCCAAACACAGTTTTCTTACATGCAATCAAACACGTATTTCCATTTATTATAACATAATATTTGCATCTGCCAGCTTGTGTGTCAGATCTGTCTCAAGGTTGTGCCGATCTACCCACTGAAAATCACCCAAAATGTTTCCCCCAGTGCGCGGATGGTACCTATGTGACCTGCTTCGGTGGCAAGGTCTATATCAGGTAACAAAACTAGCGTGTTTCCGGCGCGTGTTTCGGCTTGCATGGTTGTGAACAGCAACAAACATTTGGGCGTATATTTGCAAAAGACTGGAGTACATCCACAGCGCTGAAAACGGCTTACATGTGAACACGGCTTAAGGCTGTTTTTAAGGGGGACATAGTTTACGTAGACAGCTACAGTTGAACAGCGAGAACAACTCAGTATTTTCTCTTGTGGCTTTGTGATTAGACTGCACCCCCACCCCCCCTCTAATAAATGCGCAAAATAAATACTACATTCAGATAATTATGACAATAGAACATTGCGACGATATGAAAATATGAGAAACTGTTGAGGAAACCCATATTCTTCCCGCTTTTGACAATTGTTCACATAAAGACAGATACTGATTGGGCCTGGAGCCCACACGAGACTTGCTATCGTGATGCAGTAGCGGCTAAGCCTATGTGCTCACATACAGCTTTGTTGCCTTGCAGACGCCTCGCAGTCGGATCGCAGGTTTTTGACATCTAAGCGAATGAATGAAGATGCTCACACACCAGCCAGATATGGGCGCATTGAAGAGTCGATAGGTACCCACACAAGTCGTATGTATGGGCTTAGCTTTGCTTTCATAAGCCTAAGGACATCACACACGTGTCTCTGTGACAGCTGAGGTGACAGAAGATGGACCGCCAGAAGCATTAACTAAATAGGTGGTTCATCGTCTTTGATAACGTTTGTCAGTTTTTTTTTCAAATGTTTTTTCACTAACTCATTGTCACAAGTGGAGTGAGCGCGATTAAAAGGATTGTTGTAAAGTGGGTACGGAGTCGTAAGATTAACTCACTGATAGTTCAGGCAGACAGTTAACTGGAAAGCCTGCCATGACCTGAGTAGAGTTTTCAAGTTATTGAGGTAACGTCTGTGTAGTGAAAAGTCACTGCAAGCTATGAAGTTCAAGAGAACAGACGTGTGAGAGGGCAGTCGGGAGTTTTGATTTATTCCAGTGGACTGGTAGGTTGAATTATAAGGATTTGTAATTGTGATGATAAATCTACTGTATTCTGATGATGATAATGATGCAAATAAGTTATATGCGAGGTCTTAAGAAGTGTGCAAGTAATTCATTACTGTATAAATAGATGTGAACAATGATAGGAGGATGGATTTTTAGCATAGTCAGAGTGCTGTGTAATACTGTGAGTGTGTGTTACAGTAGAGATGTGCGGCTGTGTAGTGTTTGCGTGAGTGTTGGCTGTGTGGTGGGTGAAATGTGGAATGTTGTGTGTACGCTTGATGGGTCGTAGTGAGTGGCGAGTGTATAGTAAGTACATAGTATTATAGAGATGTGATGTTATTCTTTATAGGTGCCGGGTACAGGCCGTAAGCCGTAGTTACAGTAGAGATGTGCGGCTGTGTAGTGTTTGCGTGAGTGTTGGCTGTGTGGTGGGTGAAATGTGGAATGTTGTGTGTACGCTTGATGGGTCGTAGTGAGTGGCGAGTGTATAGTAAGTACATAGTATTATAGAGATGTGATGTTATTCTTTATAGGTGCCGGGTACAGGCCGTAAGCCGTAGCGGCCGTAACTGAGGTGACGGGGTCGGGCTGTGATGCCACCGTCAGGACCTAGAGGACATAGGCAGGGCTGGGGATGTACGCCAGTATCTGGGTACTTCCGCCAAGGGTAGCTGTGGCGTAAGGCCGACAGGCAGCACAGTACCAGTAGCAGTCTGATTCGGGGAATCGAGGCTGGCCCTATTTATGGGAGATATGTATTAAGATAGTGTACTGCAAGGTTTTATGAGATATATGTATTAAGATATTGTACCGCAAGGTTTTATGAGATATATATATTAAGATATTGTACTGCAAGGTAGTGTAGAAATCGATGTTAGGCCGAGGCCAAAATTTCATATTTTAAAGAAGTGAATATACGGCCGTGGAATTGGAAGTGGTCTGAATGATTGAGGGGAACGAGGACTGTATGGTATTTATTGAATTGTACTTATTAATGTGATAATAAATGTGTGAGCCTGCTTGACTGTTTTTGTTAATTGCTATACTTGTTTGTTTGTGATTGTTCGTCTGTCGTATTAAGGACATCTCCCAATCTGGGATTTGTTACATTGGGGGCTCGTCCAGTTTACCCGTAGTCATTTTGACACTGTGAATTCGTCATATTTAGTTGTAGTTACGTTGTGGTAGGAATTTGTGCTGTTGTCTTTTGTTTGTTGGATGAATGAGAATTTCATGATGATATGATTTATGTATTTTTATGAATATGTACTAATGTTTGCTTAATTTTTGAAGAGTGTGTGTGTGCCAGCCTGAGGAGGTCAAGCAGACCCAGAGCTCCGGCATACATGAAAGTTTAGCTGAAAGTTAAGTGAAAGTGAAAATTTTGTGCCCTGGATCGGGGGCTGTTGCTTCATGTGGTCTTTCTTCTGAATTTCCTCATCTTTGTCTATTTTTCTTTTTTTTTCTTTTTCGTTAATAAAATAGTACTATACGTCGTGTGAATATAGAAGTAGTTAGAAAGTATGTTATAGTTCTCTGGAATGTTCAGTTAAGTATTTTTCTGGATTGCATTTAGGAGAATTGGGTGTAATTGTATTTGGTATAGTCTCAGGTCTCTGGTCGTGTCGTCTGTAACAGGAATACCGACAGGTTATTGTATTTGAAATTGTATATTATATTCATAAATCCGTGACATGGCGGATCTCCAGGAACTCATAAGATTGGGTAAGGAACTTTGCCTTGAAGGCGAAGAGCTGCGCAGCTGGCTTAAGGAGCAGCAGGCGGAGTTGCGCGATGAGCGTGCTAAAGATAGGGAGCGGGAGAGAGAGGCTAAAGATAGGGAGCAGGAGAGAGAAGCTAAAGATAGGGAGCGGGAGAGAGAGGCTAAAGATCAGCGGGGGTTAAAGTTAAAGGAGCAGGAGTTAAAGTTAAAGTTAAAGAAGCAGGAAAGGGAGCAGGAGTTAAAGTTAAAGGAGCAGGAAAGGGAGCAGGAGTTAAAGTTAAAGGAGGTAGAGGCGCGAGTAAGAATTGCGGAGTTGGAAAGCGAGAAGAAAGCGCCAACGGAAGCTGTTGAGCGGCAGGGACAAAGTAAAGATGAGGTACGAATCAAACTGTCTACGTTTGACGATCAGAAGGACGACATTGATGCCTTCCTTTACAGGTTTGAATTAAATGCGCAGCTGCAGTGGGGAGAGAACAAGAAACTATGGTCCACGTACCTGGCATCTCTGTTGCAGGGTCGAGCTTTAACATATTTTAAGGAATTGCAGCGCGAGGACGTACATGACTATGATAAACTGAAGTCCTTGTTACTTCGGCGCTTTGCTCGTACTGAGGAATATTTCCGGGATAAGTTTAGGCGAGCGCGTGCGGATACTAAGGAGGACTTTGCTGCCTTTGTTGCCAGATTAACGGAGTACTTCACAAATTGGATAGACTTATCGCATATTGGGACAGACTTTAGGAAATTGAAGGATCTAATGATCCTTGATCAGCTTTATGCGTCGTGTCACAAAGACTTGGTAGCGTTTCTTAAAGAAAGGAAACCCGCGACGGTGCAAGAAGCGTCGGATTTGGCAGAGGCATATCGTACAGCACATCCTTCCAAACCGGTGGCGAAGGCGTATGTCCAGGATGGTGATTACATCGCTGTTACTGAAGGGTCGCCGACAGGACGGGGCAGAGATAAGTGGCTTCAGCATGGCGGTTTTGATGGGCAACCTCAGGTTCCACGTAAAGGGAATTACCAATCACCGGAGTATGAGGGCGGTAGATTTGACCGAGCAGGAGGTCGAGGTCGCGGTAGTGCTCGAGGGCGCTTTGTTACGTTTGATGACGATCGTGGGCAGAGCACAGACTAATAAATTAACCAGACTGGATGAGCCCGTTGTGTGACGTCACAAAACAGCGAAAGGTCATGAACCATCCGCCACATTAGGTTTACGGTTGCGACCGACGCTTCAGCATAGCTACAATGCAGCGGTCGCTAAAAGGATTGTTGTAAAGTGGGTACGGAGTCGTAAGATTAACTCACTATAGTTCAGGCAGACAGTTAACTGGAAAGCCTGCCATGACCTGAGTAGAGTTTTCAAGTTATTGAGGCAACGTCTGTGTAGTGAAAAGTCACTGCAAGCTATGAAGTTCAAGAGAACAGACGTGTGAGAGGGCAATCGGGAGTTTTGATTTATTCCAGTGAAGACTGGTAGGTTGAATTATAAGAATTTGTAATTGTGATGATAAATCTACTGTATTCTGATGATGATAATGATGCAAATAAGTTATATGCGAGGACTTAAGGAGTGTGCAAGTAATTCATTACTGTATAAATAGATGTGAACAATGAGCGAGATACGGATGTTAGAAGCATGGATTTTTAGCATAGTCAGAGTGCTGTGTAATACTGTGAGTGTGTGTTACAGTAGAGATGTGCGGCTGTGTAGTGTTTGCGTGAGTGTTGGCTGTGTGGTGGGTGAAATGTGGAATGTTGTGTGTACGCTTGATGGGTCGTAGTGAGTGGCGAGTGTATAGTAAGTACATAGTATTATAGAGATGTGATGTTATTCTTTATAGGTGCCGGGTACAGGCCGTAAGCCGTAGCGGCCGTAACTGAGGTGACGGGGTCGGGCTGTGATGCCACCGTCAGGACCTAGAGGACATAGGCAGGGCTGGGGATGCACGCCAGTATCTGGGTGCTTCCGCCAAGGGTAGCTGTGGCGTAAGGCCGACAGGCAGCACAGTACCAATAGCAGTCTGATTCGGGGAATCGAGGCTGGCCCTATTTATGGGAGATATGTATTAAGATAGTGTACTGCAAGGTTTTATGAGATATATATATTAAGATATTGTACTGCAAGGTAGTGCAGAAATCGATGTTA
Source organism: Onchidella celtica (assembly GCA_963931925.1). Lineage (NCBI taxonomy): Eukaryota > Metazoa > Mollusca > Gastropoda > Systellommatophora > Onchidiidae > Onchidella > Onchidella celtica. The sequence goes on from OZ007569.1 coordinate 21,557,404, forward strand.
GGCTGAGGCCAAAATTTCATATTTTAAAGAAGTGAATATACGGCCGTGGAACTGGAAGTGGACTGAATGATTGAGGGGAACGAGGACTGTATGGTTGTCAAGACCAAATGTTGTTAAAGGGAAATAACTTAATTAATACAACCTAGAGGGTGAATATGTATAACATGTGGAATACGTCATTTGTAGATAAGGTCAAGGATGCAAGGACGGTATTTTTTGATGACGTCATTTTAAGCAAGAGGGAACTATTGAACAACAGGAAGTCGTAGATAAACAGTAGTAGTATAGTAAATAGAATATCACTGGTGTTATGGTGAATGGGCTATAGATAATCAGCGGGAATATATATACTAGGGGAGATGATGGATATCAAAATGGAAATATAATGTGCTATCAATGAAGATTAACACCCCGTTTTCAACGTGGGGGTGAGAACTTATTTGTCTACGTCACTTAGCCGTTAAGTTGATAACCAATCAATGCAGGCGTATTGATAGTCAATAGGCAGCCGAGAGAGCAGCTGACGGGGGGACTCCATTCCGTGCAGTTAATGCTAGCTGTGAGGGGGTCGGCGAGATTCAGCCTGAAGAATCATAAGTGTAATGGTACATCAAGTCTAGAGCTCCATAGACATTGAGAGAGAGATCCATAGGGCTCAGCTGCATATGGACACCGCTTTTATCTGATGTTCTGGCCTTAGCGCCAGAACAATTGTAAGTAATCCAAGACAGAATCTCTTGATGAAAATGACAATGAATAAGAGGCAAGAGCACGACATTTATCCATGATGAATCCACCTCGGAGTGCGTGCCAGTGAATCCAAATGTAAAGTTAAACTCATCTAGAGCTGCCAATTGTATTAGTGTATGAAATACATAACTGTGAATTGTGATTGAATTGTCTGGGTGAGGCTGGGAGTTGCCAGCCCATCCTAGAGTTAGATCTCTGTTCTTAACTGGGCCGACGTCACCTTGTCGTTGACGGGCTCGACCTATTATAAGTTTTGGCATAAATATCTGAGATGACATTATGTATCCAGAGACTGTAATTGCCATACAGTAAGCAGTTTAGATATTAGAGAAATAGTTTAATTAGAGAATTAGCAAGCACAGGAGTTGAATGATAATTATAGGAAATCTAAAGCTAGACTTAGAATGAAGTATTATTGATTATGGAATTGATGCTGCTGATATTTATCCTTATTACATAAATAGATCTAATAGAATTGTTAGTGTACTTAACGTAATAAATTGTGGCCCTGCAGGTCTGATTGTTTGAAATCTACTCACTCTGTTCTTTAGTAATTGGCGTGTGAGTGGAGGTTAGATTTGGATTGAATACCTCTCAGTTATAAAAATGCAGTCGAAAACATATCCACCCCAAACACCTTAAAATACCATCTACAACATCCAGATGGGATCCATAACAACTGGGACATAACAATGGTATTTATTGAATTGTACTTATTAATGTGATAATAAATGTGTGAGCCTGCTTGACTGTTTTTGTTAATTGCTATACCGGTACTTGCTTGTTTGTGATTGTTCGTCTGTCGTATTAAGGACATCTCCCAATCTGGGATTTGTTACACTCATGCTGCCAAGTGCCAAATATTGCATAATTTCTTTGTTTCCATTAAGAAAAAATCTTTGCCTAGGCCTCGAGGCTCTGCGAAATAGATTTTTTTTGGCCATATTTTACTTTATGACAGCCGAAGACAGTGAACCATGCACAGTTGATACGTTTATCCCCAACCAGCCACCATAACGCAGCGAGCATTCTGACATAATTGAACTGCAGACAGCAATCCAGATCTCACCAGTAAACCATCTGTGTTTACGAAATAGCAGTTTACTATTCGGGTCAAAGAGCCAAAATACTTACAATGAAATATTAATGTTATCCACTTCTGGTTAATTTCCCCAAAGAGGTTATCCTGGCCATGTCTAAAAAACAAAAAAGAAACAAAACTGCAGTTGCCAATTAATTAAACAAAACCTTAGCCTTTCAAAACCCAATTTGGTCTCATGGCACCAATAGTCACACAACAAAATGAGAAAGAAACTTAAACATCACTAGAGCTACCTTCTGGTATCCCAGATAATGTGTTCAATCGTTGTCATTCCTCTCGTGCCTCTCAACAAAATCGGAGAGATGAAATATTATTGTCCTTAGTAAACTCCGTCTGGGTCATACCCACCTCACACACCGTTTTTTACTTAAGGGGGGGGGGGTATCTTTCCCCCGAATATGTGACATGCAATTGCCAACTATCAATAAACCATATTTCAACTGAATGTGTAGACTGCATGCATATCCGAAGAAGGCACCATGCTTGCGAATACGTGAAATAATTGTTTCTGACATGGACGCGCAGAGCATCCTGTCTTTTCTGAGACAGGCTAAGATCTACAATTTGATTTATTAACATCTATACTCGTTTACAAAACTTTTTCCAGTTCTATACCAAACAGCTTTTTTAGAATTTTACCAGTGTGTTAAAATTATATGAATGTATTTAATTCCATGTTTAACTTTAAAAGCTCTGAATACGAAACATAAATAAAGAAAGTGTATCCAAATAGACCGTAAAGGGCACAAAGTGGCCGTTATTGTGCCGACGCGATGTAAAACCCAAACTCAAACTCCTCTCTTGCGTAAGCTCCAGACCTGGTCATGGTAGCAATTAAAGTGATCAATATGAATGGAGATACAACGTAGTCCTAAAACTACCTATATTCTAGATACGACGATCAACGTTCTGTTCACCACTCAACTTTTAACAAACAAGGACCTACCGAAATTAACTACAATCAAGTTCACTACCACAATTGCCCTCAGATATATCCTCCCCGCCACATCATCATCATCATCATCATCACCATCAGCAACAGCAGCAATAGTAACAAAAACAAAGTAGTGAAAGTTTATTCTTTCAGCAAAAATGTATCTGTGTAATTCCCCCCCCCCCCCCCCCGTCCCTCGTCCCGCTCCTCGCATAAGCAACTTCAGTGACGAAAACAATCATGGCAAAGACAAAACTCAATAATCTCCCATTATTCTCTTTTCATTGCAATGCCGAACATTAAATTCCCCATTTGCTGGTCTCGTACATTGCATTCAACGGCAAGATAGCGGCCTTGATTAATTTATACTAATAATTATGACTTCTGCAGAGACTGCCATCTTGCCTGGTATGCATGGCCTGAATCTGGGTTAGAGCAGCGGAAAATGGTCTTTGATCCTGTTACAAGGGTTTGTCGTAAAAGCTCCCCCCACTGCCCACGAGAACTGGACAACTGTGCGACATATTAATACTACAGCAACAGCGGATGCCGCAACAGCAATTGTAAACTTTGATGATGATGATGATGATGATGATGATGTCTGAGGTCCCTGATTTGACTTAATAGTTCACATAGGAATACAGGATACTCTCACTGTGCACTACGACTATGAATAAAATATCAGCTATGAAATAAATCAGCCAAATTAATATGATATATTACAATATGAAAGGATGTGATGCCAACGCAGTAATTTACTGTGGTATCCAGCGTATATGACCATATCGTGGGCAACGCGATGAGTTCGCCTAAGTGCATGGCAGCAAATTTTACAGGAGAGACAAAAAACTGATTTACTCAAATATTTTTGTCATTCTCAGGAAATCCGTCCGACCAATAGTTCTATCGATGTTTCAAACACAACATATAGGCAGAAAAGTTAAGTTGCTAAGGCCCAAGAAGCAGTAGTTAGAGATTTTGATATTCTGCGTGTACTTATGCGATTTGCGCGTCGTGATCAGAACGCATAAGATACTTATGCGGTTGAATCACGTCGGACATCAGTGAAAACTGCACTTATGCGGTGCCCAGACTCTGATTACTGGTATTTGTTTTGATTGCCTTAGTCTAGATTTATTTAAAATGTGTCTGTAACGATAATGTTTATTGCAATAATAGTTCTAAAAAGGATTTAACTTTTAGAAAAATATTTACGTCTATGTTTTTTTGTTTTTTTTTACAGGAACATTCATAATTAGTAATTGAAAATGAGGTGTGTATGTGTGAGAGAGAGGGAGAAAAGGAGAGAGAGAGAGGGAATGAGAGGAAAGACAGACAGACAGAACAGAAGGCATACAGATACACTGAGAGACAAACGTAATATTTATTAAAAAACAAAGTGATGGTGTTCAAATGAGTGTTTATTATAGATCCAGAGACGTGCATAATAATAGTTCTTAATGATTTCACACTTGTGTGATTAAAAAAAAAAAAATTGAAGAGATGATAATAATGATAATGTAGAGAGCATGGCTTAGTTTACACAGTATAATTTCTGTATGGGAAATAATGTTTAATAAATTACAAAACAACAGCATTATAATGTTTTGATGCACGTAGATTGATGAAAATGTGTATAGACGTGGAGAGTGATACTGACAATTTCAATGATGATGATGATGTTCATCACGTGAATTAGATCTCGCTTGATAAAAATTTCATTTATGTATTGTTAACAGTTTAACATAAGTTTGTGGAGCAATAAATTAGTATAGATATACATGTAATTGACTTAAGCAATGAAAATATAAATAGAATTTGAAAAACAATGCTGCTGTTGCTGCAGCTGCTACTGCTAATGATGATGATATGATGGTGTTAGCGGTCATGACAAGATAAAATATGAATATAATGATCGTCATGAACGGCGATTTAGGAACTGGACCACGAAATGATAGAAAATGGATACGAGTTTTGATTAATAGAGTCCATGTCACAAAAATTCACCTTTGCTTGGATGTAATATCGTTTCTTTTTTTGTCCCACTATTGTGTGTGTCCCCAACCAGCCTGTATAGGTTTTGTACTAGCTAGTTTGCCCGCGGACTCGGGTACTACACAGTCATGTAATTCTTGAAATTGAGTTTCCATCATCAAAGTATAAATTGGGACGCAGATCGAAATTTCCTGATATACTTTGTAATTCTACTCGAAGGTGGTGCATTTTTTATTTTTTTTTAACAGGCTCAAATGTCGGAACATTTTCTTCTCATCAACTCACGTGTGGCACAAAAATCAACGAAAGTATTAAAAAATTAGTGAACTTCAAGACCTTATAAAATATTTCCACGTAAACCATTACGTTTTGAATGGGTAACATGATATTTTGTAGAATTTAAGGCATAGGGGTTAAAAAAGCCTTTCATGATTACATAGTGGAGGCCTCAATTCCTTTATGATAATTTGATGATGAGATGATGATGGTACTTTTCTGTGCAGGAAGATATCTTTTCTTTCTGTCCCTCAAAGTTGCACATCAAAAACATCAGTACAATCATTAACTATCCCGATTTTCTTTCCCTTCTTCTCCCACAACAGCCCCTTGTACCTTTCCTCCGCTCAGCAATTTTTCTATTCCCAGTATCTGTCTCGTCTGTCTGTCTATCTGTCTCTCTCTCTCTCTCTCATTAATTCTGGAAGCTGCTCTGAGCCCCTTATAGTAACTTACTCAGTTAATGTAATACTCAAATAAAAATACACAGTGTTCTTTATTAAAAATCCAATCAGTTGATCATAAGAAATCGTATTCTTTCTTCCACCCCCCCCCCCCGCCATGTCTTGCTCTTCCTCAAATGCGTTACTTAGTGAACACCTCCCACTTAGACAGTTGGATAATCTTCTGGCTGCAGAAAATGCCCCAAAACTGACTGGCACTGAACCACTCCATTCAGTTCATGTATCATTCCCTTCTATGAATTCCAAGATATGGATTTAAATAATATAGCGCAGAGTATAACAGTATTCTGACTGTTTTCTGCTCACATTACATCTTTCATCATAATATATTTCACAGATGCAATCAATTTATAACACACACTCTCTCCCCTCCCCCCCCCCGTATATGCACACACACACACAACCCCCCCCCCCCTCCCCGAAGATTGCAGCCTGCAGATTAGCTTTTTTTTAGGGCTAGGAAGGCAATGAAGGTGAGGAGATCAAGGAAAACCGCCAAGGAGCCATGTTATGTATTTGATGGCTAAGAACGCCAAGAACCGCAGTAGCAGCAACGATTAACCCAAGAACAACAAAGAAGAAAGAATAAGAGAAAGACAGATTCAAATGTCAGGGGCAGAGATCCTCCCCAAAAACAAAGACTTCGACATAATTCCGACGCCTTCCATACGGCAACTGCGACCTACTGAATTACAGATACACTGTATAACGAAAGTTCCTCAATTGTCTGGAATTGTATAATAGTTTATTTGCAAAACACAAGCATGTAAATATTATTCCAATTTTGATGGAGAATGCATTGGTCGTATATCAATCGTTTACCGTACACCAGTATAGAACAGGAGACATGTCAAATTATTATATATTTGAGAAACAGCAGTGGCAACAGATTTCCATTTGACTACAGAACATGTTAACAACAGCAACAATATCACGACCTTAGTTCTTGTTTGTTCCAACTCAACTTTTTCCACAACTGAGAAATTCGACGTTACACCTTTGCGGCTTCAGTTATTATGATAAGGTGTTCGAATAAATAGGAACTGTGAAACAGCTTGATAAGTGCCACAACGAATTTTAAACAAGTGTCAAAGTGTGCATTCTTATACCTCTTCTGCGTACTAAAAGACCTCCAGTTTTTCAGAAAATGGAACAAAGAGGAATTAAGGTGGCGATATTAACAACAAAAACAACAACAACAATAACATAATATACACAAATGTTAATAATATAAATAACAACAATAAAAATAATTATAATAATAATAATAATACATGTATTAAGTTTTTGCTTTTACATAATTATTTTAAACGCTTTTGTAGATAAGGGCTGATGAAAACCCGATAATCATGGACAATATTGTCAATTTTCCCTATTTATACAAAGCACCAACGCACACACATACACACACACACAAGCTAAAGTATATTCCATGCTTACATTCATGTGTTTTGAGTAAACATCCGAAAACTGGATGGAAAACAAACAGCCACACATAAAAAAAACTACAACACAAATACATAGGAAAATGAATAATTTTACAGTACGGCAAAATGTAGCAAAATTAACCATTCTTCTCTAAAGAAAATTGTAATTTAACAGGTGCAATATATGTGGTGACTGACAAAGCCATCATGCAAAAAGAACAATATTATTAGTTAATCTTTTGTTCACTGACATTATGAATGATTGCACGGGCGGTAGGTAGGCACTTCTAGTGGGTGTATTCCATTTGCGGAACCAAAAATTAAGAAAAGTACAATTTTGCGGAATTTGACATTTGCGGAACTCTCTATGGATATTCTGTATAGATATGGGGAACGGGATTGAAAGAGATAGTTACTATATTTAGATTTACGCCACGGGACATTCGAACTGTTCAACGCGGCGGTTAAGCACAGTTGTGGACTTTGTACACACTTTTCATGTGCAGTTAGTTGTTGATTTTTGTGCCTCGAATCGCCCTTACAAAGTCCACAACAACCGCGTTGAACAGTTCGAATGTACCATGACGTCATCGGTAAACTTAAATATAGTAACTGTGTCATTAAATCCCGTTCCCTATAATACAGTGTTTAGAAATGCAGTCACTGGGTTGTGATAGGAACCGCTGAATGCGCGATCTCACCATCTCACATCAGTCAGTAGTTAAAAAAAAAACACCAACACAGAGCACATAGTCCGGGGTAAACCAACCTACAAGCATCGTTCGTCACTTTGACACAGTTTTTTTCGCCATGCTGTCAGTGGTGAAAATGTAGTGCCAGTTTATAAGATGCGGGTGTTGCATGACGGGTGTGTTCCTTGTGGTGAGCAAAGGGGAACAGATGAAAATATTCCCTTTTGCATAAAAGGAAAAATTTTACGTAGCGAACTGAAGAGTTTCAAATGTAAGTCCTAGATCGACTAGTGTATCGAACTGGTTCTGGGTCAGTATTATTATATTCATTTGCAAAATTAGTGCCGCACGTTGAATTTTTACCGGGCCCCGCAAAGTGATCATAAAATCATATTTTGGTTCCGCAAATTGATCAAATTTTGGTTCCGCAAAATTGATCAAATTTTGGTTCCGCAAAATTGATCAAATTTTGGTTCCACAAACTGATCAAATTTTTGTTCCGCAAATTGATCATATTTTTGGTTCCGAAAACTGATCATATTTTGGTTCCGCAAATTGTCTGCATCCCATCTGGTAGGATCTCCTTCTATCCTATCATTCTATCTGTTGCATTCTGTCTATCATTTTGTTTCTTCCTAGCACATTGTGACCGTTATCATGTCGACGTGCTTTCTCCAAACTAAAACTTTAACAATAAAAAAAAACACCGACACAACAACAACAAGAACAAAAAACAAACAAACCCAAAACAAAACAAAAATTCAACAGATTATAATATTATATGCTTGCACCCACGGCAATTTTTAACGACTTCTTTCCGAGAATGCTAAATTTTGTTGGGATTATTTTGTTTTATATATTGAGACTGACGAACATTAATTTACAGAATAATCTTTTTGTAGGCATGAGTTGCAATGTGATTATCATTAGAAATTATTTCTGGTGACAAGAGATAAAAGTACCATTGGTAACAAAAGGTACACATTTATGGTGGGTTTTAGATAATCCAGATACAGATCTATAACCAATAAGGATAATTTCCAAACGTTGTGACAGGAAAATATATAAACACGTGATTACGCAAAGGATAAACAAATTTAAGGTGGCTTTTAGATAATCCCATTACAGATCTACAGGGTGTAAGGATAATTTCCAAACATTGCGAAGGGAAAATAAATACGTGATTACACGTCACGCTTTCATTTCAACACCTTCATTATAAGAATCTATATTATAAATATAAGTCAGATATTGTGTAAATATTAACCCGCAGGAGAAGGGGTGGGAGCAATAATAATCTTTACACAGGAGAAAGTCGTACAATCATAACAACTACATGTATATTATGTAATATAGCAACATTAGTTCTCGTTGGTTCGAACTCCACTTTTGCACAACTGAGAAGTTCGACGTTTAAGGTTTGCGGCTTTAGTATTACGAAAAGGATTTAGAATGAATGGGAACTGTGAAACAACTTGATAAGTGCCACAATGCATTTTAAACAAGTGTCAAACTGTGCATTTGTTATACTTCTTCTGCACACTAAAAGTTCTCTAGTTTTTCGGAAAATGGAGATGGAACAAGCAAGAAATAAGGTCGCCATATGGCTCACCGCCCATTGTGCCTGTGATTCTAAATTGAATCAAGAACTTCTTGAGCATATAAAATTCATGAATTAAATGATCACAAGTGGAGTTCTGGCTTAACATTTCAACACCAAGCCCAGTATCACACCGACTCCAACAAGAGCTCAATAAAAGTAAGCTGCCATTTGAGCAAAATATATGACACGTCCTGAATTACTAAGGTGCTGTCCAAAGACAACAGGCAAATGAAGTATGTACATTGCAAACCCAGCCACGATATAAATCTTATAATTGATGTATTCTTTCATATTAAAATATTAGCCTGGCCGGGGTTCTAGAAGATGTCAGGAAGTTAAAGGCCGAAACATCTAATAAAAGAATCCACTCTTCCTCTGAAGAACGTCATCTGCCTCGCTCCACCTGAGGAGTTTCTTAACACTATCGCCATATCAGATACTTTTATTCCTGTTGGGCTTTTAACTATAGTCCTGTACAGTTTCGTAAAAATATAATCATGTACATGTACGTGCAAACACAGGTGGCTACAAGGTACAGAAGGTGTAAACTCCTTTTTCTTTCGTTCTTTGTTTCTTTTTACCAATGTATCATAGACAGAATAATCGCCAGCAAAAACGATCACCACGGATGATGTGTGAATGGCACTGACTGTGAAAATGCTTAATGTGAAAGATTTCATTTTTGACAGTTAGTAGACTTAGATTAGAGTCTGAAATTTACCCTGCCTTAATTCCTACTTACCAGTGTACGAGGGTTAGCTGCTGCGTTGTTGGCTTTATTTATTCAATTATTTATTTATTTGTACATTTATTTTTGGTCACCTAAGTAAAAAGAAATTAAAGTGATACTGAATATTTAGAACAATTAACAGTTTTTACATGTCCTGTAGATTCTATATGGCAGGTTTCACGCTTGTAGCCTGCATATATATCCAAAAAATGTTGAAAAATAATGTAGAATCAATCATGGAGTATTATATACCTGGAAGGGGTTCATTTGGACATCCCAAAAATGATAATTAACTGAGCTTGAGACTCACCTATACACGTATTTCATAATATTGCACTGAAGTTACTTGCCCTTGGAAATTCAGAATTTGTAGAGTGAACAGAAACCCCACTGGTAACACATATAAATGCACTAGCAACACATAACAACTAGTACAGGACATGCTTATGAAAGAGAAAAAGATAAGAAGAGATAAAAAAAATTCTATCAGAAAATAGGTTTTTAATGCTGAATTTAAAGCTTACACGCCAACACATCAAACACTTATGAGGAAGTTAGTTACCAGCATCATTTTATAGGAATTGAACCTTTATAACTGAATAAATGTTGATTAAGCAGTTCATAGTAATAAATGGATGAATATTTTACAGAAAAATGTTCAAATTAGGAGTACAATCTTTTTAATGTATTGCAACATCAATTTATCTCCCTATCAACATGTAAATTTTAATTCATATTATGCATATTTCATATCCTCCAAACACACTCACTCTATGGTCTGCTGACTTATCATTCCCCAAAGTGTTGGGGCATTTACAGATTGACAAGTAGGGAAAACTTTAAGCCTGTTCCACATTTAATTTTAAAGCAACTGTATATAATAGAAGTGGACGAAAGCAAAACTTTTTAGTTGTATAAACTGGTGTTTTGTTGACAGCTCATTCTTCAGAAGATTCAAACCAATTTAATCACAACAGAGAATGCTGTAAATATATTTAATTAATATAATCTAAAGAAAGAAAGAAAAATAACACAACAGCCCTTTGCCCCTGTTTGTTTTAAATATTCAGTATCACTCTCGTTCCTTTGATGAAACCAAAAATGAATAAATAGATAAATAAATAAATGAATAAATGAATAAATAAATACATAAAACAAATGAATAAATAAATCCCACAAAGCAGCGTCTAACCTCCTTACACTGGTAACTAGGAGTTTAATTTAGAATCTAAGTCTGCTAATGGTATAATTATCCTTCAGTTCTTGTGCACTGTGGCATTGCTCTTGTTTGATTGTATCATCCATTTGTGGATTGAAATTCCAGAGTAAAACTTTATATTCACCTAATTTTTTTTTTTTATTATCACAATGTACCGACGACGTTTCTGTCATCTGTATCGACACCAAAAAAAACAGATTTAAATTTTGTATTGACAGCAGATAAAACGGGATCATAAAGAACTAAAAGGCGTGATCAAGAAAAAACGTTCATGCTCCTACTGGTTTGGCTTGACTGCTTTGGGAAATCTAGGTTTGCCCAATGGCCAGAATTCAAGCAAAGGCCTTCGACTGTCCGATGTTTCAAACTGTACCGAATCAAAACAAAAACGAATTTCGGACCACTGACTGACTGGCAGTTTTGCAACAGGTGTTTGGAACATGAGCTTGCGCTGAATTTTGGATGAGAGTCCTGTCTGTTTGACACGGTTTTCTCTCTGAGCACTGCCCCCGAGAGCTGAAGATACCGATATGAAAGCTAATATGCCCAATGGCCATGGCTGACTCATTGCTTGCTGGAGGAATTTAACCACTTTCCCTCCTTCCTCGTTCGTTGTGTATCTGCGTGTGACAGGCTGCTGTGTGTGATGTAAAGGTACAACACCACGAAAGAGTTTTACATCCACATTTGTCATGTAACAACACGCAAACATATATTTAAATGCCTCTATTTTATCCATAGTCAATGCCCACCGCAGTGGCGATTTTATGAGTACATACCCATTTTCTTTTATTTCCATGTGTATTACCAGCCCATTTACCACAGCTATATGTACTATTTGTTGAAAACTGAGAAGATCAAGCGTTCGCGCACATATCTGAAGTTTCTCATAAAGCAGATGTCGAAGCGAAATGTGGACAATGGGGCTGGCACCTCTATTCATCAATATGGATATTGCAGACCGGACTATATCATTATGAAAACCAATTGTGTGTGTTAGGGAATGAAACTTTTGAGCGAAAACTGTGCGTCTTGATTTATCTAATAAATCAGGATCCGCTCCATGATCAAGCAAAACGTTAAGACAATGAGTGTCATGTGCATACATCAGTGCTGTCGTGCCTTCATTATTTTGTTTGTTGGGATCAGCGCCCTTTTCTAGCAGTGCTCTAACCGTATCCCCAGCTCCGCTCTGTGATGCCCTCATTAATGCAGTCATCCCTGTGTTGTCTTGTTTGTTAGGATCAGCGCTTTTTTCAAGAAGTGCTCTAACTGTATCCTCAGTTCCTTTCTGGTGTGCCATCATTAATGCGGTCATCCCACTCCTATCTTGTTTGTTCGGATCAGCACCTTTTTGAAGCAGTGCTCTAACTGTATCTCCAGCCCCTCTCTGTGATGCCATCATTAATGCAGTCATCATACTCCTGTCTTGTTTGTTAGGGTTAGCTCCCTTTTCTAGCAGTGCTCGAACTGTACCCTCAGCTCCTCTCTGTGATGCCATCATTAATGCTGTCAATGCACTGTTGTCTTGTTTGTTAGGATCAGCACCTTTTTCTAGCAGTGCTCTAATTGCCTCTTGATATCCTCTCCCTGATGCGATCATTAACGCCGTCAAGGCACTCCTCGTGTCTTCTTTGTTAGGATCAGCGCCTTTTTCTAGCAGTGCTATAACTGCATCCTTAGCTCCGCTCTGTGATGCAATCATTAATGCAGTCATTCCACCAGTGTCTTGTTTGTTAGGATCAGCCCCCCTTTCTAATAGTGCTCTAACTGTATCCTTATCTCCGCTCTGTGATGCCGTCATTAACGCAGTCATTCCACTACTGTCTTCTTTGTTAGGATCAGCACCATTTTCTAGCAGTGCTGTAACTGTATCTTTAGCTCCGCTCTGTGATGCCATCATTAACGCGGTCATCCCACTCTTGTCTTGTTGGTTAGAATCAGCGCCCTTTCCTAACAATGCTCTAACTGTATCTTTAGCTCCGCTCTGTAATGCCATCATTAACGCAGACATCCCACTATTGGCTTGTTTGTTAGGATCAGCACCTTTTTCTAGCAGTGTTCCAGTTATATCTTTAGCTCCACTCAGTGATGCCATCATTAACGCAGTCATCCCACTTTTGTCTTGTTTGTTAGGATCGGCGCCTTTGTCTAGCAGTGCTGTAACTGTATCTTTAGCTCCGCTCTTTGATGCCATCATTAAGGCGGTCGTCCCACTATTGGCTTGTTTGTTAGGATCAGCACCTTTTTGTAGCAGTGCTCTGAATGTATCCACTTGTCCTTTCTCTATTGTCATCATTAACGCTGTCATCCCATGAGCGTCCTGTATGTTGGGATCACTTTTCTGTTTTAACAATTCTTGAACAATGTTTACCATTAAGGTGTTATGACCATTCTTTGATGCTATCATTAAAGCTGTCTTTCCTTTACTGTCTTGTATGTTAGGGTCGCTTCTCCGCTCTAACAGTTCTTGGATGACATCTTTATAACCTTTTTCTGATGCCACTATTAATGCAGTCTTGCCATTATTGTCTTGTATGTTAGGGTCACCTCCTCTTTCTAACAGGTCTACAAGAACCTCTTTATAGCCTTTTTCAGATGCCACTATTATTGCGGTCTTTCCATCGTTGTCTTGAATGTTAGGGTCACCTCCCTTTTTCAGTAGAGCTACAACAGTGTCTTCGTAGCCTTTTTCTGACGCCACTATAATTGCCGTCTTGCCATTATTGTCTCGTTTGTTGGGGTCACCTCCTCTTTCTAACAGTACCTCAAGGACGTCGTTATAACCTTTTTCTGATGCCACCATCAAGGCAGTCTTGCCATTATTGTCTTGTACATTAGGGTCACCTCCCTTGCGTAGATGAGCTTGAAGCGCCCTCAGTTTCCCACTTTGTGATGCCAACATCAAGGCGGTGATGCCAGTCTTATCTTTCTTGTTAGAGGAATTCCCCATGTGGCCTCTGGAAATTTGACCCTTTTTTCCCCCTTTGATTCCACAACCAAATATTTCTTAATATATTGTCCAGTTTCTGTTATATTTCAAGCCTGTCTACAGGATGGTTCGGTTGACTCTCTTGGCCTCTGCTGTTGGGTGGACATCTACCAGATCTCTGTTTCTCAAGATCTTCTTCACTTTGTAATAGAACTTATACACTTGATTCCTGTTAGAAGAGCGTTGTAGAGGGAATTGTTTGTTCTTGTCGTATTGTCGTATAAAGTATCTTTAACTCTATTTTACATTTGGCCTGGGGATGTTATGATGAAAAAAGTGAGTGTTTGGGGTCTGTCATACCCCGAGTGTGAAATAGGGTTGAGGTGATTGAGAATGTAGTCATTCAATCTTTTACGTTTTTCAGAAACAGCAGTTAACAATGGCCACTTTAAATCACTGAATGACCTACTTACAGTGGCATCAGGACAAACTTGCACCTTTATCTCCCCGCTCACAACTGTCAGCATTAATTACTGATTTGTATCATTCTTTGCAAAGTCAGTGACATTTAGAGAGACTTGGAAGATGACACTTGAACACCTGGCTTCCTTCAAGGTGTCCAATATTGTAAAATAGCTGGACTCTTCAGGACTCGTACTCTGTGGAAGCCTGTCTGAAATTTGGGAAAAGAAAAATTGAAAAAGTTACGCATGACGTGATTTCGCACTAATTTAGTAATAACCAACTTCCCATAAACATTTCCTGTACAGATAACACTCATATTCTATGCCAAGTATCAAATAGAATAATATTCATCAAAGCAACAGTGAAAGACACAGAAGATCGTTTCTGTCCCCCGCAGTTCGCCTCAAAAGACATAATAGCTAGATGTATGCCATATTTTACTAAGGTTCCATGCCATGCTAAGCTTACTTCATGTAACATGTCCGTTATTGAGTTATAATATGTTTACATAAAATACGTATTAAAATGTTTGTACCATGTATATCAGTGGCGGATCTACTATCAAATTAATAATGCTTAAGCTTCAGGGCCCCTAATCCTGGAAGGGCCATGAAGAAACTTCTTTCAGTGAGTGAATTTTCGATTTTGCCCTATTGTTGCTGGTTGCCAAACAGTTCAAGCTTCAGGGACATAACTATGTAGGTCCGCCACTGATGTATGTGGTCTTAAACGCCCTGTGGAAACCAATTTACCCCATGCGATAATAAAGTGATTCCTATCTTATCTTATCTAATGTTAGCCAGCGTATTAACAATGTAAGTGAAGGCTGATCTGGGCAAGAGAGAAAGGGGCTTGGGAATGTAGTCAAATTTTCTGGCACAGAGCAGATTTTTCATTAATGTGAAATACATGATGATTCGATTTTTTTATTCTTGACTACGAAAGCAGCTGATTGTATGACACAAACATATTACTGCGGATACTGCTACAACTTCTACTACTATTAATCATTACCACTTCTTCCACGACTAATCTTTGCTACAACTACCATTACGAAAAACAGCAACTGCCACTATTTCTACTTACTATTACCATTGTTACAACTACTATTACTACTACTACTACTACTACAACTACTACTACGTGTAATACTACCACAACTACTACTGCCACTACTACTGCTACTATCACTATTACTACCACTACTACTATTACAATTACTACTACCATTCCTACTACTACTACCGCTAGTACTATTATTAGTTGTAAGAATACTACTACTACTACTACAAATACAATGATAATATTATAACTGCTAACTATCTTCTGGGGTAGGAAATTTCAGACAAGCGTAAAAAAAGTTACACTGTCCATCATTCTCTGTTTAAATTCCAGACACAAACAAATGGAGAGGCCAAGGCTTAACGACATGACATGACTGAACACAATCAGTCATGTCTTTAAAAAAAAGTGGCACACCAATTTCCAACACTATGCTCTGGAGAAATCATTAACTGTGAAAGTGTGTCAGTGGAACAGGCACGCAAATGGTTACCGTAACGTTCCTGTTGTTTGGAAATCGATTTGCCCCACTTTTGTAGATTTGCAGCATAAACGATCTGCCGGAGGTGGTCAGGGGTTCCAAAATATTTTAAATTTCAACTCTAATTTAAGAAATAAAAAAAAAAAGGTCATTTTCGAAACCAACGCTCTAAAATGAGGAAAGTTTAACTATAGCCTAACCTGTTTTTTTTGCCTTGTTTTTGTTTTGATTTCGTAGCCTATTTATACTGATTTAACAAAGTGATGATTTATTTCTTCAGCGTTGATGAAACAGTGTACCAAGGACAGTATTTATCTCCTGTGTCATGAATGCAATTTTGTTCATAATAAATTTGACATGAACATTCAAACATGTCAGAGATAAAAAAGAGAGATTAAACTAGCGCATCCAACGACGCTCTAAGAAAAAAAATCACAAAATGTCTAAAATCAGATATCTCTTTTTACTGAATCCGGCCAGTTGAAGGTTTCAGTACACATCAACTACCAAACTATTGTTTCATTTACCTAAGTTCATTCACTGCGCAGATCTCCAAAGCAGATGCTCACGGCGCACTACTACACGCATACTTTAGGACTAATAGTTAAACTTCTCGTCAACAAACCGTGCGAGACACTGTTCGGATGTTATCAAGATAACAGACCGTAAAGCCCAAACTGAAAATGTATTCACTTATTGTCGGTAAAGTCGTAGAAGGTTGTACTTGCTCAGTGATTTAAATTTACACAGAGGCAGAGCTGTATATCAAAATTACACACTCACATTTTCAGGAACAATTCACGTTTCTATGACTGACACACTTTCACTCTATCATCAAGTTGCTTGAATTTGAGAACAACGAAATATTACACACACAGGTCGTCTATGGCATTATGTGTTTAACCATACCTGTTGTTGTGTTATTAGATGGATAAGAGTGCACGCAGCACATAAATCCAGTGAAGCGAACGGGACAGATGGACAACGCTTCACGCGAGAGAAAGCAAGCGCCTCTATACAAGCGCTATTTATAGCTTCGTGAACAATTCCACTCAAACCTTTTTGACATACATAATAAAGAACGTTCGTACAGTACTATAGAACTTGCTGCGAAGCGCGTCGCTTTTAAAATCAAGCGTGTCTTGAAGTACTGAAAGTGAATTCTTTTTTTCAGGTGCTGCAGCTACTTGCTGTGTAGTGTGTGATTACTCAAGTAGCCTACTTTCGATGTTCTGGCAGGGTAGGCGCGTGTCAGTTACACTAAGCTTATATGTATCTTGTATTGGGGCGACCCCATAAAGATACCGATTGTGCGAGAGCGTATAGGAGGCGCTTATAGGTGCGGGCCTAATAGTAATACTCCGATGCTACACAGTCACAAAGGGCGCCGAGTTGTTTGGTGCCTATAAGCACATTGGTAGGCTGAGAGAGAGAGAGAGAGAGAGAGAGAGAGAGAGAGAGAGAGAGAGAGAGAGAGAGAGAGAGAGAGAGAGAGAGAGAGAGAGAGAGAGAGAGAGAGAGAGAGAGAGAGAGAGGGAGGGATAGAGAGGGAGAGAGAGAGAAGGTGAAGGATGGTGATGATGATGATGATAATGATATAAAGAAGAAGAGATACAGTGCCTGTTGTTGGTTTTTAACAATAAGACAGTACACTGAAGCTTCTACTTACCTTCGTTTTTCATTCCGTTGCAAATTTCTTTCCAGCATTTGTCGACCACATTTCTGTATTCATAAAATTTGCTTCTTTTGTCCCCTATTTGGGACCTTTTATAGACAGCATCGATTAAAGCATCAACGTCCATGCTTGATAGTTGTGAAGTAGACATCAGCATAGGTCTCGATCTAGATACCTACTACACACTCAGGCTCGTTACACGCTTCAAAATCCATTGTTCCAATGTTTAACTTAGAATTAAAAAAAAAAAATTTGTGATGATATTTTTAATCTTTATTATTGAAAAAAAAAAAAAAGAAGCAAATTCTGCTCGGTAACGTTTGAGGCCGCAAATTTCAAATCTTCAATCAGATGTTTTCTACAGTCCCGTCCAGCTTAGATATATATGGTCAGTGGAAAAATTTAATTCTCGTATACAGCAATTTGACGTCACACTGCTGACATGCCACTCGCCACGGCTCGATTCGGCGCGAATAGGAATTCACTTTTCTTTCCGACAAAATTGGTGCGTCCTTTGCGCTCCGACTGCGGCCGATAGCAGGCCCAAGACCCACTCATCTTGGCTAGTATCAGCTCACAGACCATGACCCCGAGACTTTGCATTATGTATAGGTGAACAGTCAAATTTTAGTTGGCTGCCTCCTGTCTAATGCGGGGCACTGATATGGTACTGCGGTAGTGGGGGGGGGGGGGGGGGAGAAATAATTCTGTAATGTTTAAAATCTTTATAGTGCAAATGTTTACACATATTAAGTATAAATTAGGCAGTGGTAAAGAGAAGGAAAACCAGAGAGCCATTGCAGTGTCGGCACTCGTATCGGTATCGGTACCACATTCTGGTGCCGAAGTTGCAAAATGAAAGTCAATACCGAAGAAGTCGATATTGGATTCGGAACCACGCCCAGCATGTTTGTCGATTATTATTATTATTTTTTTTTGAGTGGCTGATTCACGCCCATGCACGATTTATTACGACTTTAATAAACACAACTTACTATCGCACGGTCCAGAGTTGATTATCCAAAAAGTTAGATCTACTTGATTCACAAAGAAATATTCATTTCTGTGCACTTTTAAAGTTTTACAATGCAGCATATAATTTCAAGCGCACACACGATTTGTTACATGTCGAAGTAAAGAAAACTATCGTGGTCGAGGATTGTTTCTCCAAGTTAGGTCGACTTCATTAAAAGAAAAATATCCATTTCCTTGAACCGTTACCTCACTTATGCGATTTCCAGGAACGAAGTACTTCAATCCCTTTATCTTATATTTCGTAGCCGCTGATCCATGCATAATGATATATCATACGTTTTCAGCAAACAAAACCACCTAATGGCCCAGAGTTAGGTTTACTTGATTGAAAAGAAATCATTTCTATGCATTTTTAAAGCTTTACGTCACATAATACAGTTTCCGGGAACAAAATTGTTCAGTCTCTTCGTTTTTTTTCCTTTAGAAAAAAAGGGGGAGGGGGGGGGGGTGGAACAGCTGATCCAAGCACACAGATAGTTTATTGCATGTTTGTGGAAATAAAACTATCTTGCAATAAAGAGTTGAACTTCCAAGTTATCTCTACTTGATTCAAAAGAAGTATCCATGTCTATGTACCTTTGAAACTACATCAAAGAATTAATATTGTCTGGGAACAGAATAATCAACCACTTTATCTTCCATTCATTATAATGTTATTGTTGTTATTATTTTTAGTTATCCGGCCCCTTACATGATTTTTTTCATATCTACGTAAACGAAGTTGTCTTATTGTCCAGATTTGAATATTCACGATAGCTCTACTTGATTTAAAGCTAATATCCATTTCTATGAAACTTGACAGGAATAAAATAGTTTATTCATTTTCAGGTCTGTTTGTTTGTTTGAACTGTTGATCCAAGCATTTGTTTTAGTGAACAAGACTTTATCATGGCCCAGAGTCGTTTTTAGTACAGAATCTTGTTTGTTAGCAGAATATTGTGGTTTTGCACTGAACAAGAGCAATGGAGCTGTTGACAGCTGACACGAACCGTATGAACGTTGCGGCCAGCTGCAGTAATAAGCAAAACCCCTACAATACCACTGCCGTACATGCGGCTTGTTACATAAACGTATGTGTTTGATCAATTCATTTTCATTCACATCATCACCTTTCTGGACTACCGATAGAATGCAATACGACTCTGACTCAGAGTTGAATTGGAACAGAAAAACATTTACATGCAGTACATTACATTAAAACTTACCACCAAATCAGTAAAGTGCGATAAACATTCAAATGAAACCTTCGTCACCTAATTGTAACCAGGAAAAAATGTATTTATTCCTCTTTTCCATTTTGTCATGCATCTGTTCACGCCTTCCTGCAGGTGAAGAATTTGATTTAATAATCCACCAATACTCCGAAAACTGCGTAGAGTGCTTCGACAAAACTGCTCACCCGAGAGAGGACACTTCTCGACTTCAAGGCAAAGGTAAGTCAGGAATTGCCTCATCATTTTTCTAAGATTTCATTTTTGCTTCGGGAATCCAATCAGGGTCACAGATTTCTAACCTAGAATGTGGCCTATACCAGTGTGGTCATGGGGGACGGAAACATGCTCTGAATGCCCAGGTTAGAATCTGCAATACCCAAATTGTGTTGTAACTCTAATCAACTGGGTGTATTTGTACTTCTAAATTAAAGAGAAATTTTGATTTCTTCTAACTACTTTAAACGCTGTGCAAGATAGAATACAATTTAAAGGAACAGAATAATTCAGCCCCTTCATCATTTTATTTCTTTGACCTGCTGATTCACGCACACAATAAAGGATTAATTTTATTTCGTATCAGAGTGAAAAAGGAAACAAAACAAAACAAA
The DNA here is from genome assembly GCA_963931925.1 of Onchidella celtica. Taxonomy (NCBI): domain Eukaryota; kingdom Metazoa; phylum Mollusca; class Gastropoda; order Systellommatophora; family Onchidiidae; genus Onchidella; species Onchidella celtica. The sequence goes on from OZ007569.1 coordinate 21,578,068, forward strand.
ATAGCTGGTTCTGGATATTTCAAATACAGTCTATATGGATAATTCATAATCACTTGTGTTCCCAATACCAGCCCATAGGCACACATGACCTCAGTAAAAAGAGAAAAACAATATTAGTTAACAAATGCTTGAAATGTTCGGCCTTTGTTAATGCAATAAATGATAAAAACATTAAGCGAAAAAACGTTATTGCTGAAAACAAATACAATCCAGTTGCTTCTGGATGATTCAAATGTAAGCAATAAGAAAAATGGTTCATCTCTGTCACTAAAAAGCATTTTCCTCATACAGTGATATATTTACAAGTGGTTGTATGTTACATTTAAGTTCAACACAGTTAGATTATGTTACACACAAACAGTTTGGTGGCTAGACTTCCAAAATAAACCTTGGGCAAGTGAAGTACCTAAGCCATGGATGTACGCCGATCCCAGAAAAATTCAGTCATATAAATGACTGCACTGTTGAAAGTGCAGAAAATTCGTTTCTTTTTAAAATTCTGATGAAATAAAGGGAAAGAACCCCAGAAAAGCCCCGAGACAGAAGGGACAAGCTAGAGCCATCGCCCCAGGTTCTAATCCCCCCATTTCTCTCTACTTGTCCTAGTTCTGTAGGTACTTCAAATGGAGGTATGAAAGTTTAATTAAAAGACAAACCTGACCAAATTAATATGAGAAGCCACTGCGAGGAAAGACGAAAAAAAAAAAAATCTACATTCAATAAATATTGTTTTATGCAATTCTAATGTTCTTTTGTTTGCATGTACTTTACATTCACAAAATGATCGTCTTCATTCCAATTTAAAAACAACCGAAGCAAAAAACAATTCCATTATTAATACTACATACATCTTAGTACAAAATAAAAGAGGGAGCTAAATTTTAAAACAAGAATTACACATAACATTAACAAGCTTTCAAAAGCTATGGGCTTATAATTACAGATGTGAGCGAAAATGGAATATTGTTGTTGAAAAATAAATCAAACAAAGCATAACAGCTGGTACGGGATATTTCTCATGCTAAAAGTAGGGATAAGTCCCAATCAATAGTGACAGGAAATAATAATACGTGTAATAATAATGATAACAATAAACATATTTATACAGCTCTCCATCACCTAAGGTGTCTCAACGGGTCACATATTTGTACCTTTGACAGATACATAAATAATAATAACAATAAGAATAATAATGATAAAAACATTCCTCGTGTCCAACTGTTGTTGTCAGACCAAAGCTAGACCCTGACAGGATAAAAAGGAAGTCGTGAGATTTTTCTTTTTATGACACATACAGTAGCCTACATCTCACACTCAGTGTCACACTTTCATCTCGGGACTATCATTACTGTGTTAAATATAAGAATCTTTGTAAATATATATCCCTTGGACGGGATAACAACATCTTACACAGGAACAAGTGATACTGTCGTACGAACGACATCAGCATGATATTAACAGAGCTCATCGCTCGTTGCGGTTGTAAATTGAATGGACAAATTTTCAGGCATAATTGTAGAAATTATATGACGACAGAACAAAAGGGGCTTTGGGATTCCCTTGTATCCCTCAAACCAGCCCACCAACACACATGAGCTCAGTGTGGGTCACCTGTCATCTATTGAAAAAACGTTGCATGAAGAAAATTATTGATGTGCTGTCTAGAGATAAAAGCACAAAATCTGTGGTGTCAAAGCAGTATTTAGGGAACAACGATAAAATAATTATGAGACCCCCTCCCTCCCACACACGAAAAAAAGGAGGGGGGGGGGGCGAAGAGTTGTATGAAGCAAATGTTAGACTTAATAAACAAGAATAGTAAAAAAAAAAACAATTACGGTACATCGATCTACGACATGGAAGTTTTCAGATGTCCGCTCCCTTTTTAGGTCAAACAAGAAACAATCATTCGAAAATGAATCAATAACTATGAGAATGAGGACCAGAAAGCGGACTACTGACATTTCAGATTGCTGAGCGACAACCAACCAGAAAAAGTGAAATGAAGAACGGCCATGGCGAACAGTATTATGCTCAAACCCTTGAGAAATGAAGAATTTCACTGACGAGAAACCGACAGCAAAGATAATAATAGTTCAGCCATTCCTTGTTTCCACATTCTTATATACTCTTTTGATTTGACATGACAAAGTCATGTGTTACATATTATCAGTCAGATACAATGGAAATATTGACCTTTAGGGAGACCATAAAATCTTTATATGTCATTGACAAGAAGTTATAATGACACCAGCAAAATGTAACCAGCACTCAATTCAGTCTTTGCTCATCGTCGATGATTATTCTAGACCAAATCAATACATGTTCATATACGTTTGATCGTGTTGTAGAAACAAGTAAGTTTTAGTTTGACCTTAAAACACCAAACCATGCACTGCACAGAATCCAACATGAGCTCAACACCAATCAGCTGCTATCTTTAAGAAAATTCGTCATATCAAAAGTATTAATTTGCTTTGGACAAGAAACAAAACAGATTGAGTGTGTAAATAGCAATCCCAACTCAAATAAGAAACGAATGCTGTAGTTATCTTCACAGATAAAAAGTATAGAAAACTGAACGAAACAAAATTTTACAATCGCAATAAACCCGTACTCTCATCACAGACATTCTAGGATAACAGGATCTAAAATGAGAACATATTATATGCTGGTAGGAATGTGATTCTGAGCCTGGACACTTTGGTAATGGTTTTATGGATCAGGCATATTTTGTCCGTTCGTGCTTTAAGATTCAAAAGCAAAACTATTACATTAGGAGTCACACAGAATTTATTGCCAGACGGTTTCCCAATGGCCAGTAATCCATTAAAGTTCTTCGACTGTGCAATGTTTCATACTGTGCCCTGTCAAAGGAAAATTCAATGTGGGACCACTGACTGACTGGCAGTTCTGTTACAGATGTTTGAAACATGAGCTTACGCTGAAGTTTGGGTGGTAATCCTGTCTGTCTGACACGGTTTTCTCTTTGAGGACCGCCCCCGAGAGCCGAAGAGACCGCTATAAAAGCTAATATGCCCAGTGGCCAGGGCTGCTTCGTGGCTTGCTGGAGGAATGTAACTACTTTGACATCTCCCTGGTCTGGCGTGAATCTGTGTGACACAAACTGTTGTGTTTGATGTAAAGGGACTATACCACGAAATAGTTTTAAATCTGCATTTGTGATGTAACAACAGGCAAACATATATTTGACTGCCTCTATGTTATCCATATCCAGTGCCCAGTGCAGTGGAGATTTTCTATTAGCATTCCAGAGGTTTTGCATATGTCCAGTGATCCTTCGAGGCCGCCTTCGCAGAAGGCCCAGTAAGGCGTGCAGTGCATATTCATTCCAGTCTTGCCTTATGTTAATGTTCACTACCAGTCCATTCATCAAAAGTATCTGCACTATTTGTTGAAAACTGAGAAAGTCAAGTATTCCTGTAACTGTAAGTTTCTCGTGAAGCCAATGTCTAAGTGAAATGTGGACAATGGGGCTGGCACCTCTATTCATCAGTATGGATATTGCAGATCGAGCCTGGCTATTGCGAGCATAAGACATAAACGAAGGAGTGTCTGTCAGAAATTGTAACCTGTGAACGAAAGCGGTTCGCCTTGATTTATCTGAGAGATTGGGATCAGCTCCATGATCAAGTAAAAGTTCATGACAAGCCCCGCCAACAGCATACATCAGTGCTGTCATTTCTTTATCATCTTGTTTGTTAGAATCAGCACCATCTTCCAGCAGTGCTCTCACTGCAACGGCACAGTCTGCAAGTGATGCCATCATTAATGCAGTCATACCTGTGCTGTCTTGTTTGTTAGGATCAGCACCTTTTTCTAGCACCGCTCTCACTATATCCGAACGACATCTCTTTGATGCCATCATTAACGCGGTCATCCCAGCACCATTCTGTTTATTAGGATCAGCACCTTTTTCTGACAGTGCTCTCACAATATCCGCACATCCCGTTTGTGATGCCATCATCAACGCGGTCATCCCTGTGCTGTCTTGTTTGTTAGGATTAGCACCTCTTTTTAACAATGCTCTCACAATATCCGCACTGTCTGCCTCTGATGCCATCATTAACGCGGTCTCCCCTCTGCTGTCTTGTTTGTTAGGATCAGCACCGTTTTCTAGCACCGTTCTCACTACGTCCGAACGACCTCTCTTTGATGCCATCATTAACGCGGTCATCCCAGCGCTGTCTTGTTTGTTAGGATCAGCACCTTTTTCTAACAATGTTCTAACTTTATACAGGTAATGTCTCCTTACTGGCACCCGTGCCTGAATCTCGATTAGAAATCCAAATGCTCCATGAAGGACCTTTGGCCAACTACCGGTATTACATGTGGATTTTTCTATTGCAAATATCAATGCCGTCCTTCCACTATTGTCCTGTATATTAGGGTCACCTCCTCCTTCTAGCAGTGTTAATACCATGTCTTCATCTTCAGTGTCTTGCCCTGAGGCCACTAGTAGTGCCGTCTCGCCATCAATGTCTTGTATGTTCGGGTCACCTCCCCCTTTTAATAGTGCTGTAACCACCTTTACATAGCCATATTCGACTGCCAGGTGTAAAGCGGTCACGCCATTAGTGTCTTGTATGTTCGGGTCAACTCCCCCTTTTAATAGTGCGGTAACCACCCGTGCATAGCCATATTTAACTGCCAGGTGTAATGCCGTTTCGCCATTATTGTATTGTATGTTCGGGTCACCTCCCCCTTTTAATAGTACTGTAACCACCTGTGCATAGCCGTATTCCACTGCCAGTCGTACTGCGGTCTTACCCTTATTGTCTTGTATGTTTGGGTCACCTCCCCCTGCCATTAAGGTTTGGAACACATCTACATAGCCATCTTCGGATGCCATTATGAATGTAGTCTTGTCATTAATATTTAGCATGTTAGGGTCACCGCAGCTTTCCATCAGTGCTTTGACCACCTTTGCAACGCGTCTCTCGGAGACCAGATTTAATGACGTGGTCTTGTTAAGTTTGACTTGTATGCCTGGGTCACCTTCCCATTCCATTAGTAGAGTATTAATCCTATTTACATTAGGATTTTCTGATTTCAGACTTAATGAGGTCTTGCCATTCCTGTCTTTCATGCTTGGGTCATCTCCTTTTCGTGACTGGGCTTTAAGGGCCTCCCATTTCCCTCTCTGTGGTACGAACTTCCATTCGCTCTTACCGTTTTTGTCCTTCTTATTGTGGTAATTTCTTATTCCTCGTACAAATCTGACCCTATTTCCTTTCCTTGATGCCATGACCAACGCTGTCCCAGTTTTGTCTAGTTTGTTAAATCTGCAGAAATTTTTATGAGGTTGGCCGATTGCCCTTGTCAGGGGCTTTTTATGAGTCAACATTCACCATCATCATGAGTTTACCAAGATCTGCACCACTTTGTGAAAAAACGTTGACATTCTTCATGTACATTAAATAACATCAGCAAGTCTTATCATGACAAAAGATGTGGGGCATATCAACAGTTGAGATTACGGTAAAATCTGGTACATTTTTTTTACATGCATGTGTAGGAAACCTTTAAGTTTAATGAGATTGTAGTTTTCCGGTCTGTTCAGTTTTTCAATATGAAGCAGCGACAATTTACATAAGTAAATAAGACAGAGGCAACTGAAATTTCTAGGACACATCTGTCGCCTCAGGGGCCTCGAACGTCTAGCAGTCGCATGGAAGATCGAAAGCAGGAAAAACAGAGGTAGACAGAAAAAAAAACTTTCACTGAAAGTCTTAATTCTTGGACAACAAACAAACGTCACAACAACAATTCCTTCTTGAGATTGGCTGATGACAGATCCAAGTCCATGGTCGCCAATGTCTGTTCCAGACAGGGCAACTGATGATGATGATGATGAAATAGGCTACTTGTGTTAATGTCGATAAACTTGTACCAATATTACAATGTCTTTATCTCCCTGTTCAAAATTGTCAGCATTAATGAGGGATATATGTCATTCTTTGCAAAGTTAGTGTCACTTAGGTCACTTTGAATATGACAGTTACAGAGATTTGGCTTCCTTTATGGTGTCCAGTGTTGTAGAACCGTTGAACTTTCCGGCATGTTTCTTTTACTCTCTGGGTTCTGAAATTTGGTAAAGGAAAAAAGAAAGGGTAATGCTTGATGTGACACTGCACCAAGTTTGTAAAGAATTACTTTCCTACGTTCATTTCCCAAAGATACTACCTTACCCGAATTCTGTGCCCCCCCCCCTCCACCCTCTCTCTCTCTCTCTTATAGTGCGAGGCTATCTGGTATGGGCCTGACAATCGTGTCAGTAAGATGAAGCAACACAATGTGGCCCACACTCGGGGAAATCTCCTACCGCAGGGGTACCAACCAGGGGTAAAATTTATCCGGGGGGGTAAATTTTGCCTCCCCAACGGGTAGATTGATCCCGCTCATTCCAAAAATAGACACACTATATCAAGTTTTAATCTGCACAAATCACGGCGAATTACTTATACTGTTATAGCAATATGAACATGTTTTATGAACATTGTGGTAATTTTATGAACATGACGGTAGTAATAGTATGAACATTTTATGTATGCACTTGGAATTATGTATAGGGGTGGTTGGTGGAATTTCCTGGTTCGGTCTCATACCTGTCATTCTGTCTTATTCTGTCTATAGTCTCATTTCTTCCTAGCTCAATATTATTGGGGGGGGGGGGGTGGGGGGGGGGGAAGCTCTCAGATGGCCGGGAACCTTGTACAAAAATATATGCTCCTGATTTTCCTATAAATGTTAGCAGAACCACTCTGGGCTGTTGAAAATGCCGGATATAATGAGATAAAGGGTGACAACGCTAAGAAATTCCTCAAAAACACCCCGTACATGACATTACAGATTAGCCCTATTTTCAGCCAAAACGACAATAATAAAGTCGTACCCAGCCAAATATCAAAGAACTACCCAGGCTTAATATGCATCAAATTAAAAAGGAGCCAATTTCCTACAACATGAAAGTTATTCGTACTGATCTGTGCTTATGATAAGAAATTTATTGGACATAATCAAAGCTATACCCCTTATATCGCTAAACATTGTGAGTCCAATATTTTAAATATTTTTTATAAAATATACCAGATGGCTAAGTTTGAACTTTACTACACATTATCATAGGCCAGTAACCATAAATGTTTTTAAAATGCATGATTTAACTATTTGAAGATCCTCTTATTAATAGTGGCAGTTACAGTAATACGTCTATTTGGAAGATCCACGCTGAATTCTTCACATAAATGATGTTGAGAAATGGTAGTAATAGTACCTTACGTGTGTTGTTGACGCTTAGATATGTATACATACACAGTCATGTATATTGCTGGCAAGAGTTGGTTGTTTCATTTCTGCAGCTCAAGCAAGGTTCGTTCAACTTGAATTATACCGGAGTGTGGAATAAAAACAATATGTTAGTACTTGAGAAACAACTCAAATAAACAAACCCTCTGTGCTGTCCAGTGCGATCTGCAGTCAACCTCCAACAATCAGTCTTAGCGTGGCCTACGTATACCCTGTTTCCTAATTAAGTATGTAAAGAAACTTTCCTACTGCTTTTGAATGAAAATTAAATTCTGATTTCGGATCGATCGATGACATCAGTGAAAATTAAATGAGCGTTTTTCAATAAATGACAAAATGCAATATAACCGTCATTCAAAAGGTCGGATGTCCTTCACAGTTGAGAACAGCTTCGAAAGTCTGTTTTTTTTGTTTTTGTGTGTGTTTTTTTCAGTTGGAAATAATCGATTTTGTAGAAACAAATAGAGACATATCAAAATAGACATACATACACTTAGTGCCAATTATTTAATCTTAATTCGAACGTAATCAGTGTTGAATGGGCGAGGGGTGATGCAGATACATTTAGTCTCCAATGACACCTATAAACTGATCCCCATTGTATCAGTAGATGTACAATTCAGGTCGTTAATGATTTTCTTTCATGCCATCACTGTTTCACCAATGCGCCATTACTGCTGCCACAGTAATTTCAATAGGACAATTCTCATTTTAAGGCACCAGTCACAACCAATTCACCGATGAGGCAGGAAACTGATTTTTAGTGGTCTTCAACTGGATTCTTCTCAGCTGCTACATCCCTAGCAGGATTGCTATAGAGTGAGAGGTTGTCTCCTTTGCGTTTTCACAACTGAATACAGGTCAGTACATTAGCTCGTGCTGCAGTGCGTTTTTGCAACTGCAGCTAAACAGGTTAAGAACCTTTTTGGTGCTCTCAGCTGTACCCCCACAGACCATCTAGTCACACTGCAGAGGGTTGAAATTTGGTGGGAATCAGCCACCAGCAACTTTCCATGGTAACACCTGATGCTGAACGTCGAGACAGTGTGTCTTATATTGTTCATTGATGGTGGAAAACTGAGCATCTTTGGTGTGACATACCTCTTGGCTGCACTTTTCGTGCTCAAAAGATGCATTTTGCTCAGGAATGTCCTCGGTGCCCGATGATGCAGCGAAGCTATGAAGTGACGCAGGATTCTATGATTTCTCCTCTGTTTAATACGTCCAAATCTTGGAAGACCAGAGAACATTATATTTTTTAACTTGGTAAGAACTGTAGTATTTCCAATGACAGCAAATGAGGAAACAGTGTCCCGCCAAGTGAAGGTAGTAGTTGCAAAGATGTTCAGCATGATGCCTTTGGGGAAGCTGACAAATAGATTAACGGACATGACATTACCAGTTATCAATAATGCTCTCATGAAATTGAAAAGCACTATATCGAACAGAATTCCATGCGTTTCCACGTGCAGGATGTTAGCGAATTGTACTCGGGTAGCACTATATCTGTGTCATCTGAGCTGTCTTTGAGTTTGAAGGTTATTATGCCCAGCAATGATTTCCTGAATCATGTGATATGCCACGATCACACAATGCAGCTTTCTCATGATTGATATATTATGTGTGCTGAATTCCACCTCCCATTTGTATTAGTTGTGGGTCTGGGCCTGCGACGATGAGATATGTACTCCCTGAATGCTACATAAACCTCACCTGGCTGACAGTCATCCGTCTGGTTTGTTCATCCCACATAGCAACGGCGAGCACAAGGGTCTGCTGGGGACGCGACGGCTCTTCATAGTGTTTTTAAAAAAAAGACGTCTGAGTCCTCTCTGGGTGGGGGAACCATGCAGGACTTTCTACTTAGTTTGAAACATTGGTCGAAAACCACATGCAGAACACCTGCATTCTCTTTACGAAGGATGTCCCTTCACTGCTGAAGTGATAAAGTCAGACATTTTATTTGGGGAAACAGGTCGTGGCATGGGTTCACAGGCAGCCAGGATGACTACCTCTGAAACCCCATGATTAAATTTTCAGCAGAAGTCTTCCTTTGTTTCAACACTGATTTGCTGGTAGATTGCATTTCTACCATTTCACCAAAGAGAGATGACGACAGTGAGTGAGTTGTTCTGAGAACAAAGTCTCTATTAGGCTAGAACGCGTGCACAGTTGAATTCAGAATCAATATTTAGCCCAAGAGTGGAAGCTGTATCCCTGGCCCTACCGTGAAATCACACAAATGTGTTCTCACAACTGCAGATGACAACTCTCTTTTGCCCAGTATTCCACACTCTATGCAAAAAATGTCATTTTTTTTTCTACTCATGAAAGAAAAGTACAATCTTTAAAATATTAATAGCTAAAAACGTAAAAATAATTATAAGCAATGCACTTTAAGAAATGTTTTTCTCCCTCCTGTAAAATTTGTCCCCTGCACTTATACAGTTCCACATGTGCCAACATATCATCGCCAGCGGTACGTTTATCAGTTTTCTGCTGGAGCCTTGGGGGGGGGGGGGGGCATTTAGGTCGTTTCAATGTAAAGATCTGACTAAATGCTATGCCACACACACCAATTTACGATGCGCAGCAGGTCTACTGGAAAGAAACCTCTTAACGAGGTCAGGATGAAGCCCGGCACGAAAAGCAGACAGTCTGCAGTATGCGTAGCTCTTGTGATCTTCTGTGAAAATATGGCAGCATCCTCTCGCTGCAGTCAAATGAAAAGGCCAGTCATGCTCCCTTCTGCCCTTCCCCCTTTTTTTCTGCCCGTACAAAAGCAGACATGATAAACAGCCTTAGCAAAGCCATTTTTCACGATTGCGTCGTTCGTTGTACGTTGACGTTCCAATTTTCTGTTCACGCATGTCCAAGGTCCCCAACGTGAATTTGGTGGTGAATCCTTATCTCAAGAGGTCTTTAACGGCTGATCCCAGTGCCCAGCTCGCTGCAGTTAGGTCAGTCAGCTTACCGACCCTCCTGACAGCTAGAATTGTACCTCATTCAATATTTCCCAAGATCGAACGGTATTGTATGCTGGACCGTCGATATTGGGATCGATATTGTGACGTCACAAAGGATCCCTAGTGTTGCGGTACCATGAGTGCCTTGTATCGGTGCCTAAGAAGGCATTAATACTGATGAAAGCGAAACGTTATGGCCTTTCATACAAAACAATCGACTGGCATCAGGTGGCATCAAACTGAACCGTGACCAGTAACTATCTGACAAATCAATTCAAAAATAAAATTTTCAGTATGTCCAAACGCTAGGCTCAGATAGCCTTAAACAGAAGCCACACTCGAGCTATATTGCATCAGTATGAAAACAATTTGTTGTTAAGGGGTAATAATGGCACAGAGAGCATCCAAAAGCAAAATAATTGGTGATAGATTGGTAAAGCTACAGAAATTTATTAGAGCGGTATTGGTTATTCTTAGTACTCAGAATGGCGGAGCAGGAAAATGAGTGCTATAATTTTTAGTTACAAAAAATTTTAGGACGTTAAGAAATTCTAAATTTACATTCTTGGGGGATTAATGTTACAATCAGCAAATAAAAAAAATGTTTGTAGCATCTTTCAAACACATCTGTGGTAAAAATATTGAGATAGCACCACATTTTAAATATTTAGTCACTATAAACATTGATCCGAAATAATTTATTCGAAATTTTCAGATTTTTTAATGTGTACAGAGTTCTGGACCCATGATATGCAGAAAATTGAAAAAAATAATACATGTGAAGCTTTCAATTCCTGGTCTGCCTATTTGAGAATAAGTGTGGAGAGTATCAAAGCTTTTGCTAGAAAACAAAGAAGTAGTGAATATTTTCTTACCCCACCACCGTTAAAATTGAGCTCTATTATCTAGGTAAAATTGGGGACAAAATCGCGTCTACATACGTAATGCCACCCTTCAGCCAAATATATCCGCCAGTTTCTTGGGCCCAGGGAATCACTTTAAATGAAAATACAACAAACAAGAGCATATTTTTTAGTGCAAGGTTCAACTCTTTTTTGAAGAGATAGAGCAAGTTGCCCCCCCCCCCCCAGCACTATAATTATGATCATTACCGTGTCGACATGCGTTCTCTAAACTCAAACTACTAATAACTGTGTTTGTGTGATCTAAACTTGGATTCAGCTATACTGCCCACATAAACTGAATTTTTCTTCTAAAGGAATGTAAATCAGTAAACGAGGTTATCTTGAATTTTTTATACACATCTAGACTCTAGATCTAATCGTTGTCCGTGATGCTTTGAGCGACTTGCCCAATTGATGGGTTGTATATGCTCAGCCAGTATCCTACGTCAACCCTACACAATATTTGTACATGATTTCTGAAGGTTTGGTAGGCTTGCCGTGAGGGCGGATTTCTTATATCAAACCGACAGCAGCATTATGTAACCAACGTCGGAACGATGTCATTTCTGTGAGTAAGCTTGACAAGTCGGAATGTCTCAAGAGTGCTGTTGGGGTGTTGCACTGGGCAACGAAAAAGTGGGCAGGGGTACACGAATGTTATAATTTTGTGTAAATCCTTTGTTTCCATAGGTAAAGAATGAAATATTAAGATTTAACATCATATTTTACACAAAATATACTTACCACCTTTTGTGGTATAGCTGCCAACAGTTCAGACTCAATTTGTAGAGTAGAAAATCTTTGCTGCTCTTTCACCTCCCGCTTTCAGTTTCAGGTGAAGATACATACAATTAACTGTTAAATCAGTTGGCAGACTTCAATGTTTATTTGGTTGGTTTCGTCTTGTTGATGGTTACAGACTGCCAGTTATTACTGTCTAACGTGTCACCCAGGAGTGATTCAGCCTTGCGCAAGGTTTATTTTTAAACCATTATCGTATTGTCTATCGGCTTTTAGGTGTTTTTCGGGGAAATCCGTTTTAGTTTGTCTTTCTGGCATCTGGATCGTTTCCAGAAAACGATATTTTTAGATCTGTAGCAAGACTGCAGATTGTGATGGGAAGCTTTGTAGATCAGAGAGAGGAGGGTGTAAGCACAGGTGTATCCTGGGCTGGGCGCGAGAATCTTTTTTACACTGCGTTGCCGGAAAGCCAAACAAAGCTCTACGTCACCACCTCACCCTTTGTGACGATAATAAAATATCGCATGCGCAGTAGGAGGCATTTCCCGCTCCGTCATCGGCCAACTATGGGGTAACTTATAGGTAGAATGCGCATGACGTCACATTGTGCTTTTGTTTTGTTTTTCCGCCATCGCGATTGTTTGGCCGGTTGATCAGCTGATTGGTGTAACTTAGAGATAATTATATCGAAGCGGTTTTGTTAACTAAAATGCCTACTAGCTGCATTATCGTTGATTGCTACGCGCGACAGGGGTGGAAAGGATGGATAAAAGTTGGTCAGATTCCCCACCATTCGTGTAAACAAAGGAAAGGGAGTGAAAGAATTCACCGAACGTCGTTCGACTGTGGTATGGTTGACAAGCTACCAACCAGCAGATCTAGATTCTAGATCTAGACATTAAAAAAAGTGAGTCGACACATTCTGTTTGTGCCGAGCACTTCATCTCAGGTAGTTGTCAGTTTTAATAATTTATGAATAACGTGATGAAAGTAAGCCCGTCATTTCCGTCACAGAAGAATTAGATCTAGATCTAGATCAGATATGTGCAATATGTACATTTCTCCACTTTGCAGGCTAGTTAGAGCTGTAGGATTAGAGGTCTAGCGAATGCGGTTATCTTCATTTTTACCGCACAATAAAGTCACCGACTAATAAATCTCAGTTACAATTAAAAACTTTCCTGTTGACTTGCTTTTAAGCAGTTCTAGATTTACACTGTGGCCTACAATGAATTGAAGATGATGCACTGGCAAGATAGGCTACTGATTAAAATTCACCAGAGATAGCCAGAATGCAGTAGAGCTAGTATGGGGAAGTGAGTCCTGAGTGATGAGGTATGGAATCACAGTTAGATCTAGATCTGATCACACAGATGTTGAATTGCAGCAATATGAGAGACAGAGAGTGAGCCTTGAATTGTGAGATACAACATAATAATTCAATGTATCTGTATTACACAGATATGAATAATAAAATATGAAATCATAGGCCTAATTAAATCTAATCTCCTATCACAGAGCTGTTGACCAGCAGCAATAAATATGAGGGATTGAGCCATGAGCGATGAAAGATAAAATTATGCTTAGATCTAGCCAGCATCACACAGAAATGAGAGGGTGAGTCTTGAGATATGTAAGGATAATTAAATCTATATCAATACCACACAGATATGAGAGTGTGAGGCTTGAGTGATGAAATATGTAATGATAATGAAACCTAGATCTAGATTTATATCACACAGATACAAGAGTGTGAGCCTTGAGTCATGAGATACTTAATGATAATTAAATCTAGATCTAGCTTTATATCACACAGATATGAGAGTGTGAGCCTTGAGTCATGAGATACTTAATGATAATTAAATCTAGATCTAGATTTATATCACACAGGTATGAAAGTGAGAGCCTTGAGTCATGAGATACTTGATGATAATTAAATCTAGATCTAGATTTATATCACACAGGTATGACAGTGGGAGCCTTGAGTCATGAGATACTTGATGATAATTAAATCTAGATCTAGATTTATATCACACAGGTATGACAGTGGGAGCCTTGAGTCATGAGATATGTAATGATATTTAAATCTAGATCTAGATATCTAGATTTATACCATACAGGTATAAGAGTGTGAGCCTTGAGTGATGAGATAATTATGTGTAATGATATTTAAATCTAGATCTTGATTTGTACCATACAGGTATGAAAGTGTGAGCCTTGGGTGATGAGATATCTAATGACAATTGAATCTAGATCTAGATCTAGATTTATATCACACAGATATGACAGTGTTAGCCTTGAGACATGAGATATGTAATTTGTAAAGATAATTAAATCTGGATCTAGATTTATATATTGCATAACATGAGAGTGTGAGCCATGAGTGCTGAGATATGTAGCCTAATGATAATTAAATCTAAATCCAGATTTCTATCACACAGATATGAGGGTGTGTGAGCTTTGACTGATGAGATATCTAATGAGTATGTTCAACAACATTCTGCCACCAAGGAAAATTTTCACGTTCTCGCGGCTGTTTCTTTAGACTATTACATTAGAGTGGGGATCACCCAAGGAATTCACCGGTTGTTCGGCTGTTATAAAAAAAATATAGCCATGTTAAATGGAGGTGATTCCCAATTCCAATTAACAGGCTTTACCCAAGGAATTCGGTGACGCAATGATCGCCTGTGCGGTTTTTATAAATAGCCACGGGGATTCCAAAGAAGTACCTCCTTTCCGGCAACGCAGTGTAAAAAAGATTCCCGCAATGCCAGGTATCTCACCTAGCAGTTAAAAAAAAATGTAATGGCTTTGGTATAGCACCATTATCACTGTCTTTCGAAATACACGAGCTTGCCTGAAGAGTGAGCACTGTTTCGTCTCCCTCGGTATTCGATTTCTGATAATGCAATCATACTATTAATTAATATAATAGCTTCCCGGTCACATGAATGTATAATGAGCTCTGGTCAAAATCATTAATGCAAGCCCTACAGTTTCATTTCAGATTTGAGTGAAGTTTGGACTAAGATTGTTTGATCCACCGTCACATGCTGGGTCTGGTGCAAGTGTTAACCCTGATAGACTCTGCTCTAGATTTATGGAGTGAGGTATCCGTTGACTGGTTAGAGGTTTATGGGTTTACTTTTTGACTTACTCATCGGATTCTGTCGGTTGAAGAATAGCTTGAGAATGGGGGGAGGGGGGGGGGGAGGGGTGTGCTTGTTACAATGTTAGATTTTCATTGCAGAAAGGAAAAATCTGCGAATCCGCTAGTTGCGAATACATTTTTTAGATCTCTTATTGAAAATTTTCACCTGGTTTTCTCCTTCTTGTTAAGGTTATTTCAGGCGTTATGTGAATGAATTTCCCACCCAACAACATTACAACAACATTGCAACAACAATAACAGCAGTAGCAGTAACAACAACAACAATAACAACAAGAAAAACACCAACACCAACAACAATAGCAACAACAACAACAAAAGCAGATTTATTTACATGTTCATCGTGTACTAAAGCAATGCTATGGAAATGCAAAATGTTAAGTCAAGTTCCTGCTCCTGAGTTTTAACCGAGAAGAATGCAGCGAAAAAATCAGATAAAAAACCATTCAGGACAAATGTTTAATTTTTAGTTTCCTTCGTCTGATTAAATGGATTGAATAACAGTATTTACGATAATGAAGGGAGACAGCAGGAAGAATTTTTTTTCATTATTTTTTAATGGTACCGTTCCTACTTTACTAAACATTTATGATAATAGTGTTATTCATTCACATCGGGGAATTTTTGTATTTGTATTTTGTATTTTGTATTTGTGTTTTGTATTTCATATATCAATGGTATACTCCTTTGATCCCATTTAGGAAATTTGCCACATAAATAATAATAATAATAATAAAAAAACATTCCCCAGTCTTGTCCAACCGTTGTCTCCAAATTAAAGCTAAAAATCCGAACAGGATAAAAAGGAAGTTTTGAGATTTTCCTATTAATGATACATACATCCCACGCTCAGTGTCACACTTTTATCTCGGAACTGTCATTACTGTGTTAAAGAATATAAATATATCTTTGCAAATACACAGCCCATGGATGTGATAATAACATCTTTACACAGGAACGTGAAACTGTCGTGCCAACGACATCAGTATGATAAAAAGAGAGCTCAACTCAGTCTTGCCTCATCGCTCGTTACAGTTGTAAATTGAATGAACAAATTTTTATGTCAGTTTGAGCATAACAAAGCAAAGTGGGCTTTAGGATTTCCTTGTATCCCTCAAACCAGCCCACCAACACACATGAGCTCAGTGTGAGTCACCTGTCATCTATTGAAAAAACGTTGCATGAAGAAAATCACTGACGTGCTGTCTAGAGATAAAAGTACAAAATCTGTGGTATCAAAGCAGTATTCTGGGCACAACGTTAAAATATACCCCCCCCCACACACACACATGAAAAAAGGGGGTGGGGGGGGGGGGCGAAGAATCGTATGAAGCAAATGTTAGACTTAATAAACAACAATAGTAAAAAACAATTACGGTACATCGATCTACGACATGAACGTTTTCACAGGGCAGTTCCTTCTTTAGGTCAAACAAACAAATGAAAAATAATTCAAAAAATGAATGAATAACTATGAGAATGAGGACCAGAAAGCGAACTACTGACATTTCAAACTGCTGAGCAACAACCAACCAGAAAAAGTGAAATCAAGAAGGGCTATGACGAACAGTATTATGCTCAAACCCTTGAGAAATGAAGAATTTCACCGACGAGAAACCGGCAGCAACGATAATGTAAGTACAGCCGTTCCTTGTTTCCACATTCTCATATTCTCTTTTGATTTGACGTTTATCAAAGTCCTGTGTTACATATTATCCGTCAGATACAATGGAAATATTGACCTTTAAGGAGACAGTGAAATCTTTATATGACATTGACAAGAAATCATAACGACATAAGCAAAATGTAACCAGCACTCAATTCAGTCTTTGCTAATCGCCGTTGATTATTCTAGACCAAATCAATAATGTTCGTGTACGTTTGATCATGTTGTAGGAAACAAGGAAGTTTTAGTTTGACCTTAAAACACCAAGCCATGCAAGACACAGAATCCAGTATTAGATCAATACCAGCCAGCTTCTATATGTTGAGAAAATTCGACATATCAAAAGTATTAATTTGCTTTGGGCAAGAAACAAAACAGATTGAGTGTGTAAAAATAGCAGTCCCAAAGCAAGTTATCTTCATAGACAAAAAGTACAGAAAACATGTGTTGGATGAACTACGAGTGGCTAATGTGGTTACTGCGTGGGTTCAATAGTAACTCCCTTAAGGATACACAGGATTAACAAACACAGGGTTCTGCTGGCGATCTTATTTATTCAATAAGCCTAACAACGGTATCACTACCAAACAAAAAAAAAAGGAAAAAGAAAAAGAAGCCCAACAAAAGAAGAAGCCCAAAAGAGAAGAAGCCCAAAAAAAAGAAGCCCAACCAGCCATAAGCTGGAACAAGAGAAAAAGACAAAAATATGATTAGGATATAATGACAACATTAATCAGGCAATCAATGGTGGACATACATAGTAATAGTATTAAGTATTAAATCAAGCAACAACAACATAATATAGAAGTTAAGCAATAACCAACTGGATATGTATGCATGGAATAAAATAGCGCTAAGGTTAATGAATAACAACTACAAGAGGCTATATCATATACACAAGGAGTTTCCTAGTACACTGGCAACATAAACTAATGTACCAATCAAAGTATGAAGGACATAACAAATGAAGGGGCAAGAACACAATAGTTTCGCTCCACTGAGCCGGTGTACAACACATCCAGAGTGGCCATTCCATTTAATAACGCAGTGGCCAACATGGCCCACTGACCGTCCATAACACAGACGCTGCATCCCAATGCAGGCCATCCTCATAGGCCCACTCCCATTATTAGTACTAACCCGCCCCAGGGCTATTGTATTGGTGACTTCCCTTCCCAATCGATACTGAAGGGTCATGCCCTTTGACCTTAGCCGCGGAGCTATGCCGCCAGGCTAACGTGTATGACACACCACTAGATACATACAGTAATGTGTACATTCCTTAAAATGAAACTGTCCTTCACACACTTACGAAACTCATAGAAGCATAATACATCTGGATAACTATAATACATGCACATGATATATATATATATGTCGGCGAGACTCATTGCAACATGTGTAGACTCATTGAAACATTGTTCATCCACCGCCGCACATAGAACAATCCTGGGGCTCACCCATGTGAGGCCCAACTAATATTATACATCTCCAATACATGTAATTAATTACACATCTTAAACACTAAACACGCAATCACAATCACACTGCTCTCTATAGCATAGTGGTACTGGCAAGGTACACAAATACCCGTAATACAATCAAGCGTATAGTGCCGCTCGCTGTAACATAAGCCATCCACATCAACATGTCAGGAAATCCTCACTGCCTACCACAACAAGGCAATGCTACACATACACTATATATAGGCACACAAGCAAATCGTGATAGCTTGGTTAGCGAGCCATCATTATCATCTAGCACCGCAAACGTTAACTTTGACAATAAAGACACAATATCAAGACACTGTACTGCAAAGCGCATCCTACACGTCCAATGACAATGGCAATTACCGTTGAGCCGGACTCATAATAGTCTCTGTAGATCAGCATTCTCTACGCGGCATCCAAGAAAGGGGGGGGGGTGCGCAAATTAAAGTCACTTCTAATATAATAGTCTCCAACTTACCCAAAGTTTCTCCGGGTCCTGTGCTACCGCTACATGCCTTATGGGGCGGGGTGGCGATGGCAAGCGTCGGCTCTGTCTCTGCGTCTATGATGGAGTGTCTTGACCACTCGAACCGCATCTTATTTATGAGCCCGCGCGGACGTCCGAGAGAGCTATTACGTAGCCCGTGTTGCACAAGTGAAAGGCTCGGACATGGAGTCCAGCCCGACAACATAACCGGTTAGGGTCCTAACACAATCGAATTTACAGTACGGTTAAAAGGGTGCACACAAAAGTCAATTAGGTATCCCAGTAAACTGCAGAAATTACTCTAACGACCCCTCCAGCAATAATTGAATAAATTTGACCCAGGTTGGATTTATCGGGGATAACATGCGTCTAACTCGTGGTTTACTTTAAATCCGAGATCCTCTTATTAATTATTTCAATAGGATATGTGCATCAAAGTACAACAAAATTGGTACCATTATAAAGTAGAAACTTGCTGCTAAAATTCTAACTGACTACTTATACCAGAAACTCGGTAGTAGTTTTAATATAAATTTTCAAAGTGTCAGGACTAACAACATTCGACAATTTTGTGCGGGATACTTTCGTCCATTAATACGACGTATCTCCATTGATAACAAACGTTATCATGAGTACCTATTTTGTACCGATCGGGTATTGTCTACTCTCAAAAATGAATTCGGGTTCCCGTCTTTCTGTCGGTGGATAACAACGAAGGAGCGAGTTGTAAGAAACTTAAAGCCATGATATAAGAGTTGGAAGCCCGGTGGTCAAAATTTCCAATTGACCAATCAAAATGCGCGCTTTTCACCGTGATGTGAATAACGGGTCCCGCGCTAGTATTACAAGGGAAATAATCCAATTAATGGTGCTCGGCCAAGTGTCCATAAACTACTATGAGTGGCCGTCCCTCACTCACGCACTAGAGCTACCATGAAAGCACATTAAAAATAAAAAGTCGTTCATCCTCTCACATTCTCCCCTGCTAAGTCACGTAGTCCCTTACGTGACACATACATCAATTCAAAGGTTTACAAAAGACCACTGAAGGTACAATCAAACTCTAAGGGGCTATGATACCATCACTTAGAGTAGAACAATTGCAAATTACGCACAGTGAACTGAAGTACAACAATGGTCCATCCTCTTTACAACTACTAACAGGTGGCGTGAACCGGCTAAGTTACTACTGGCATCCTGAAGATGTACACAACAGTCTCAGCTCTGGCTGTAGTAAGTTACATCATATGGACAAAACAACAGGTCCCAGACCTGCAACGGTGGTCCCAGACCACTATCAGGGTTAACGTAGGATCGAACAGTACAAAAAAATACAATATGCTATAAGGGCACTAGGGCAATGAAAAAGGTAAGGTCAACATAGGCATAAAAGTAATTGTAATTAAGCTGTGGAGAAAGCCAACATGGGCATACTCTCTAACTTAAAATCTTGAGGCGGAGCTCCCTTGGATTCGGTGGTCTATCATCTGGCCTGATGGAAACTCGGCGGGGTCTTGATGGGTGCGCTCCCCTGCTCTTTCTGCACTCACAGTCAATGTCTAATGTTAATCACTAATAAGAGTCAGAGGTCCAATCTCTGGGGTTGTCTGTGTGGGCGGCTGGACCGTCGCACAGGAGGTAGGCGCTGGGAAGTTGTCATCCCAGGTTGAGGGTCCGGTCGGGCTGCAGGTGGCTGGCAAGGGTGGTGAGCCGGGAAGTACCAGACATCGGTCGACGCAGGCAGTGGAGGCGGGTGCTGTGGACGTGTGTTGACCACTGGGGGGTGAAATAACCGCAAGAGGTCTCCGTTGACCGCAGTGGGATCTCCATCTGGGTTTCTGATGGTAAAGTAACCACCATGAGGCGGGGGAACAGACAGGACGGTGTGCACAGGAACGGGATACAGGTCCTGAATCTTGAGTTGATGTTGGAGGGCGTTGGTCTTCGTGGCTCCATGGTTCCTATGGGGTGGGGCAGGGGTTGGCTGGCTGGCTGGGCTTCAAACTAAAAATTTCCATGGCTGGGCTTTCTACACTACAAACTAACCCTTCTGTGTATCCCACTTCTGACACCAGAAAATGTTGGAGGGACTACTGGACCGAAGTATCCCACTTCTGACACCAGAAAATGTTGGATGAACTACGAGTGGCTAATGTGGTTACTGCGTGGGTTCAATAGTAACTCCCTTAAGGATACACAGGATTAACAAACACAGGGTTCTGCTGGCGATCTTATTTATTCAATAAGCCTAACAACGGTATCACTACCAAACAAAAAAAAAAGGAAAAAGAAAAAGAAGCCCAACAAAAGAAGAAGCCCAAAAGAGAAGAAGCCCAAAAAAAGAAGCCCAACCAGCCATAAGCTGGAACAAGAGAAAAAGACAAAAATATGATTAGGATATAATGACAACATTAATCAGGCAATCAATGGTGGACATACATAGTAATAGTATTAAGTATTAAATCAAGCAACAACAACATAATATAGAAGTTAAGCAATACCAAACAAAAAAAAGGAAAATGAAGCCCAGAAAAAGAAGAAGCCCAAAAAAAAGAAGCCCAACCAGCCATAAGCCAAAGTTTCTCCGGGTCCTGTGCTACCGCTACATGCCTTATGGGGCGGGGTGGCGATGGCAAGCGTCGGCTCTGTCTCTGCGTCTATGATGGAGTGTCTTGACCACGCGAACTGCATCTTATTTATGAGCCCGCGCGGACGTCCGAGAGAGCTATTACGTAGCCCGTGTTGCACAAGTGAAAGGCTCGGACATGGAGTCCAGCCCGACAACATAACCGGTTAGGGTCCTAACACAATCGAATTTACAGTACGGTTAAAAGGGTGCACACAAAAGTCAATTAGGTATCCCAGTAAACTGCAGAAATTACTCTAACGACCCCTCCAGCAATAATTGAATAAATTTGACCCAGGTTGGATTTATCGGGGATAACATGCGTCTAACTCGTGGTTTACTTTAAATCCGAGATCCTCTTATTAATTATTTCAATAGGATATGTGCATCAAAGTACAACAAAATTGGTACCATTATAAAGTAGAAACTTGCTGCTAAAATTCTAACTGACTACTTATACCAGAAACTCGGTAGTAGTTTTAATATAAATTTTCAAAGTGTCAGGACTAACAACATTCGACAATTTTGTGCGGGATACTTTCGTCCATTAATACGACGTATCTCCATTGATAACAAACGTTATCATGAGTACCTATTTTGTACCGATCGGGTATTGTCTACTCTCAAAAATGAATTCGGGTTCCCGTCTTTCTGTCGGTGGATAACAACGAAGGAGCGAGTTGTAAGAAACTTAAAGCCATGATATAAGAGTTGGAAGCCCGGTGGTCAAAATTTCCAATTGACCAATCAAAATGCGCGCTTTTCACCGTGATGTGAATAACGGGTCCCGCGCTAGTATTACAAGGGAAATAATCCAATTAATGGTGCTCGGCCAAGTGTCCATAAACTACTATGAGTGGCCGTCCCTCACTCACGCACTAGAGCTACCATGAAAGCACATTAAAAATAAAAAGTCGTTCATCCTCTCACATTCTCCCCTGCTAAGTCACGTAGTCCCTTACGTGACACATACATCAATTCAAAGGTTTACAAAAGACCACTGAAGGTACAATCAAACTCTAAGGGGCTATGATACCATCACTTAGAGTAGAACAATTGCAAATTACGCACAGTGAACTGAAGTACAACAATGGTCCATCCTCTTTACAACTACTAACAGGTGGCGTGAACCGGCTAAGTTACTACTGGCATCCTGAAGATGTACACAACAGTCTCAGCTCTGGCTGTAGTAAGTTACATCATATGGACAAAACAACAGGTCCCAGACCTGCAACGGTGGTCCCAGACCACTATCAGGGTTAACGTAGGATCGAACAGTACAAAAAAATACAATATGCTATAAGGGCACTAGGGCAATGAAAAAGGTAAGGTCAACATAGGCATAAAAGTAATTGTAATTAAGCTGTGGAGAAAGCCAACATGGGCATACTCTCTAACTTAAAATCTTGAGGCGGAGCTCCCTTGGATTCGGTGGTCTATCATCTGGCCTGATGGAAACTCGGCGGGGTCTTGATGGGTGCGCTCCCCTGCTCTTTCTGCACTCACAGTCAATGTCTAATGTTAATCACTAATAAGAGTCAGAGGTCCAATCTCTGGGGTTGTCTGTGTGGGCGGCTGGACCGTCGCACAGGAGGTAGGCGCTGGGAAGTTGTCATCCCAGGTTGAGGGTCCGGTCGGGCTGCAGGTGGCTGGCAAGGGTGGTGAGCCGGGAAGTACCAGACATCGGTCGACGCAGGCAGTGGAGGCGGGTGCTGTGGACGTGTGTTGACCACTGGGGGGTGAAATAACCGCAAGAGGTCTCCGTTGACCGCAGTGGGATCTCCATCTGGGTTTCTGATGGTAAAGTAACCACCATGAGGCGGGGGAACAGACAGGACGGTGTGCACAGGAACGGGATACAGGTCCTGAATCTTGAGTTGATGTTGGAGGGCGTTGGTCTTCGTGGCTCCATGGTTCCTATGGGGTGGGGCAGGGGTTGGCTGGCTGGCTGGGCTTCAAACTAAAAATTTCCATGGCTGGGCTTTCTACACTACAAACTAACCCTTCTGTGTATCCCACTTCTGACACCAGAAAATGTTGGAGGGACTACTGGACCGAAGTATCCCACTTCTGACACCAGAAAATGTTGGATGAACTACGAGTGGCTAATGTGGTTACTGCGTGGGTTCAATAGTAACTCCCTTAAGGATACACAGGATTAACAAACACAGGGTTCTGCTGGCGATCTTATTTATTCAATAAGCCTAACAACGGTATCACTACCAAACAAAAAAAAAAGGAAAAAGAAAAAGAAGCCCAACAAAAGAAGAAGCCCAAAAGAGAAGAAGCCCAAAAAAAGAAGCCCAACCAGCCATAAGCTGGAACAAGAGAAAAAGACAAAAATATGATTAGGATATAATGACAACATTAATCAGGCAATCAATGGTGGACATACATAGTAATAGTATTAAGTATTAAATCAAGCAACAACAACATAATATAGAAGTTAAGCAATACCAAACAAAAAAAAGGAAAATGAAGCCCAGAAAAAGAAGAAGCCCAAAAAAAAGAAGCCCAACCAGCCATAAGCCAAAGTTTCTCCGGGTCCTGTGCTACCGCTACATGCCTTATGGGGCGGGGTGGCGATGGCAAGCGTCGGCTCTGTCTCTGCGTCTATGATGGAGTGTCTTGACCACGCGAACTGCATCTTATTTATGAGCCCGCGCGGACGTCCGAGAGAGCTATTACGTAGCCCGTGTTGCACAAGTGAAAGGCTCGGACATGGAGTCCAGCCCGACAACATAACCGGTTAGGGTCCTAACACAATCGAATTTACAGTACGGTTAAAAGGGTGCACACAAAAGTCAATTAGGTATCCCAGTAAACTGCAGAAATTACTCTAACGACCCCTCCAGCAATAATTGAATAAATTTGACCCAGGTTGGATTTATCGGGGATAACATGCGTCTAACTCGTGGTTTACTTTAAATCCGAGATCCTCTTATTAATTATTTCAATAGGATATGTGCATCAAAGTACAACAAAATTGGTACCATTATAAAGTAGAAACTTGCTGCTAAAATTCTAACTGACTACTTATACCAGAAACTCGGTAGTAGTTTTAATATAAATTTTCAAAGTGTCAGGACTAACAACATTCGACAATTTTGTGCGGGATACTTTCGTCCATTAATACGACGTATCTCCATTGATAACAAACGTTATCATGAGTACCTATTTTGTACCGATCGGGTATTGTCTACTCTCAAAAATGAATTCGGGTTCCCGTCTTTCTGTCGGTGGATAACAACGAAGGAGCGAGTTGTAAGAAACTTAAAGCCATGATATAAGAGTTGGAAGCCCGGTGGTCAAAATTTCCAATTGACCAATCAAAATGCGCGCTTTTCACCGTGATGTGAATAACGGGTCCCGCGCTAGTATTACAAGGGAAATAATCCAATTAATGGTGCTCGGCCAAGTGTCCATAAACTACTATGAGTGGCCGTCCCTCACTCACGCACTAGAGCTACCATGAAAGCACATTAAAAATAAAAAGTCGTTCATCCTCTCACACATGAACGAAACAAAATTTTACCACTAATCGCCATACGCCTATACACCCATAGACATTCTAGGATAACATTAACAGGAACTAAAATGAGAATCTAAACATACGCTGTTATACGTTTTTGAGTTTGGGTACTTTGGTAATGGTTTTAACTTGGATTAGGTGTATTTTGTCCGTTCGTGTTAGAAAATGTTTACATCCACAGACACACATAATTTATTGCTGGGGTGTTTCCCAATGGCCAGTAATCGATTAGAGTTCTTCGATTGTGCAATACTGTGCTGGGTCAAAGAAAAAATCAATTTCCGACAACTGTCTGACTGGCACTAGTGGCAGTTCTGCTACAGATGTTTGAAACATGAGCTTACGGTGAAGTTTGGGTGGTAATCCTGGCTGGTTAACACGGCTTTATCCTTGAAGACCGCTCTCGGGAGCCGAAGATACCGCTATAAAGTACAAAGGCTAATATGCCCAGTGGCCATGGCTGCTTCATGGCTTGCTGGAGGAATGTAACTACTCTGACATCTCCCTCGTCTGGCCTGAATCTGTGTGACACAGACTGTTGTGTTTGATGTAAAGGGACTGCACCACGAAATCGTTCTAGATCTGCATTTGTGATGTAACAACAGGCAAACATATATTTGACTGCCTCTATGTCATCCATATCCAGTGCCCAGTGCAGTGGAGATTTTCCATTTGCATTCCAGCGGTTCGGCTTTGGTTGAGTGATCATTCCAGGCCAACATCGTACAAAACGCAGTGACCTGTGCAGTGGATATTCGTCACGTTCATTCCAGACTTGCCTTATCTTAATGTTCATTACCAGCCCATTCACCAAGAGTATCTGTACTATTTGTTGAAAATTAAGAAAGTCAAGTATTCCTGTAAGTTTCACATCAGGCAAATGTCGATGTAAAATGTGGACAATGGGGCTGGCACCTCTATTCATCAGTATGGACAATGCGGATCGAGCCTGGCTATTGCGATCATAACACATGAATCAAGGAGTGTCTGACAGAAATTGTAACCTGTGAACGAAAGCGGTTCGCCTTGATTTATCTAAGAGATTGGGATCAGCTCCATGATCAAGCAAAAGTTCATGACAAGTCCCGCCAACAGCATATATATATCAGTGCCGTCATTTCTTTATCATCTTGTTTGTTAGGATCAGCACCATCTTCCAGCAGTGCTCTCACTGCATCGGCACAGTCTGCAAGTGATGCCATCATTAAGGCAGTCATACCTGTGCTGTCTTGTTTGTTAGGATCAGCCCCTCTTTCTAGCAGCGCTCTCAGTCTCACTATATCTGAACGTCCTGTCTTTGATGCCATCATTAACGTAGTCATCCCAGAAGCATTTTGTTTATTAGGATCAGCACCTTTTTCTAACAGTGCTCTCACAGTATCGGCACATCCTGTCTGTGATGCCATCATTAACCCGGCCATCCCTCTGCAGACTTGTTGTTAGGATCAGCACTTTTATCTAACAGTGTTCTAACTTTATACAGGTAATGTCTCCTCAATAGCACCCATACCGGAATGTGGCAACCCTTGATTCGTGATCTTAGTGGTGCAGGGAATAAGTCCTCTAGCCAGTTAAACAAAATTGATACTGCAGTTAAATTAGACGTTCATATAAACCCATGTTTCTTACTGATCGTCTGCAAATCATATTACAAAGGAAGTAAGGCCTCCAATGTAATCATGATAGACTTTACCGCTAAATTCTACAAAATATATCATTAGGCACAGAACGACGTAAAGGTGTACCTGGGCATATTTTAGAAAGTCTTTTAACTTCACTACATTTTTAATAGTTTCGTTGATTCTGAGCCAGAGCTGAGTCGAACAGAAGAAAATGTCCCGACATTTTGAGCCTATTAAAAAAAAAAAGACGCATTTCCTTCGAATAGAATTTAAAAAATATGACAGGAAATTTCGTTCTACGCCTCATTTTACACTTTAGTGACCGAAACTGAACTTTAAAAGTCACATCTGTGCATTCTCCGTGCCAGGAGGGCAAATCAACTAGTTCCTTTAAAAATCCTATCAAGATAAAATGAGTAGCTGGGGTACTTCATTGTGGTACAGTAAGTTAGCCCCCCCCCCTTTTTTTTGCTCAATGCTATAGCTGGAACTGCAATTTAAAAATTATAAAATTAAATTCCTGAAATGTCAGCTTATCTAATCTGTTGGCTTTTGTATCAGCTTAATGTATTTAGTGAAGTACAGCTATTTTTTTTCTCTAAAGTAATTATAAAGTACAATTTCTTTTATTTATTTTTTTGGTTCCCTCTTTGATAAGCCCACCGCAAGCTAGAGTATATTAATTTTGGGCCCTGATTACATAGGGCGACACACGACACAACACGTACATCTGTGTTGTGATACATTATTATGTCGCCATACTCCTGGTGTCACCAGTTTACATAGACGTCCCGCCACATTCACACCCTCACACACACTAAATATTATGGCCAATTTGAGCAGTACACATGCACTATGCAGACAAGATGGATTCCTCCTCCGACGATACCTTGTTGCTACTAATTTTACTTAGAAACAAAAGAACGAGGAGGAAACGCAAGATGTGGGGCCGAGAACATTTCTTGTTGAGAAATACAAAAGGGGAATTTCACCGAACCTTTTGTTCACTGATGCATTATCAGGATGGGATGATTTTCTTCAATTATTAAAAAGAATGTCTTATAAGTCGTATAGCGAACTGAAGACAATTGTGCTTCCACAGTGGCAACCTATAGGATCTATCTGTGCAGTGTACTAGACCTCCCAACTCTTTCGAGACGTTTTAAAAAAAGTGAACATGCACATTTTCTCGATCCGTGTCGTCTCACACATTTCCAGTGTTGTCGCGTGCGGCGTGTCGATCTATGTAGCCATCACTACCATAACCATTGTTACCGCTTTTTTTTTTTTTTTCATACACGTAATAAGGGCCTTAGCCACACGTCCAAACTGGTGTGACTCCGCGGCCCAGAATGAGTGCACGTACAAGAGATCCTTGGCAAGGCTTGCAGAATATAGTGGGAAAAGTAGATCACAGAGAGAAAGGTGGAAGCACGTGATATCGTCGATAAGGCTAAGTGCCTCATCTAGTAGTTTTTTTTAAAAAGTGTAATAAATAGCTATGGTATATTCATCTAGCTTACCGGTCACAAAAAAAAAAAAAAAAAGTTGCACCGAAGAAAGTATGCCGTGTTCGGTACATCTGTGTCAAGTAGAACCTTATCATGGAATCTTACTGAACCGGTGAACAGGTTTAATAGTGTTAAATTTGAACATTTCATATGGCGTTATGCGATGCATATTTTATTGACTGTGTGTGAAAAAGTGCTATGATAAATTCCCTGTTACGGGCAGGCAGAAAATTAACAAACATTTGCACTTTAACATTACGATCAGCGCTACAGTTAGATTTATAAGCAGCTGAGTGTAGCTGTAAAGATGAGGCAGTACTGAGAATCTTGGTTAAACAGATTCAGTCACTTAAAAATAGCTGAACTTAACTCGCTCACTAAAGTGTACATTTGAGAGTATAAATAATGACCTCAGGGCAAAACGTTTTGAAAATATGACATAATAAAGTATAAATTTAACGAAAGTGCCATTTTATTTAAGTTTGAGGAAAACCCAACAACTTAGGACCAGAAGGTCGATTTTATTTTTTATATTATACTCGTAACCGCCCCGTTCTGTGAATGGTTAAAGACAACGTACTGCATCAGACCGAAAAGAATCAGTGCAAAAAGGCTGGCTACTTCGGATTTTAGATGCCAATCACCCATGACAGTTAGAATTACAGATATAATTGGAGTTCCTCAGTTGTTTGGAAAAGCATAGAAAGAAAAAACACACACACACACAAGGTGAAAAAGGGAGCCGCAGTGGGTCACACTTGCACAAACACCTAAGAAACAACAACAACGACAACAAAAGCCAATAATTTCAATAAGGAATCCATTGGTTGTCTAGTACATAGCAATAGAAATGATAATAAATAACAGTAATAATAATAATAATAATAATAATGTTATGCTGATACATTATAACACAGATTTTTTTCTTTTAGTGTGTCCACATGTCATATTGTCACAAATCCCAGACTGGGAGATGTAATAAGTTATGACAGGACAACAATCACGAACGAACAAGTTTAACACTTAACAGAACAACCCATCAGACTCACACATTTATTAAACATAATTATACAGATAATAGCGCAATTACATACATTATATTATTGAATTTAACTGCCGTACAACGGCCTATTCCCACATGCACTCTTCCTCGGATCCACAACCCGGTAGTTACTTCCTAAAGACACTTCGGCCTCAGCCTTTCCCCTCAGGGTCTTAATAGCACATTAATAATTCACTGGCACCGCAGTCTCTCAATATCACCTTCCTATTGCCATAACACCTTAGCATTCCATTAGCACCTCAGCAGGGCAATAGCACATTATCATTTCAATAGCCCATCAACATGGCAATAGTACATTATCATTTCAATTAGCACATTCACGCTCATATCTACGTCCCTGTCCGTGGCCAGACTGCCACGACTTTATGTGCCTCTACTGTCCTGCACCGACAGCCTCACTCTTGGCCTATGTGTGGCCCCCGGCCCTATGCTGGCCTATCCCCTGTGCTCACCGAGGTGGCTCTTCGGCCCGTCCCCGACACCTACAAGAATAACATTACATTGGTATAATGCCATACCATTTCTATTCACTCCACCTCTCCTTACAACTCATGAAGCGTACACACAATAGTTCACATTTCACTCACCAAACCTCTTACGGTAACACACCTCCATCGTAGTACACAATACTCACTCGTGCTACAAATCCATGAACTCAACTTTCATCTATCGCTCATGGCGCACATTGCTATATCCAATATCAAGGACTTCCACATTCCTCACATATACTTATTTACATCATGGTAATAGACGAATATAATATAATACATCAATCATAATTATCAATCATCGTTTCACCTACCAGTCATCACTGGAATAACACTACTCTCAAGTCTTCCGACTGCTCTCCTTATGTTCGCCCTCTGGGCTTTCTCTTGCGTCCGTTCTCTAGGACCTTCTAACTTGCAGTGATAGTAATACAGCGCTCTCGCCTCATTCAGACCCCCCACCACTCATAACATGCACGCTTTTCCTTACTTGTCTACGTGCGTTAATTTTACTCTCCTCCTTTCCCCCCGTAATTATTAACTATCGCTCACTCCACTCGTGACATCATCCCCCACCCCAAAAAAATTAATGCAATTAATTTCAAATCGCATCAAGATGACTGTCAACGAGTGAGCGTGAGCAATACTTACATAAAAATGACCTACCAATGCCCCTAGCACATAAAATACCGGAATGAGGGGAAAATATGGGGATCAATATGCCCTGCACTATGCATATATGTATCACATCATCAATAGCTAACTAAACACAATACCTAATACAGAATCAAAAACCAATCAACCTATCAACCATTCTTCATATCATATTTACAATGTCAATATTTTAAAGTCGACGACTCATTCAGACAGATCCTGTCAATGTTCCTGTCCTCCGATGTATAAGCTCCTGAAGTCTTCCCCTAGGCTCGACTAAGGTAGTCGGCGATATGATTGCTGGTTCCTGGAATTGGTTGAATAACGGAGGTATACGGCTGCAAAGGCAATGCCCATCTAGACATGCGTGGGCTGGACGAACGATTCTTCGACAAAAACGTTAGTGGCTTGTGGTCTGTCTGGATACAAAATTCTCGTCCCATGAGATAACGTCCTAATTTCTGGACGGACCACACAATGGCAAGACACTCCCGCTCTATCACAGAATACTTTCTTTCTCTCTGCAATAACTCCCTACTGACATAACATACAGGATGGAACCATTCGTTCTTCTCCTGTAGAAGACAAGCGCCGACACCAGAGTCCGACGCATCTGTTCTGAGGATAAATTTAGATCGAAAATCGGGTAAAATCAGAATGGGTGACGATGATAATGCTGTCACCAAATTATCAAATGCTGTCTGACATTCAGACGTCCACTGGACCTTATCGGGTTGTCCCTTCTTAGTAAGGTCAGTAAGAGAAGATGACAAGGAGGAAAAATTTGGAATGAACTTTCTGTAATAATTTAAAATTCCCACTAAGCTTCTGACTTGTTTCTTTGTTTTTGGGATTTGCAACCCTACTAATTTGTCAATTTTTGTTACTTCAGGCCTCTGAACACCTCTACCCACGATATGTCCTAAGAATACTATCTCTGGACATGCCAAATCCATCTTTGCGGGTTTAGCAGTTAACCCAAACTGACGTAATTGTTTAAAATTTACTGTTAGTGTCTGAATATGATCAGACCATGTGGACGTATGACATGCTATATCGTCAAAGAATGACACGACATTAGGTATGTCCTTCAACACCAGTCTCATTAATCGTGCAAACGTCGCTGGCGCGTTTACCAACCCAAATGGCATGATCTTAAATTGGAATAATCCAATGGGCGTTTGGAACGCCGTGTATTGTTTAGACTCCTCAGTAAGAGGGATTTCCCAATAACCTTTCGTTAAATCTATCTTGGAAAACCACGTGGACCCGGCCAATGAAGCTATTAGTTCCTCCTGAAATGGAATAGGCTCCCTATCGCCTACCGTAATAGTGTTCAATCTTCGAAAATCAATACAGAACCGCACCGATCCATCAAGTTTTTTCACGAGGACGATGGGTGATGAATACGGCGATGTTGATGGTTCTATCACATCTAACTTCAACATTGACTCAACTTCCTTTATAACTCTATCTCTCGAAGAAAAAGGCAGCGGATAAGGTCTAAGAAATACTGGCTTATCCGAAGTCAACTTTATTTGGTGCTGGATCACCGTAGTGCGACCCGGCAAATCCGTAATAACATCCGGGAATGACGTTAACAGGGTCTTAAGTTCCCTACTCCTTGAACTCGTAAGGTCAGGGTTAATTTTTACGTCCCTGTAACCTTGTGTCGGAGTTAACTCCGGCAATTGAATTTGTAACTCTTCCTGCGCCTCGGTGTCGCTTACGTCCCAGTCCAACTGGTCTACGACCCCCGTACAAGCAATAGAGAAGACAGTCTCCTCTGGTTTTGTCTGTGCACACAGATACTGTGGTCTCTCATAAAATCTCTGTAGCATATTAACATGGAAAACCTTACTCGTTCCATCAATGTGGATAGCGTAATCTACCTTTGAAACAACTCGCTCAATAACATAAGGACCTTTCCATGTCATCAATAACTTATTATGGTCCGTAGGTAACAACAATAGGACCTTGTCTCCTGGCTTAAAAATTCTCAATTTGGAACCTCTATCTTTATAGTCTTTTGCTCTTTTCGAAGCGATACTAGAAGCTTCTTCTGCTATAGTGCGCGCTGAAGATAATCTTTCTCTTAAATCAACAAGGTACTGAAACACTGAAATCTGCTCATCGTCTTCCGATGATGGCGACGTCATCATGTCCCGAAGAACATCAGTTGGACCCCTAGGACTACGACCATACATCATTTCAAACGGCGAGAATCCCGTTGACTCCTGCCGTACCTCTCTGTACGCGAATAATACTGCAGGGATATATCTATCCCAATCTTTAGGGCGATCAGCAGCTACCTTACGCAGCATCGACTTTAGCGTCGAGTTCAATCTCTCGCACATGCCATTAGCCTGCGGATGATAAGGGGTGGTAGTGATGGGTTGTATGCTGAATAAGCGAAACAATTCCTTCATCATCTCCGAAGTAAATTGCGCGCCCCTATCAGACAAAATTTTTTCTGGTGTTCCTACCCTAGCGAAAATTGCAAACAACGCTTCCGCGACTGCCTCAGACGTTATGGTCCGAAGAGGAACCGCCTCTGGCCATCTCGTAGCATTACATATGGCCGTTAAGAAAAATCGATTCCCCCTATCGGTAGCTGGGTGAATGGGGCCAACAAGGTCTATCGAAACCTTTTTAAACGGTTCCGAAACCGTGGGGATGTTTTGAAGAGGAGCCTGGGGTGTACGATCCTTATGCGTCGTCTTTTGGGCTTTCTCTTGCGTCCGTTCTCTAGGACCTTCTATCTTGCAGTGATAGTAATACAGCGCTCTCGCCTCATTCAGACCCCCCACCACTCATAACATGCACGCTTTTCCTTACTCGTCTACGTGCGTTAATTTTACTCTCCTCTTTTCCCCCCGTAATTATTAACTATCGCTCACTCCACTCGTGACACATATTTTTTATTACATAAAGGCTTATAATAAAAACAACAACAACAACAACAAAAACAACAAACAAACAAAAAAAAAGTAACTATTGATAAGATTATCACCTTCACATCTTTTTACGGCCTGTTACAAAAAAGATAGAATATGAGAACCTAAAAGTTATCGTAATACTAATAGGTAAAAAAAAATAAAAAAAGAAGCACAGTACATTCCTTGCTATAAGTCATTGTGTATTCAGAAATGATCTGCATGTAATAAAACAAATATATTATATATCAAAATCTCTGTCTATTCAAGAAAGTTATAGATCTATATCTTAACTACTGCTTGAAATACTCAGCCCTTTGTAATGCAATATATGACATAAACAGTAGTCAAGAGAACATTAATTAAAAATACAAAGTAAAACAGTTGGTTCTTTGACAGTTCAAAAGCTAATGAAATGGATAATTCCAAGTTAGTGCAACAGGAAAGTAAAATGATCACATATTACAATGATTCCTGCGATGTCAAACTGTATTATACAAACCAAATGGCATAGACATATAATTACATTTCCTTTCTAAACATAATAAAATTTATTGTAAGAGATTGCAAATAAAGGGAAAGAACCAAAAAAAAAAAAAAAAAGTCACGGATTGGTAAAGAGTGATCTTATCTCCCCCCTTTCTGATCAAAATTAAATCTCCCTTTCCTTCTCCTCCTATCCCTCTATATTCCCAGGCACCTACTGAGCTACCATAAAAAGAATTAATAATAGAGAACCAACAGCATTTTATTAATAATTTATGTTGAGGGGACTCGTGGTGAAACAAAGATCTCAGTTCCCCGAATTTCTCCCAGCACAATAAACGATAAACAGAGGGGTCATAAGAAAGGATGTAGGCCTACATTATTTTCAGAATCCCTTTATGCTCCAAATCAGGTATAAAACAACACATTATGAGTCTATATTTCAATCAGAACTTCAGATGAAAATACGAAGCTTTAATTAAAAGAAAAACCTGACCAAATATAAGAAACCGCGATTAGAAAACATTCTTGTTTACATTAATTTGTTTGCATTTTCTTTACAGCACATGTAAATTATTTTAAATTACATACAACTGAGACAATAAGTAATTGCATAATTACTTAAACCTCAGTACCAAATAAAATTTACAGTAAAGGGCAACCAACACGATGTCATAATACTGACAGTATTGTCTAAACATAACTAGGCTTAACAAGTTGAACTCATTCGTTAATGGCTACTGTACCAATAAAAAAGAAGTATGATGAGCTGGGTGGAAAAAATGTGAATTTTCAGACAAGTATAACATAGAGTAATTATTTAGAAACATTAAACATCTTTCAAAAACTGTACAGGCTTAGTTAGCCTACTTAACAAAACTGGGTGAGGAAAGAAACATTTTGTTAAAACACAAAACAAAACAAAACATAATAGCTGGTTCAGGATAATTAAAATACAGCCAATATGAATATTTCCCAATCAGTGTGACAGGAAAATAATTATACAAGTAATACATTTTATAGTTTCAATTCATTGCAGGACTGTCATTATTGTGTTACATATGTAGTTATAAATTGTGTTACTATCGTCCTGGGACGAGACAATGACAATATTGTCATCTTTTCAATGGCCTAATTCATGCAGTCACACAAAACTTTAAATTTCTCTTATCTCCCATCATGGTTCTAAATGGAATGGACATATTTTGAGGTATGTTTGAGCATTTTTAGACAGTGAATAGTGTGATCACAAGCAGTGGGGTTTGTTATACAGTAGGGGCCTACTTATTCACTTCTATTACCCAAACGAACCCCTAAGCACACATGAACTCTTTAAAATAAAAATGAAAAAAAATATTAGTTAACTGGTGCTTGAAATTAATTAATTAAATGTTTAGCCCTGCTAGCACAACAAATGACAAAAATATTAAACAAACAAACAAAAAAAAATTCAAATGTAAACAACGACACGAGAATAATGGCTAATCTCTATCTCAAGTATACATAATGAACTATTACAGGTGATTGTTACAGAAACAATTGTTACATTGTATGTTACATTAATTTGCTTTTAACACTGTTAGATTATGTTAAAGACACCGAGTCTAATGGAAAGGCTTTGAAAAAAAAAAACATGGGGAAGTGAACTACCAAACCCATGACTGTACGGAAATTTCAGCCATGAATATGAATGACTGTATTGTTAATATTATGTAGAGAACAGTTTTAAAAAAAAAAAAATCTTAATCAACATACAGGGAAAAAAGAGCCGAGAAATGCGCCGAGATGGAAGGGGCCAGCTGTAGCCTCCCCTTCTAATCCCCCATTGCTCAGTACCTCTTGTTCTACTTCTGTAGTTCAAATAGAGTATGAAACATTAATTAAAAGATAGACCTGACCAAAATGTGTGAAAGTCCACCCTTAAAAAGAAAAGAGGGGAAAAAATCTACATTTTATTTATTTATTTTGTTTTAATGAATTTGAAATTCAAATGATTTTTTTGTGTACGGTACATTTTCTTTACACTTGTCAAGGTTAATACTATGGTTGTCGTGCTGGGTCACGACTTGAAAAGACTTGTTTTTTTCACGGTCTCGTTGATTATAACCAGCGTAAATGTCCTTGAACTGTTCTCGTGAACAGTTTGTTTTTGTAACACTTTTTCTTAGAGATGGAAAGAAAGTGGGGCAAGATAGAATAAATGGATAAGTTAGGAGTGACAGTGCAATTCTCGACCCCGTGATTTTGATGAACTCTTACAAGGGAAGAGAAGGGGTGAATAAGGATAGATAGTTTAAGACGCTTAGTCGCGTTCAGAAATTCGTACATAAAACGTAGAAAGCACGAAGGTTTAGAGATTTTAGTAATGGTTTTGACATTTTAATTTGACCTTGTCTGTTTCTAGTACAAGGCCGTGACCGACTTCCATGTAGATCTATTAATACTACGAGCTGAGCTCGAATGGATGCACCAATCAAATCTAGGCATTTGGACGGTAATTTGCAGCTGGCCGCACAGTATATAAGCGTAGCCATTCCTATGTTCATCACTCCATACAGAAAATTCCATCTGTGCAGGCGTCGGCGTGATTCTGCCAGAAGAATCAGAAGACTGTTGTTTTTATGTCTATGTCCATTATAGGCATTGAGATGAAGCCATGTGCTCGATTATGATATACCCACTGCTGTTGTCTACTGTTCCCTGATTCCTTATCAGGGACCAAGTGTAAGTGTTTGTCTGTTGATGATTCAACAATGAACGAGGAGCTGAACGTAATTTTTCCAGTAGGACAGGATTGCCGCACATGCTAGAAGTGCTACCCAAGAATGCAAGACAAAGATCTATATTAACTTGCAACTAGATCTAGTATGAATGTTTGGCATACACAACTGTGAATTGGAATTGATTTGTCTGGATGAGGCTGGGGATTGCCAGCCCATCCTAGAGTAGATCTAACTTAACTACGTCAGTTTGTATTGACGAGCTTGATCCATTATAAGCGGTAGGCACAAATAGTTGAGATGACATTGTCGCCAGAGACATTAGTATATTGCTTGATAGATAGTAGGCAGACTATATCTGAGAGATAGATAATTAATACTTGAATTGTTAGTGAGTCAGAATGATCTTAATCTTATAGGAATCTAGAGGAGACTTCTAGTGACATATTATTGAATTTTCATTTGATGCTGCTGATGTTGTCTTTTTAGTATGTAAGAGATCTAGACAAAATTGTTAGGAAAGTTAAAGTAATTAAATTTGTGGCCCTGCAGGTCTGTTCATAAAACTTATTCAGATTGTTATTAGTGTGTGGCATGGTACGAAAGAGTAATTCATAAATACCTCTCGATTTTAAAATGCAGTCATAAAACCAATAACCCATAACACCCACTCTGTAACACTATCACCCAGTACCAGACCCGTAACAACACTCACATAATGATCTACATTATTCCAAATCAAAAACTTCAGAAGCAAAAAGTAACTCCCTATTGACATGCCTCTTAGTATTCTTAGTACAAAATCAAAGACAAAAGTGAATTTAAAAAACACGAAAATACACATAACATTAACAATAACATTATCCATCGCTCAAGAGCCATAGCCATAGGCTTATTTACTTTACAAAACTGAGAGAAGAATTGGGACACTCTTGTTAAAAAATAAACTAAAGGAAAACATAATAGCTGGTACGTGAACATTCAGATGACAAAATTAAGGATAATTCCCGACCAGCAATGACTGGAAATACTACTGCTAATAAATAATAATGTATAATTATTATACAGCTATCACCTAAGGTGTCTCAAGCGGGTCACAAATTTGTAAATTTTGCTTAGAGTTAGAACACACGTACTGACGTAGGCCTACATAAAAAAGGAAACAATCGTCAGTTTTGTTCAACTGTTGTCTTCAAACTTCAAGCAAAAGCAAAGACCCTTACCAGGTAAACAGGAACGTCTTGAGTTTTTCTTTAAAAAAAAATGATTCCTATACCTCACACCCAGTGTCACACTTTCATCTCACTATTGCCGAAAGAGCAAAGACTGAATTGAGTACTGGTTACATTTTGCCGATACCGTTACGACTGTATGACTTCTTGTCGTATAAAGATTTCACTGACTCCCTAAAGCCAAAGGTCAATATTTCTAAAGTATCTGACTGATAATGATGTTATAAATATGTAACCCAAGACTTCGTTAACGTCAAAGCAAAAAGGATGAGAATAGGAGAATATGGAAACAAGGACCATCTGTACTTATCTTATCTATCCTGCCGATTTATCGTCGGTGAAATTCTTTGTTTCTCGAGGGTTTGAGCATAATGCTGTTAAGTCCTTCTTGATTTCACTTTTTCTGCCTGGTTGTCGCTCAGCAGTCTGAAATGCAAGTAGTTCGCTTTCTTGTCCTCGTTCTCATTAATCTCCTAGTCATTGATTCATTTTGATGTGGTTTTTCATTTGTTTCTTGTTTTACCTAAGAAAGGAACTGCCATCTTGCAAACTTGCAAATTTCACAAATCTGTACAGTTGTTGTTTGTTTGTTGCAAACACCAGACTTTGCCAAATACAACTTTTCCCTGCTTTTGTTGTTGTTGTTGTTGTTGTTGTTGTTGTTGTTGTTGTTGTTGTTGTTCTGTTGTGCCACAGTGCTGTGACACCATAGATTTTCTGCTTTACATGTACCGGCAGACAGTACGTCAATAGTTTTTTTTCATGCAACAGATGGCAGCTCAATAGCAGTGAGCTCATTTATGCCGATGGGCTGGTTTGGGGGATAGAACTTAGAAGTGAATCCCAAATCCCATTACTTTTGTGTGTGGGAGTAGGGATCGCACAAATTCTGTCGTTATGCATTATGCTTTAACTTATCTCGAAAATTGAAAGAACACATTTTGTAAATAATGTTGTTACAAGTACATAAATTATGTCCCCGAAGTTTTTTTTTGCTCCTGGAATACGTAGGTCTACTTTAAAGCCTTTTGTAATTCCAGAGCTAGTTAGAAAGCTCCTCCCGCAATACTCCTAACAACAGCCTGAATTAATTATTCTTTCAGATTTTCCTTTTGTTTTCCTCTTTGGTTGAGAGAGCAGGGGGCAGGGTCGGGGATTCGATAAGATTTAGGGTTAAGGATAAGGACGGTGTTGGACTAGAGATAGGCACGTATATCTACTCGCCCCTAGCACAAAATGCTTGGGGTGCCTACGTACTGATAACAACAGCTTTTTGTAAGGCCATAAAGAGCGATGAGCGAAGGCAGAGTTGAGCTATCTTTATATCATACTCATGTCACTGGTACGACTGTAGCACTTGCTTCTGTGTGAAGATTTTATTATCTCGTCAAAGGGCCATGTCTAAATTGATTCTGATTTATATTCAACACAGTAGTGATAGTACTTTCGCCCATGATTGTTCTAAACTAAGTCAACAAGTTTTGATAGAGGTTTGAGCATGTTAATATAGAAAATGTTTGACCCAAATTTATCACAGTAAGTTTTAGTTTGACCTTAAAACATCAAGACCATCACCACACAGAATCCAACATGATCGCAAAACAAGTAGCCAAAGCTGCTCTCTGTTCAAACAACAACAACAACAACAACGACAAAAAACACAAACAACAAAAACAAGCGGCATGTCAAATACATTAATATTTGCTTACAAAGGACATACAACAGGTTGACTGTGTAAATAGCAATCCCAACGCAATAAGAAAGGAAAAATTGTACAGTAATTATCATCAAATAAGTAAGTGCCGGTATACAAAAAAAAACAACTGAAGGAAACGTAATTTAATCGCTACACGCCATACATTCATACACATCCTAGGATGTCAGAATCCAAAATGAGAATTGAAACAGGAGCTAGTAGGAATATTATTCTGAGCTTGGGTACTTTGGTAATGGTTTTAACTTGGATCGCACAAACAGACATATTTTGTCCGTTCCTGTTGTAAGATTCGAAAGCAAAACTATTACATTACACAGAATTGATTGATGAGCTGTTTCTCAATGGCCAGTAATCCATTAAAGTTCTTCGGCTGTGCAATGTTTCATACTGTGCTGGGTCAAAGAAAAATGCAATTTCGGACCAATGACTGATTGGTAGTCCCGCTACAGGTGTTTGGAACATGAGTTTGCGCTGAAGTTTGGGTGGTAGTCCTGTCTGTTTGACACGATTTTCTCTTTCAGGACCGCCCCCGAGAGCTGACGACACCGCTATAAAAGCTAATATGCTCAGTGGCCAGGGCTGCTTCATGGCTTGCTGAAGGAACGTAACAAGTCTCAGTTCTCTAATGCTTGTGAATCCGTTTGACACTGACTGTTGTGTTCGATGGATCGAGATGGCGTGCCGGAAACGTTTTAAATCTGCATTTGTAATATAACAACAAGCAAGCATAAATTTGACTGCCTCAGTATCAGCCTTATCCAGTGCCCAGTGCAAAGGAGATTTTTTATGTACATTCCAGCGGTTCTGCAATAATCGAATGCTCCATTGCAGCAAAAAGGTAATCATCTGTTGCAAGGGATCTGGATGTTCATGTTCATACAAGATACCTATTACTAGCCCATTGCTCACAACCATCTGCACTTTCTTTTGAAAAGTGAGAAAATCAAATGTTCCGGAACTAATTGGCCTATAAAGCAGATGTCGATATGGAATGTGGACAACGGGGCTGGCGCCTCTATTCATCAGTATGGATACGGCGGATTGGGCAGTATCATCGGCAGTATTTCTCATTAATAACTGTAACTTGTGAACGAAAACTGTGCGTCTTGATTTATCTACCAAATCAGGATCAGCTCCACGATCGAGCAAGAGCTCGAGGGAACTCGGATCATATGCATGCATCAGTGCCGTCATGCCGTCATCATCTTGTTTGTTAGGATTTGCACCATTTCTTAGCAATACTCTGACTGTTTCCTTATATCCTCTCCGTGATGCCATCATTAACGCGGTCACCCCACTTCTGTTTTGTTTGTTAGGATCAGCACCTTTTCCTAGCAGTATTCCAACTGCATGCATACATATGTATTCTCCTGAAAGTGCTTCACCTGTATCGTTATAAAATCCTCTCTTTAATGCCACCATTAACGCGGACATCCCACCACTGTCTTGTTTGTTAGGATCAGCGCCTTTTTCTAATAGTGCTTCAACTGTATCCCTATATCCTCTCTGTGATGCCATCATTAATGCGGTCATCCCACTTTTGTCGTGTTTGTTAGGATCAGCCCCTTTTTCTAACAGAGCTCTTACTGTATCCTCATATCCTTTCTCTGATGCCATCATTAAAGCGGTCATCCCACTACTGTCTTGTTTGTCAGGGTCAGAACCTTTTTCTAACAGTGCTCTAACTGTATCCCTAAGTCCTCTCTCTGATGCCATCATTAACGAGGTCATCCTACTACTGTCTTGTTTGTTGGAGTCACTTCCCCTTTCAAGTAATTCTGGAACAGCTTGCATCTCGAGGGTTTTATTTTTAATTTTTGATGCCGCCATCAATGCTGACGTTCCACACCCGTTTTGTATATTAAGGTCACTTCCTTTACCCAACAGTTCTTTTACCACGTGTATGTAACCTATTTCTGATGCCACTGGTAATGCTGTTTTGCCATTTTTTTTCTTACATATTAGGGGCACTTCCTCTTTCTAACAGTGCATCATCTTTTCTGATGTCACTATTAGTGCGGTCATGCCATGATTGTCTTGTATGTTACGGTCACCTCCACCTTTTAACACTAATTCAATGACCTTTACCTAGTCGATTTCCGCTGCCCGCATTAAAGTTGTCTTGCCAGTATTATCATGTATATTAGGGTCACTCCCGCATCCCAACAGTGCTATAATCA
This sequence comes from Onchidella celtica, assembly GCA_963931925.1. Classification (NCBI taxonomy): domain Eukaryota; kingdom Metazoa; phylum Mollusca; class Gastropoda; order Systellommatophora; family Onchidiidae; genus Onchidella; species Onchidella celtica. Next base: position 21,619,591 of record OZ007569.1, read on the forward strand.
CCTTTACATAGCCATTTTCCGCTGCCAGCCTTTATGCGGTCTCGCCATTTTTGTCTTGTATCTTACGGTTACCTCCCGCTTCGAACAGTGCTTTAACCGCCGACACATGGGCGTTTTCCGATGCCAATGTTAAAGAGGTCTTCCCATTGTTGTCTTGTACGTTAGGGTCACTTCCTCTTCGTATCTGAGTATCAAGTACCTTCCTTCTTCCTCTTTCATGCCAACATTACACGGTGTTAGTTGCCATTCTTAGTCTTCTTGTTACCCGAATTTCTCACTCCTCGCTGAAGTTCGACCTGATTTCCTGTCGTTGAAGCCATGACTAACGCTGTTTAGCTTTGTTACATTTCTAGAAAGTGACAGATTGTCTACTGACATCGTGAGTTTACCAAGATCTGTGCTATTATGTTACAAAAGAGTGACATACTACTTACTAGTTCTCCTCTACACTACCGGTGCATTTAGCGATCCCGTTCTTGTACATTTATTTGCTAGCATTGCTACAACCAAAGATCCGAGGCATACCGATGGAACAATCTGTTAAAGTTTCATGATGTACCGGTACGTACAGGACATCTTTAAGACCGATGAGGGTCCAGTCATTCAGTCTTTTAAAGTTTTTCATGTAACAGTTTTGAGTGGCAACCTTACCTCTCTAATATTAAACTGACACGAGCACAAACTTGTACCAACAATTTAAGTGTAATGTCTTTCCCTCCACAAATCTCAACTGCGAACATTGGTGCGGGATTCTTTTGCAGATTAAATGTCACTTAAATCATTAGTTTCAGTGCGACATCTAGGGATCTGTTTTCCTTCAAAATATTGAATATTGCAGAGACGGCTGGACTTTGCAGGAATATTTCTCTTATCTCTGGTATCTGAAATTTGTCAGAAAAAAAGAAAAGTCATGCAAGGCATAAACCTGCGCAAATTCCCTAAGGATCCCATTTCCTTTACTCTCTACACTAGCAACACTTTGTCTCTCCTAGAATGACACAGTTCTGAGTCCCATCAGTCAAATTTTGATCAATTGATGAATAGAGTTTCGTGTGCTCATAGCTTTTGATGTTACGACATTTTTCTATTTAATAATACTTCCAAATTACACACCGAATCCGCCTGATATTTTGAGTCAATTTTGACACAAAATGGAGACGACCTGTAGAAATAGTGCGCAGTGTGCAGCTCAGTTCAACCAAAAAATGAAGATAGGACCTTGTCATTTTAAGGGATCCCCTCGGAATCTGTCCTCTGGATAATATTTCCGGCTGTGTTTGTCAATTTGTTTGTTCATTTATTATAATTATACTAATCGGCCCAATATCATCTGCTATGCGTTCGCACTATTTGTTCATATCTGAATAAGCTAGTGTTCTTATACACATCTGAAATTGCTCAGTTAGCAGAATGAAAGATGAAACAAGTCAAAATTTCATACAAGCGCTAGTTCTATGTCGTGAAGTGAAACGAAACATGAAACACTTTTCTTCCCTTTTTTACAGACTGGAGTGTCCATTTCACAGCAGCTAAAACTGAGCTTTTCATTTCAGTATATTTCTATAGTAATCATTACGATCGCAGCCCGGGTGACATTGTAAAAGAGCCCTCATTACAGAGAGTTCCCTTTCAGGATGTATAGCCCTCTCCCCACAGATTTCTGCTCTATAAAAGTTAATACATGTACATACTTTCTACTTCTTCTAATTCATTTTCGTCTTCTTATGTTAGTAAACTCCGTCTGAGTCATACCCACCTCGCACACCGTTTTTTTACATAGTGGGGGAAAATCCCCCCGAATGTGTGGCATGCAATTACTATCTTTCAACAAAACATATTTTTAACTGAATGTGTCGAAGAAAACACCATGCCTGCGGATCCATGAAAGAATTATTTTCTGGCGTGGACCCTCAATGCATCCGGTCCTTTCTGTGAGAGGTTAAGATCTACAGCTTGATTTAATAACTTTATACTCGTTTGCAAAACTTTTTCCAGATCTATACAAATCAATTTTTTTAGAATTTTACCAATGTGTTAAAATTATATGAACATATTTAATTCTACATGTATGTGGAACGTAAGAGCTCTGAAAACGAAACATAAATAAAGAATATGTACCCAAATAGACCACGAGGGACGCAAATAAAACCGAGGCGCCATAAAGCCCAAACTCAAAGTCAAACTCGTCTTCTTTGTTTCTAGTTTGTTAAAGAAATTACAAGAACGACGCGGGCCTTTCTGTCATGGGAGGAGCGGAGGTTTTCTATACCTAGGAAAGGGTCGGTGTAAATAATAATAGAAGGGACTTTTGTAATGTCACACAGGCAACCGTCAAACTCATGAATATATAGTATCGTTTTACAGGTACACAAAGATCTTTTCAGGATGTCGTTGAATGCTCAGTTGGAAACTCCGTTCACGTATTGCCTATGGAGCGAGAGGCGCTATGGTTGAATACTCCTGCACAGATTTCTTATCTGTGACGATAAACGCAAACAGGATTTCACAGGTGGTACTGGATACCGACATCAGTCCATTTTAGTTCCCATTTTATATCAATTCACTTTAAGATTTGGTGTCTAAACTCTAAACTGAAAGGCATTATTAAATTTATAATAATTCATATGACATTATGTTGTAGAAATTGAATCAACTGATTTCGAGAATCTGAAATTCGTGCTTGTATTAATTGTAACTGGAGGCCTCACAGTATCTGTTGCCTAGAAAAACTTAATCTGCTCCTCCTGTAAGGCATGTTTGACATTATGCTTCACTATTTTGAGACGGTTTTGCTGTTAGATGGCTAATTTTTGCTCGAGGCGATTTAGAAGTAACTCTCAAGAGTAGCAAACTCCTTGTTAAAAAAGATACAAAGTTGGTGAATGAATACAGAATTGTAAACTTATGACTATTGTATTGCCAAATTCAGTTTTTTTTTTTTTTGTGTGTGCATGAAGGAAAGCAATGAAGTGGCTAATTTTTATTTGAATATGGTCTTACCTGCTTTAACTAGTACCGAGAATGACTAGATGACATCAATAACCATTTCAAAAATTGTTATTGAATACAGTCGTTTAGCTACTGCGTTATATCTTATGAAAAAAAAGGCATGGATTTAAGTGTCCCTACGACTATGATTCGACACTGATATCATAGGACAGTATTATTGCAAACAATTAAATAATGTTGCTGCTTGAAAGCGTGGAGTAGTGGAACCAAGCAAAAAAGACACGGAAAGAAATGACACTAAAGTTGTAACTTACGACTGCAATCAATACCACTAGCGATATAATGCTGATAATAGTTCTATCCCTTTGTTGACACTAATTATGTAACTATAATTAACAGAACTTTGGTCTACTAGTGCTGCTCTACAATTTCATCATAAGAACTACTGAGTACACGACGAAGCTTATGTCACCAACATTTCTGGTAGTGGTAAACCTATTGCTCAGTCAGACCGCGGCGAATTACTCATCGTAATGTGAATGTGTTCACCTGCAAGTGTCTTTATGTGACCTAATATAGCCCACAAGAATAGCATTTCTCTTTGTTAAAGAATCTGGTCGCGTAATTGAAATCCCAGCCATCACCCCCATGCCAATCCGATATAGTTAGATTTGTACAGGATTTCTGAGGGATTGGTAGAGTTATTGTAAGGGCGGATTTCCTACATTAACCGACTGCAGGGCGATGTTGTATCCAACGAATATACGTCGGAACGATGTAATTCCTATGAGAGTTTAATCAGTCGGATTGACTTAAATCTTGCAAGGTGGGGTGTTGTGCTGGGCAACGAAAAAGTACTTCTGCAGAAATAACTACATAAAAATTAATTTGTTCAGTGGAGAAAAAAAGAGGGGGCGGGGGGGGGGGGGGGGGAAGATGCACTTATGTTATTATTATTATTATTTTTTTTTGGTGTAAATTCTTGTTTCCAAAGTTGAAGATTGGCAGATTAAAATTTAACCTCATATTTTACATAAAAAGTACTTACCACCTTTTGAAGCGTAGCTGCCAACGATAGTCTTTGTTGCTCTTTCAGCTCCCGATTTCAACTTCATGTGAAAATGCATTTCACTGTTCAATAAACTGACAGACTTCAGTGTTTGTTTACTTGGTTTCTTCTTGTTGATCATTCCAAACTTTCAATTACAGACGGGCGAATCGTCCACGAGTGTCCTCACGATTGCGTAAGATTTTTATTTAGACACACATTACATATTGCATTTATCCGCTTTTACCTGTTTATCAGGGAAATCAGTTTTCGGTTGTGTGTCTTCCAACTGGTCCATTTCCCGAAAATTTCAAAACTGCACCCCACGTATATTACGTTAGCGCCTATTTATACTGCAGTTGAATGAGATGTTCATACTAACTCATCTTCCTCACCGATTGTCTGCAAAAACCTTAAAAAAATTCTATCATGATAAAATGGTAGCGAGAGTACTTTATTGCTGTGCATGTGTTTCGCCCTTTTTTCGCCCAACGCTGCACCTTGTATGGCAGTTTCAAAAACTATGAAAATTTCTTAAGCGTCAACTAATCTAATCAGTTCATTTTTGTGTCGACCCATTGAGTTTAGTCGATTCAGGCATTATTTCATTATTTTTTTAAAAGTTGTAAAATGTAACGTGCAATGGTTTTTTTTGTTTTTGTTTTGAGCTACCTTTCATAAACCCACAAGAGTATAATTATATGACACACGTTCAAATTGGTGTGATTTCCCGGCACAGAAATGAGTGCACACATGAGATCTACAACAAAAATTCAGATTATAGTGGGAAATTTCGTAGATCAGAGGGAGACGGGAGGGAGTACAGGTTTTTCCCCGAGGAATGCCAGGGCCTCATCTAGGAGAAAAAAAAATGTAGTTGCTGTGGAATATCAATATCAGTTATCACCGACATTCCAAATACACGATCTTGACTGAAGATTGAACACAGTTTGGTCTCCTACAGACATCGATTACTGTTTAAATGCAGTCATACTATTAAAATCTTCCAGGTATCAAAAGAATTATGCAGCTACGCCAGGAATATTATAGTATGCCCCAACATAGAACTTTACTGAACCCAAATGATTGTACATTTTATATATGGAGTCATGTGATGCACGTTTTATTGATTGTATGAAAGAATGCTGTAATAAATCCCCTGGGTTCTGTTCATGCTACTGGCAAGTAGAAAATTAACAAACATTTGCACTAAAGCATATGATCAGAGCACATTTAGATAAGAAGCAGAATGAGGATTAGAAGAATCGTGGCTAAATGTTTTCAACCACTTAACAATAGCTGAACGTAGAACTCCGTAACCAAAGTGTATTCATGAAAGTGTAATGAGCCGAGGTTAAAATCTTGTTAAAAAATATGCCATAATAAAGCACATAATTAACCAAGGTCCCAATAATTGTCTATTTAGCTTTGAGGAAATCCCAACAACTTAGGCACGAAAGATTGATTTTATTTTTTATATGATACTAGTATTAGTAGCCTACCCGCCCCGATCTATGAATGATTATAGACAACGCACCGCTTCAGACCGAAAGGAATCAGTACAAAAAGTCTGGTTAGTTTAGATGCCATTGCCAATGTACGTAGGCTCTCCTACGAAATTCAGTGAAACCGACAGAGATCGAAGGAGAAAGTGAAGGGTAATCTTTTATTTAGCGGATGAAAGAAAGTAGGCCTAATGTTTGCACTTGATCTAGATCTAGTGCTCCACAACGTGGGACCGTGTGTACCGAGAACGTTGCTATTCAATCATCCGGAGTGGCCTAGCACGTCAACTGGGACCCACTTTCGTCCCTTTTCATCTGTGATCTGCAAAAGGTTTTTCCACGACAGAGGATTTACTATTTTGTAATTGGCTTCTTCGTTATATCAAGCACCACAGTTTTATTTCGGATTCCATGAAATTTGGACTCAGGTAGTTTAATCAACTGTTATGGACGGTCTCTGGTGCGAGGGTTAGTTCAGCAGATTCTGTGTAAATTTATGGAGTGAAATATCCATGTTTTGGTTAGAGGTTTGTGGGTTTACTATTTGACTTAATCATCCGGTTCTGTAGATTGCCCAAACAGCCTAGAGAAAGGGGAGCTTTTATGGAGAATGGAAGAATATCCAGTCTATAAGTTGCAAATTGATTTGTCGATTTCCCGTTAAAAATATTCACCTGGTTTCTCTTTCTTGTTTGAGGTTAATTCAGGCATTAACTACAATAACAACAGCACCAGCAGCAGCAGCAGCACCACCAACAACAAGAACAACAGCAACAGCAACACCACCAACAAGCAACAGAGACAGCAGGAAGAAAATACTTTTTCTTTCATTATTGTACTGGTACCTACTTTTCTAAACATTTTGTTGAGACTGATAATACTGTTAAGTATTATTCATTCACATAGGTGAATTTTCATAACGCGTCACTTTTTATTCTTTTTCGTCCCCCCCCCCCCCCCCCCACTTGATTTTACTTTTTCCTCCATTTCCTTATAGTTATACAAAACATTCTCACGCTGGGCCACGCTTATTCGCAGACGTCTGCGAATAAGATCAGAATCTTATTCGCAGATGGATTTTCTGTTTGTGATTTTTATTTAGGAAGAGCTCCTTATGCGTCACCTGACAACCTCCTCGGCGTAAAATAGCGTTGAATTGAGTTATCGATGAAACTTTCACCAAGACATTTTTGATGGCCATAGAGCTGTCTATGGGATACAAAATCGCCCAAGTACCATAACAAGCAGGCGAGAACCAAAGCCTTCTGAATTTTAGCGAGGGATAAAAGTCTAGAAAGATCAGATTAACTTCACATACATACATTGAAAAGCTGAAACGAACAATTCCTTCGCTCGACGAGTGAGAGGCCAGCGGCGGCTTCCCGAACGTCCATCAAGAAAGGCTAATATAACAGCATTATGCCCAAACCATCGAAAAACAAAATTTCACCAACCGGAATCGGGCAGCAACGATAATACGAGGGAGAGTCAACAAGTGATGCAATTTGTTTCCTACTGAACACGGTTTATCATCAAATGAGCTGATATTTGTCACAATGGTACTTGTGCATGTACTCTTCAACTTAATTTGTTAAAATTTTATTTCATTTCATTTTTGAGTGAGTGAGGTTGTTTCAAAATGGCTGCCCCCGTGGAAGTCTGTCAGAAACAAAGAGCAGTGATTGAATTCCTTGTTACTGAAGGAGAAACTGCCAGAAACATCCACAAGCGACTGCAAAATGTTTATAAATATCAAGTTTTAGATTATAGTGATGTTTACAAGTGGGCCCGAGGTGTGAGCGATTACCATGAACCAGAATCGAAAAGCCGATCAATGGAATGGCGACATCCAACGTTCCCAAAGACCAAAAAAAAAAAATTCAAGACAGAAAAATCAGCCGGAAAAATCATGGCCACTGTGTTTTGGGGACATTCAAGGTATATATATCTAATTCTCACAGATATTTTGCCACGAAGAGCGATTATAAACTCTGAAGCATACATTGAGAAACCAAAACCGCTGAAACTTGAAAGCAAGAACGCGACGAGTGGAGCCCAAATTGGAAATGAACGAAGTTCTTATTCAACACGACAATGCCCGTCCTCGCACGAGTGTCATGGCAAGGGGGGGGGGGCAATCACCCTTGTTTTGGTGGTCAAGACTGTTAAAAGTTGGCTCAAAGATCAGCCTGTTCAGTTTTACGAAGTTGGCATAGGTGGCCTTACTAAAAGGTGGACAGTAGCCATAGAGAGAGATGGAGACGCTTTTGAGAAGTAGCGATCTGATCCTCTGATGTATGGCTTCAATTTGAGGTATGATACTTGTTATTGTGTTAATTTCTATTCTGGCAATGAAACAATTGGCATTACCTTTTGATTCCCCTCATATAAATACAGCCCTTCCTTGTTTCAACATACTCATATTCTCTTTTCCTTTGGCGTTAACAAAGTCATGTGTTACATATTATCACTAATATCATTCAGATACAACGAGAACATTGACCTTTGGGGAGACAATAAAATCTTCACATGACAAAAAGTCATACACTCATAATCATAACGACATCGACAAAAAATAACCAGCACTCAATTCAGTCTTTGCTCATCGTCGATGATTATTCTAGACAAAATCAATAAATTTTCGCATAGATTTGATCATGTTGTAGGAAATCTATGATTATGAATGAAATGATCACACGTAAGTTTTAGTTTGACCTTAAAACACCAAGCCATGCACCACACAGAATCCGGCATGAGCTCGATACGAGTTGGCTGCTATCTGTTAAGAAAATTAGACATGTCAAAGGTATGATTTGCAAGAAACAAAACAGATTGAGTCTGTAAATAACAATCCCAACGCAATAAGTGAATAAGAAACAAACACTGTAGTTATCTTCATAGATAAAAAGTATACAAAACTGAAATAAATGAATTTTTGCCGTTGATTACCATACACCCATAGACATTCTAGGATAACGGGATCTAAAATGAGAATCTAAACATACCCTGGTATACGATTCTGAGCTTGGGTACTTTGGTAATGGTTTTAACTTGGATTAGGCTTATTTCGTCCGTTCGTATTAGAAACTTCAAAAGCAAATTTTTACATCCACAGTCAACAAACAAGCTATATTGCCGGACTGTTTCCCAATGGCCAGTGATCGATTAAAGTTCTTCGATTGTGCAATGTTTCTTACTGTGCTGGGTCAAAGAAAAATTCAATTTCGGACCATTGACTGATTGGCAGTTCTGCTATGGGTGTTTGAAACATGAGCTTACGCTGAAGTTTGGGTGGTAATCCTGTCTGTCTGACACGGTTTTCTCTTTGAGGACCACCCCCGAGAGCCGAAGAGACCGCTATAAAGGCTAAGATGCTCAGTGACCAGGGCTGCTTTATGGCTTGCTGGAGGAATGCAACTACTTTGACATCTCCCTCATCTGACGTAAACCTGTGTGACACAGACTGTGTTTGATGTGAAGTTACTATACCAAAAAATAATTTTAGATCTGCCTCTGTGATATAGCAACAGGCAAGCATATATTTGACTGCCTCTATGTCATCCATATCCATTGCCCAGTGCAGTGGAGATTTTCTATTTGCATTCCTGGGGTTCTGCGTTGGTTGAAAGATCCTTCCAAGTCGCCATCCCAAAGTACGACGTGCCCCGTGAGGTGGATATTCTCCACGTTCACTCCAGCCCTGGCTCATGTTAATGTGCATTAGCAGCCCATTCATCACAAGTATCTGTACTGTTTGTTGAAAACTAAGAAAGTCAAGTATTCCTGTAAGTTTCTCATGAAGCAAATGTCGATGTGAAATGTGGACAATGGGGCTGGCACCTCTATTCATCAGTATGGATATTGGAGATCGAGCCTGGTCACTGCGATCATAAAACATGAAGCATTGAGTGTCTGTCAGAAATTGTAACCTGTGGACGAAAACGGTTCGCCTTAATTTATCTAAGAGATTGGGATCAGCTCCATGATCAAGTAAAAGTTCATGACAAGCCCCGCCAACAGCATACATCAGAGCCGTCATTTCTTTATCATCTTGTTTGTTAGGATCAGCACCACCATTTAGTAGTGCTCTCACTGCATCGGCACAGTCTGCCTGTGATGACATCATTAACGCAGTCATACCTGTGCTGTCCTGTTTGTTAGGATCAGCACCTTTTTCTAGCAGTGCTCTAAGTATATCCAGAGGTCGTGTCCTAAATATAGAACGATAAGTCCTGTTTCGTAGGTCTGATTCTATGGCGGCAAACCTAAATTGAAAACCGTAAGTTTTTTTCTCTGTTATAAACATTAATGCTGTCTTTCCATTATTATCTTGTATGTTAGGGTCACTCCCTTTTTCCAGCAGTGCCACAACCACGTCTTCATATCCCATTTCCGATGCCACTATTAATGCTGTCTTTCCATTATTATCTTGTATATCAGGGTCACTCCCTTTTTCCAGCAGTGCCACAACCACGTCTTCATATCCCATTTCCGATGCCACTATTAATGCTGTCTTTCCATTATTATCTTGTATATCAGGGTCACTCCCTTTTTTCAGCAGTGCCACAACCACGTCTTCATATCCCTTTTCTGATGCCACTATTAATGCTGTTTTTTCATCATTGTTTTGTATGTTAGGGTTACCTCCCTCTTCTAACAGTGCTTCAGTCACCTTCACATATGCATTGCCCGCTGCCAGCATTAATGCGGTCTGGCCATCATTGTTTTGTGTATTAGGGTCGCCTCTCCCTTCCATAAGTGCCTTGAAAACCTTTATATAACCATCGTCCGATTCCAAGAATAATGCGGTTATGCCATTATTGCCTCCCATGGTAAGTTTTCCTTTTCCTTTTATCAGTACTTTAACCACCCTTACGTAGCCACTTTCCGATGTCAGATTGAATGAAGTTTTGACATTCTTGTCTTGTATGCTGGGGTCACCTCGCCTTGGTAGGTGGGCTTCAAGCAGTTCCCTTTTCCTTTTCATTGAGATCAACGTGGTCTTCTTATCCTTCTTGCGAGAGAAATTTCTCATTCCTCGTTGAAATCTGACCTGGTTTCCTTTCCTTGATGCCATGATTGACGCTGTCTTACTATGTTGTCTCGATTTGTTTTGTTTCTAAAAAATTTCAGCAAGGTGGCACACTGCCTCTCTCAGTCGATATCATGATTTGCATACCGTCATGAGTTTAACAAGATCTAAACCATTTTGTAATAGAACCTTCTCTTCAGGGGCATTTAATGTTGTTCTTGCACTTTAGTTAACATAGTTTGAATTTTCAGGCCAATCTGTCAAGTTTATCATGTGCGTATATGGAACTTTGCAGTAGTCGAAGGTGTTGTCATTCAGTCATTAAGGTTTTGCATATAATAGTTATCAATAGTAACTTTACATCTGCAAGTATTAGGTTGGCACTTACACAAACTGGTACCAACAATGTAAGTGCTTTGGCTTTCCTTCCTCATTCTCAGTTGCGAACAATAATGCAGTATTCTTGCAAAGTTCACGTCACTTAGATCATTTAAGTAAATGACATCATAGATCTGTCTTCCTTCGAATTGTTGAATATTGTAGAACCGTTGAACTTTCCAGGAATATTTCCTCCACTCTCTGGTATCTGAAATTTTGTGGAAGAAAAAACAAAATGTTATGCATAAATTTCGCTATCTGTGACGTTAACCGTAAATAGGATTTCGCGGGTGGTATTGGATGCTGTCGTAAGTGCATTTCTGAGACGTTGCAGGAAACGAATAAACTTTCCCATTTTATACCAGTTCACTTTAATCTCTTGTGTGTAAGGCATGTTGTACGCTACCCTTCACTGTATTAAGAAAGTCTTGCTGTAAGGTGGATAATTTTTGTTATAGAGGATTGAGAACATTAATTGCAAGTCGTAGGGGTACGCAAAACCCAATTTAAAAGCAATAATCATATGAATTCAGTCGTAAGTCTTACAACTATTGCATTCCCAAATTCAATGGTTTTTGTGAAATGTTGACAAGCTTTCTGGACTGACGACTTATGAAGGAGAGCAATGCAGTGGACAATTTTTGTTTGAATATGGTCAAACTTGCTTTTACTGGTACCGTAACGAGAATGACCAGATGATAATTATCAGTAATCATTTCGAGAATTTGCCTCTGAATACATTCATTTTAGCTACTGCGTAATGTCTGAAGACAAAAACATTACCAAGTCATGGATGTAAGTGCTCCTACGATCTACAGCCAGAGACTATGGCTCGACACTGAAATCATAGGCCAGTTGCAAAACAGCTTTGCAAACAATTAAATACGTTGCTATTTGAAAGCGAGGAGGAATGGAACCAAGCAAGTAAGACTCTTGGTAAAATGGCTCTAAAGAAAACGTAAAAAAAAATAAAAAATCGCAGATTTGCAACTTATTAACCAAAACCACTAGCACTTACTTCAATGCTTGTCCTGTTCCTTTGTAGACATTGCATTTGTGTAGGATCATTTTCAGGAGGAACGAAATAAATGTTGGATACATATGTTATTGTTAGTTTTGCAAGCTGATAAACACATTCTAGTGGATGCATAAGTTGTAAACATTTGAAGGCTCTTTTGATAATTTGTGAAAAGAAGACTAATAAAAATGCTATAATAATTTTGCCTGCCTTCTGTACAAGCTATGGGTAAGAGTTGATGGTAATGCCATAACAGCCAGTAAACAGAACTTTGTTCTGCCAATGATATTCTAAATTTAATCATTACAACGATTGAGTGCATAATGAAACATATTATTATGTCACCAACATTTCTGATTTCTGTCTAGTTACTCATTGTCATGTGAACATGTTTTAGCTCATCCATGTATGCATTTAACGAGTAAGTGTGGAGGTGGTTGGTGGGCGCTTCTGGTAGGGTCTCCTTCTATCTATCATCTTGTCATATTCTGTCTGTGGTCTCCTTTCTTCCTAGCTCAATGTGACCGTTATCGTGTCGATCTGCTTTCTCCAAACTCAAACACGAACTCAAACTACAAATAACTGAGTTTCTCTGAACCAAAATTAAATATGCATTTAACTATACTGCCCACAGAAACGTGAATCTTTTATACTCGCCGTCCATAACGCTTTGCGTGACTTGCCCAATTTGTGGGTTGTGCAATCTCAGACAGCGTCCTACGTCAACCCTACAGAAGATTTGTACAGGATTTCTGAAGGATTGGTAGTGTTACCGTTTTAAATAAAAAATACTTACCATGTACCACCTTTTGTAGAGTAGCTGCCAACTGGTCAGACTCACTTTATAGTGTAGAAAATCTTTGCTGCTCTTTCACCTCCAGATTTCAGCTTCATGACATGTGAAGATGCAATTTACTGTTAAATCATTTGATAGACTTCACTGTTTGTGTACTTGTTTCGCCTTGTTGATCGTTACAGACTGCCAGTTATTACTGTCTGACATGTCACCCAGAAGTGATACAGCCTTGCGCAAGGTTTATTTTTAAACCATAATCATGTTGTGTATCGGCTTTTACGTGTTTTTCGGGGAAATCCGTTTTAGTTTGTCTGTCTGGCACCTGGATTGTTTCCAGAAAATGATATTTTTAGATCTGTAGCAAGACTGCAGATTGTAGTTGAAAACTTTGTAGATCGGAGAGAGAGGACGGTGTAAGCAGAGGTGTATCCTGGGCAATGCCAGGTATCTCACCTAGTAATTAAAAAAAAAAAATGTAATGCTATGGTATATCAGTTCTCACAGTCATTCGAAATGCACAATCTTGCCTGGAGCCTGAGCAAAGTTTCGTCTCCCTCAGTATTTGATTTCTGGTAATACAGCCATACTATTAAATAGCTTCCCGGTCACATGAATGTGTATTGAGCTCAGGTCAAAATCACGTTTTGAAAACGTGCCATGTGCATAATTGACCTTTCTAGGAATAGCAATTCTGTCTGTGGTCTCCTTTCTTCCTAGCTCAATATGAATGTTATCGTGTCGACCTGCTTTTTCCAAAGTCAAACTCAAACTACTAATAACTGTGTTTGTGTGACCCAAATTGGCATTTAACTATACTGCCCACAGAAGGTGATTTTTTTTTTCTAAAAGAATGCAGTCACATAAACGAGAGTAAGCTTATCATGAATCTTTTATACTCGCCGTCCATAATGCTTGGCATGACTTGCCCAATTTGTGGGTTGTACAGTCTCAGCCAGCATCCCACGTCAACCCTTTATAAGATTTGTACAGGATTTCTGAAGGTTTGGTAGGATTACCGTGGAGGCGGATTTCCTATATCAAACCGACGGCAGGGCGATGTCGTAATCAACGTGGGAACGATGTCATTCCTGTGAGTAAGCTTGATCAGCCGGAATGTCTCATGATTGCTGTTGGGGTGTTGCATAATCTGACTCCCATCTCGCCCCCGCCGGAACACAAACACCCGCGGTACAGAAAATTGCACCGTATTAAATCTATAATGTGTGAACGCGATAACAAAGACAAAAATCTTAAGTCCTACAAATACCATGTTCAGTTCTTGTACCAATCAACGATATAAATGAATAACCTAGGGTAAAGAACTATGGTAAATAAATAAACTTAATTAAAAGTATGTCACAATACTAACAGCTTTCAGTGAAGGGTCCTTCTTTCAAAATGTTCAGCAGCAACCAATCTTCAGCGCAGCCCTCTCAGACTCTATGTTAAGTTCATGCACCAGAATAATTCTGTGGATTCATACTATAGACTACCATGGTAAAAAAACCACATCGGAAAGTTTAACAAAATACTGACTGCCTTCAGGAACGTTACTTCTTTCATAATCATGTTTCACAGCAGTAAGCAAAATTGTACTGGTACTCTATTCTCACCTCCTCCCCCAACCAGCCTGTCAGATTTATACCCTAACCTCTATCCTACCCCCGACCCTTCCCCGCGAGATCAGCTGAATTAAAAATTTAGTTAGTTCCTCAATTGGAAAAGCATGAAAAGCATAATAATTTGCAAAGCACAAGCGTTTAACAAAAAACAAAAAAACATTTGCAATTTCAATAAGGAATTAATTAGTTATCAAATACGTGCATTCTGTTTACCACATATTGAAGTTGAACAGGAAATATTTGATGAGAAACAACAGATTTAAATTCGACTACAGAACATTTTCATGATATTAAGGATAATAATATTAAATAATAAAACAGTAATCTTATCTTATAATAATGAGAGTAGAGCAGGGGGTAAACTGTCTGTGGCGCTTATGCATTTCATGGCCATTCAAGCTAGACACTTGAAAGTTTGCATACTACCTTCCCAACCACCTGTTAGACAATAAACAATAATAGCAAAAAAAAATAAAAAAAAAATTACCGGCACATCGATCTATGACATGGAAAACTCGGAAGTTTTCAGATGTCAGCTCACTCTTTAGGTCAAACAAGAAACAAATGAAAAATCATTCGAAAATTAATCAATAGCTATGAGAATGAGGAACAGAAAGTGGACCACCGACATTTCAGACTGCTGAGTGACATCCAATCAGAAAAAGTGAAATTAAGAAAGACTAACATAACAGCATTATGCCCAAACCATCGGGAAACAAAAACCGGAATCGGGCAGCAACGATAATACGAGGGAGAGTCAACAAGTGATGCAATTTGTTTCCTACTGAACACAGTTTGTCATCGAATGAGCTGATATTTGTCACAATGGTACTTCACTGCTTGTGCATGTACTCTCCAACTTAATTTGTTAAAATTTTATTTCATTTCATTTTTGAGTGAGTGAGGTTGTTTCAAAATGGCTGCCCTCTTGGAAGTCTGTCAGAAACAAAGAGCAGTGATTGAATTCCTTGTTACTGAAGGAGAAAGCCCCAAAAAAACACCCACAAGCGACTGCAAAATGTTTATAAATATCAAGTTTTAGAATATAGTAATGTTTACGTGGGCCCGAGGTGTGAGCGATTATCATGAACCAGAATCGAAAAGCCGATCAATGGAATGGCGACATCCAACGTTCCCAAAGACAAAAAAAAAAAAAAAATTCAAGACAGAAAAATCAGCCGGAAAAATCATGGCCACTGTGTTTTGGGGACATTCAAGGTATATATATCTAATTCTCTGATATTTTGCCACGAAGAGCGATTATAAACTCTGAAGCATACATTGAGAAACCAAAACCGCTGAAACTTGAAAGCAAGAACTCGACGAGTGAAGCCCAAATTGGAAATGAACGAAGTTCTTAATAATAATAATTAATATTCACCACGACAATGCCCGTCCTCGCACGAGTGTCATGACAAGGGAGGTAATCACCTCGTTTGGGTGGACAACACTTTAAAAAGTTGGCTCAAAGATCAGCCTGTTCAGTTTTACGAAGCTGGCATACGTGGCCTTACTGAAAGGTGAACAGTAGCCATCGAGAGAGGTGGAGACGCCCTTGAGAAGTAGCGATCTGATCCTCTGATGTATGGCTTCAATTTGAGGTATGATACTTGTTATTGTGTTAATTTCTATTCTGGCAATGAAACAATTGGCATAACCTTTTGATTCCCCTCATATAAGTACAGCCCTTCCTTGTTTCAACATACTCATATTCTCTTTTGCTTTGACGTTAACAAAGTCATGTGTTACATATGATCACTAATATCATTCAGATACAACGAGAACATTGACCTTTGGGGAGACAATAAAATCTTTACATGAAAAGAAGTCATACACTCACAACAACATCAGCAAAAAGTAACTAGCACTCAATTCAGTCTTTGCTCATCGCCGATGATTATTCTTAGACCAAATCAATAAATTTTCGCCTAGGTTTGATCATGTTGTAGGAAATCTATGATTATGAATGAAATGATCACACGTAAGTTTTAGTTTGACCTTAAAACACCAATCCACGCATCACACAGAATCCGGCATGAGCTCAATGCGAGTCGGCTGCTATCTGTTAAGACAATTAGACGTCAAAAATATGATTTGCAAGAAACACAACAAACTGAGTGTGTAAATAACAATCCCAAAGCAATAACAAACAAACATGGTAGTTATCTTCATACACAAAAAGCATTTAAAAAAACTGAACGAAACAAGCTTTTTTACCGCTGATCACGATACACCCATAGACATTCTAGGATAACAGGATCTAAAATGAGAAACTAAACTTAAGCTGGTACACGATTCTATACATGAGTACTTTGTTAATGGTTTTAACTTGGATTAGGACTATAGGCGTATTTTGTCCGTTCGTGTTGGGAATTTCAAAAGGAAATTCTTACATTCACAGTCACACATAATTTATTGCCGGGCGGTTTCCCAATGGCCAGTAATCGATTAAAGTTCTTCGATTGTGCAATGTTTCATACTGTGCTGGGTCAAAGAAAAAGTCAATCTCGGACCATTGACTGACTGGCAGTTCTGCTATGGGTGTTTGAAACATGAGCTTACGCTGAAGTTTGGGTGGTAATCCTGTCTGTCTGACACAGTTCCCTCTTTGAGGACCGCCCCCGAGAGCCGAAGATACCGCTATAAAAGCTAATATACTCAGTGGCCATGGCTGCTTCATGGCTTGCTGGAGGAATGTAATTACTTTGACCTCTCCCTCGTCTGGCGTGAAGTTGTGTGTCACAGACTGTTGTGTTTGATGTGAAGTTACTACACGAGGAAATAATTTTAGATCTGCATTTGTGATGTAACAACAGGCAAACATATATTTGACTGCCTCTATGTCATCCATATCCAGTGCCCAATGCAGTGGAGATTTTCTATTTGCATTCCAGCGGTTCTGCATTGGTTGAATGATCCTAATATGAGTATTTTGAAGCCACAATCCCAAAATACGTTGTGCACCGCGCGGTTGATATTCTCTACGTTCACTCCAGCCTTGCATCATGTTAATGTGCATCAGCAGCCCATTCCTCATAAGTATCTGTACTGTTTGATGAAAACTAAGTATTCCTGTACACATCTGAAGTTTCTCATAAAGCAAATGTCGATGTGAAATGTGGACAATGGGGCTGGCACCTCTATTCATCAGTATGGATATTGCAGATTGAGCCTGGTCATTGCGAACAGAAGACATGAACCAAGGAGTGTCTGCCAGGCTTTGTAATCTGTGAACGAAAGCGGTTCGCCTTGATTTATCTAAGAGATTGGGATCAGCCCCATGATCAAGTAAAAGTTCATGACAAGCCCTGCCAACACCATACATCAGTGCCGTCATTTCTTTATCATCTTGTTTGTTAGGATCAGCACCACCTTCTAGTAGTGCTCTCACTGCATCCACACAGTCTGCTTGTGATGCCATCATTAATGCAGTCATACCTGTGCTGCCTTTTTTGTTAGGATCAGCATCATTTTCTAGAAGTGATCTAATTGTTTCCGTAAGTCCCCTCTTTGATGCCATCATTAACGATGTCTGCCCACCACTATCTTGTTTATTGGGATCAGCACCATTTTCTAGCAGTGCTCTAACTGTAGACAGATAACGTGTCCTACATACAAAAGGATTAATCTCGAAGGTTAAAAGATCTATTAGTGATAGTGCGGAAACTTCACCTTGCCAACTATCAGTTCTTTTCTCTATCGTAAACATTAATGCTGTCTTTCCATTATTATCTTGAATATTAGAGTCGCTGCCTTTTTCCAGCAGTGCCACAACCAGGTCTTTATATCCCTTTTTTGATGCCATTATTAATGCTGTCTTTCCATTATTATCTTGTATGTTAGGGTCACTCCCTTTTTCCAGCAGTGCCACAACCAGGTTTTTATATCCCTTTTTTAATGCCATTATTAATGCTGTCTTTCCATTATTGTCTTGTATATTAAGGTCACCTTCATTTGCCAGTAGTGCTACAACAACATCTCCATGGCCTTTTTCTAATGCCACTAACAATGCCGTCTGTTCAGTGTGATCTTGTATGCTAGGGTCACCTCCCCCTTCCAGCAGTGCTAATACCACGTTTTTATGGCCCTTTTCTGACGCCAGCATTAATGCCGTCTTCCCGTTATTGTTTTGTATGTTAGGGTTACCTCCCCCTTCTAACAGTGCTTCAGTCACCTTCACATATGCATTGCCCGCTGCCAGCATTAATGCGGTCTGGCCATCATTGTTTTGTGTATTAGGATCGCCTCTCCCCTCCATAAGTGCCTTGAAAACCTTTATATACCCGTTCTCCGATTCCAAAAATAACGCGGTTGTGCCGTTATTGCCCCCTATGGTAAGTTTTCCTCTTTCTTTCATTAGTGCTTTAACCACCCTTACGTAGCCACTTTCCGATGTCAGATTGAATGAAGTTTTGACATTCTTGTCTTGTATGCTGGGGTCACCTCGCCTTGGTAGGTGGGCTTCAAGCAGTTCCCTTTTCCTTTTCATTGAGATTAACGTGTTCTTCTTATCCTTCTTGCTAGAGAAAATTCTCATTTGTCGTTGAAATCTGACCTGGTTTCCTTTCCTTGATGGCATGACTTGCTCTGTCTTAGTATATTGTCTCGGTTTGTTTTATCTCTAGAAATTTCAGCAAAGCGGCACACTGTCTCTCTCAGTCGATATCATGACTGCATACCGCCATGAGTTTACCAAGATTTAAACCATTTTGTAATAGAACCTTGACTCTTCAGGGTCATTTAATGTTGTTCTTGCACTTTAGTTAACATAGTTTGAATTTTTAGGCTAATCTGTTAAGTTTGTCATGTGCGTATATGGAACTTTACAGTCGTTGAAGGTGGTGTCATTCAGTCATTAAAGTTTTTCATATAATAGTTATCAATAGTTACTTCACCTCTACAAGTTACAGTATTATTAGGTTGGCACTAATGTAAACTGATACCAGGAATGTAAATGCTATGGCTTTCCTTCCCCATTCTCATTTGCGAACAATAATGCGGTATTCTTTGCAAAGTCACTTAGATCATTTGAGTAAATGACATCATAGATCTGTCTTCCGTCGAATTGTTGAATATTTTAGAACCGTTGAACTTTCCAGGAATATTTCCTCCACTCTCTGGCATCTGAAATTTGGTAGAAGAAAAAACAAAAGTTATGCACAAATTTGGTTATCTGTGACGATAACCGTAAATAGGATTTCGCGGGTGGTATTGGATACTGTCGTAAGTGCATTTCTGCGACGTTTCTGGAAACGAATAATCTTTCCCATTTCATACCAGTTCACTTTAAGCTCTTGTGTGTAAGGCATGTTGTACGCTACCCTTCACTGTAGAGGATTGAGAACATTAATTGCAAGTCGCAGGCGTACGTAAAACCCAATGTAAAAGCAATCAGCATATAAATTTAGTCGCAAGTTTTACGACAATTGCATTGCCAAATTCAAAGATTTTTGTGAAGTGCTGACAAGTTTTCTAGACTGATAACTTATGAATGAGAACAATGCAGTGGATAAATTTCGTTTGAATATGGTCAAACTTGCTTTTACTGGTACCGATCAGTAATCATTTCGAGAAATTGCCACTGAATAGGCCTACAGCCGTTTTATCTTCTGAGTTATGTCTGAAGAAAAAAAATATCGAAGATTGAATGCACAACGAAGCTTATGTCACCAATATTTCTGATAAGCCTCTTAGTTACTCATTGTAATGTGAACATGTTTTAGCCCATTATAATTCATGTATGCACTTAACGAGTAAGTGTGGGGTTGTTGGTGGACACTGCTGGTAGAGTCTCCTTCTATCATGTGCGTGTATGGAACTTTACAGTCGTTGAAGGTGGTGTCATTCAGTCATGTCAGGACATGTTATCTGTCATAATTATTCTGTCTGTGGTCTCCTTTCTTCCTAGCTCAATATGAATGTTATCGTGTCGACCTGCTTTTTCCAAAGTCAAACTCAAACTACTAATAACTGTGTTTGTGTGACCCAAATTGGCATTTAACTATACTGCCCACAGAAAGTGATTTTTTTTTTCTAAAAGAATGCAGTTACATAAACGAGAGTAAGCTTATCATGAATCTTTTATACTCTTAGTCCATAATGCTTGGCATGACTTGCCCAATTTGTGGGTTGTACAGTCTCAGCCAACATCCCACGTCAACCCTATATAAGATTTGTACAGGATTTCTGAAGGTTTGGTAGGATTACCGGGGAGGCGGATTTCCTATATCAAACCGACGGCAGGGCGATGTCGTAATCAACGTGGGAACGATGTCATTCCTGTGAGTAAGCTTGATCAGCCGGAATGTCTCATGATTGCTGTTGGGGTGTTGCAGTGGGCAACGAAAAAATACTAAGCGTCTACAGAAACTACTGCATAAACATGTTCAGTGGGGAAAAAAAGTGGGCAAGGGGACAGGAATGCGATTATTATTTGAAATCTTTTTTCCATAGACAAAGAACGAAACATTAAAATGTAACATCATATTTTAAATAGCAAATACTTACCATGTACCACCTCTTGTAGAGTAGCTGCCAACTGGTCAGACTCACTTTATGGTGTAGAAAATCTTTGCTGCTCTTTCACCTCCAGATTTCAGCTTCATGATATGTGAAGATGCAATTTACTGTTAAATCATTTGACAGACTTCACTGTTTGTATACTTGTTTCGTCCTGCTGATCGTTACAGACTGCCAGTTATTACTATCTAACGTGTCACCCAGGAGTGATTCACCCTTGCGCGAGGTTTATTTTTAAACCATTCTCATATTGTGTATCGGCTTTACGTGTTTTTCGGGGAAATCCGTTTTAATTTGTCTTTCTTGCTCCTGGATTGTTTTCAGTAAAATGATATTTTTAGATTAGTAGCAAGACTGCAGATTGTAGTTGAAAACTTTGTAGATCAGAGAGAAGAGGGGTAAGCAGAGAAGGGCAATGCCAGGTATCTCACCTAGTATTTAAAAAAAAATGTAATGGCTATGGTATATCACCGTCATTCGAAATACACGATCTTGCCTGAAGAGTGAGCACTGTTTCCTCTCCCTCGGTATTCGATTTCTGATAATGGAGGCATACTATTAATAAATTCCTGGCCACATGAATGTATAATGAGCTCAAGTCAAAATCACGTTTTGAAAACGTGCCATGTGCATAATTGACCTTTCTAGGAATAGCAAAAGACAATGGGCCGTTTGAGGCCGAAAGGAATCAGAACAAACAATTTGGCCAGATAGGGGCCAATAACATGCAGAGGGCTGCCTACAAAATTAAGTCAAATAGACGGACCTAGGGGGAAAGGGAGGGGGGGGGGAGGAGGAGTCTATTATTTAGCTATTGAAAGAAAGTGGGCCTGATATTGCCAGTAGTGCTACACAATGTGGGACCGCGTGCAGCGAACATGTTGTTATTCAGTCAATCCCACTGGCCTAGCACGTCAAGTGTGACTTACTTTGGTTCCTTTTCCTGGCGATGGCATTTCTAAGAAAAGAGATTTCCTATTTTGGAAAAATGTCAGATTTAAGTTAATCAGCACTTCATTCATTCAAGCCCTACAGTTTTATTTCAGATTTGAGTGAAGTTTGGACTAAGATAGTTTGATCCACCGTCACATGCTGGGTCTGGTGCAAGTGTTAGTCTAATAGATTCTGTTCTAGATTTATGGAGTGAGATATCCATTTACTGGTAAGAAGTTTATGGGGTTTACTTTTTGACTTAATCATCGGGTTCTGTCGATTGACCAATGGCTTGGGGAAAAGTGAGGAGGGGGAGAGGGGGGTGGGCTGCTTGTTATAATGTTAGAATTTCATGCAGAAAGGAAAAATCTGATAATCAATTATTAGTACGGAATAGATTTTGTAGAACTCTCACGGCTGCTATCAAGCGATACTTTATTTGGCCGCTTAGCCCTCGCCAATAGGTCGGGGTCAAGAGGCCAATGGCTTCGCGTGGAATTTAACGGCAGTGCCGATAAGCTATACGACATGGTCTACCACTCTATGGGACTATTTATAGTGGTTTGAAGTATTAAAATTCCACGCTTTTCACTCTGTTACAAGAGAGAGGTGAGGACAAGTTACATAAATGTGAAAATATAGTTGTTTTAATAGGATTACATTGTAGTTGCATAGTTATGTCCGTTAGAAAATGCTTCATTTTCACCATAATTTGACTCCATTACTGGTGTTTAAAAAAAAATATGAATAAAATACTTCCTCAAATAAAACAACTCTGAATCAACTGTCGTACACAGAAGAGACATGGAGTTACTCAATGTGCCAAAAATCAGGTGAAGGGCAAGCCACGGGATGTCTCTACAGCTTATTAATTAACCCAGAGGCTTCAGATAACATAGCCGTTAATGTCTGATGTTACTTGAGTCATAAATCTATTTGAATGGGGATTGAGTTGCACAATTTGTGTGAAGGACAGTCAGAATCACTCAGAAGGGGGTAGGCGGGGGGGGGGGGTCATTCATTGGGTGCACACGAGTTTGAGTTTGGAGAAAGCATGTCGTCCACACGATATTGATCACATTGTGTTAAGAAGAAGCGAGACGATAGACAGACTAAAAAAATGATATGACAGAAGGAGACCCTGCTAGACGCGCCCGCCAACCACACGTGGGTGTACACGGGAATAAGTACTTGTAATGTTAACACAATTCCTGAATGCCGTTAGTAAGAATGCAATAAACCGCCTGCAAACCACACGTAGTCAAGAGAATAATATATTGATAACGACGCTGCAGAGCCACATAAAAATAAATTTCGGAGGTTTGTATGAAAGATATCTGTTAATGTTGCTACTGACAGGTCCATTTAAACCTTTGGTCATCACTTAGCCCTTTCATTGTGTGTGTGGGGGGGGGGTAGGGGGAAAAAGGACAGAACACATGGAGAGTTGGAGTGGGAGAAACCAGGAGTAAATGTGATTTCATAACAATTTGCAGCCTTGTACTGATACTGGCACTCACACTGACGAATGCCTTGATGGTTTGTAACACTCTTCTTTTTCTTTAAGTCTCTCAAGCGAAAACGACCATTTGAGCACACGGTAGTTCAGTGAGTACATTGCAAATCATTGTTAATATTTATCTCCAAAACTAAAAACAAATCACCTCTATGTGATTCACACTGAGTGATGTTTTTTCTCTTCTTTTAATCATTTCCTCTTCAGGTTAATGACCTGTTGCCACAAATACTGCACAAATCATTGACACATTTACGGTGCTATCACGTTGATGTGTAAATGTTCCACTGTCTCCATGTGCCGGTCATAACTTGTCCAACACATGAGTGAAATCTCATCATAAACATCAATGCCTTTTACATAGCTGGGTTATTTTAACTGGACATTTTGTCGTTGATATGATTGCCCTTTTCTTGAAATGTGCACAGCGTGTAGATTAACTAATTTAGAACATTGCTGAAAAAAAATCAGCTGTTTTTTATTTGAGGAAAGTGTGTTAATAAAGCAAAATTGTTAATTATTGTGTCCGACAATAAAGTCCAGTTTGGCCCATTTTGTCACCCTTTTAAAATCTATCCTATTTATCAAAGAACTCTCAAACTTTCACAGAAATGTATTATGTTAAACGCATTAAACTTATTGAAATTCTGGTTTGCACGCACCTGGGTCGGTACAATTTAATGAGGGCGTGAAATATTGTCGGGCATAATTATTGGATCTAAGCGACCGCCCGCCAGTTGAACTCCGTGACCCCGACTAACACCTGATTTGTTACTTTCTCGTGAAGCAGCCGTGCTCTAGTCTCATTCAAAATTTTGACGTGATTTTCTCGTTCTTGTTAAGGTTATTTCAGGAGTTATTTGAATGAATTTGTACCCAAAAACATTACAACAACAACAACAGCAGCAGCAGCAACAGCTAAAACAACAACAGCAAGAAAAACATCAACACCAACAACAATAACAACAACAACAACAATTAAAGCAGATTTATTTACCTGCTCATCGTGTACTAAAACAATGCTATGAAAATGAAAGACATTAAGTCAATTGCCTGCTCTTGAGTTTTAAGCGAGAAGAAATGCAGCCAAAAAATCAGATTAAAAACAAAAATCAGGACAAATCTTTAATTTTTTATTTGCTTCGTCTGAATCGATCAGATGGATTGCATAATAATATTTAAGATAATGAAGGGAAGAATTTTTCTTTTGTTATTTTTTAAGGTACCCACTTTTCTAAACATTTTGTTTTAAGTGATTCTGGTATTATTCATTCACGTCAGTGCATTTTTGTATTTGTATTTTGTATTTGTGTTTTGTATTTCGTATATCATTGGTATACTTCTTTTATCCCATTTAGGAAATTTGTCTTGGTGTGATTGCAGCCCTTTTACATCTGGGGCAAAACATGTGGTCCCTGTAGTGCAGTGCCATTCTCCTTTTCTCTGGCGTTCGTGGTGGCTAGTGGCTGGTGGCTGGTAGGAATTAGTTTTAGAATTTTGCCCGAGTTGCGACCTTGTTATGCCTGCTCTTCTTCGACTTCCAACTGCCATGGCATCTTCAACGTGCCAACGTGCCCACGGGCCCTCCCAGCTTTTCGACCTTATCCGAGAAGAATTTTCATAATTATCACTTCATTTTCTTTATCTGGTCAGCTTTCTTTTTTTTTTCCCCCTGAATTTTACTTTTCCCTCAATTAATTTGTTCAAAACATTCTCACTTGGTAGGATTTGATGAGGAAATCTTATCGCAGGTGGTTAGGATGCTCACACATTAATATTTTCAGAGCTATCATTTATGAAAAATCAATAACCAATGGTAACAATGTCACCTTTAGCTGTACCTATTTCTAATGGCCTTTACAAAAGACAAAACAAAACAAAAACAACAATAACAAAACAGCAACAAACAGAAAAAAAAACAACACAAGAGAAACTGAAACGTAAAGCAGACATATAAATGAAAATAATAGAGTACGGTAGATCCCTTGCTTTAATTCACTATGTGTTCAGTATGTAATTCGTAATCTGGACATAAAACATGCATATCATATCCAAATTAAAATTCTCTCTAATTCAAAGAAAATTATAAGTCAACAAGAGCTTGAAATGTTCCACCCTGTTTATGCCAAGACATTGATGACACGAACATCAGACAAAAGAACATTGTTGCTAAAAAGAATAAAATAATGAGAGGCCTATGCAACTAACAAGAATAATGGCCAATCCAGCTGGAAAAATATATAAATGGATATAACATTACAAACTAATTTCAAATCTGTCAAATTGGCATACACAAGCCCAAGCTGAGGGATAGAACTTGAAGATCAACTATGAGGAGTAATGACCTGCCTTTAGCACTGTGACTAAATAAGCAACAGTAGCGTATAGTACTTGTGCAGGGGGAAAAATAATCTGACTCCCATCTCGCCCCGGCCGGAACACAAACACCCGCGGTACAGAAAATTGCACCGTATTAAATTTATAATGTGTGGACGCGATAACAAAGACAAAAATCTTAATTCCTACAAATACCATGTTCAGTTCTTGTACTAATCAACGATATAAATGAATACCCTAGGGTAAAGAACTATGGTTGTAGCATCTGTAGGCTACCCCTTTGCCCTCCCCCGTTTTTCTTGTTATGCTGGAGATTGAGCGTGTGTTCACTTCTGTTTTCATTTTATTGTTGACAACCGCCACAGTGTACTGTACTCCGTGACCTGATCTGCTTTTCCTAGTGAGTAGTTTTTTCCTCGCTCGCTTGTTGTCAGGTGTTTTGACTCGTTCAGTAAATATTAGTATGTTCCCGAATATTCGATAACGTTATGGACACGAATGTTTACGCCAGATTTGGCCTTGGGTGATGTAACCTGATGACGTATCGATGCGTGATTGGTTAGTTTGTGCGAGGGCAAAGGTAACGTTTATTTCGGGAACTTTCTGTAGGAATGTTTATATATATAGACCTGTGTGAGTGGTTGGTGGGGTGAGTAAGTGAGTTTCCTTTTGTGTGGCGTAGATATTTAGTTTCGCTGGTGCCTTCCTAGTAATTTATTGTTAACTATACAGTTATTAAACTTTAGTATTATTTAATCTATCGTCGGATCCCGTGTTTATTTATTTTACAGCTGTAATAGTTTCGTTTTCTAAAGGGTTGTAGTTAGATCAACTAACTCCCCCTTACTATAACGTGCTAGAACAACCTCAGCTGTTACATATTGGGGGCTCGTCCGGGATCCGACCATATTCGAGCGGACCAGATCAAAATTACTAGATTTATTTACATAGTTTATTGTAGGAATATCATCGACAAGCTATCTACAACATGTCGGAGGTTATTGGAAGGCTTAGCCAGAAAGCGGACGCTATGGAACTCACTGGGCAGGAGAGACGGGACTACCTCCGTGAAGGCCTGGAAAGAGAAAGACAGCTGGAGGCTCAACGACAGGAGAAGGAGGCTGAACGACAGGCTCGGGAGAAGGAGGCTGAACGACAGGCTCGGGAGAAGGAGGCTGAACGACAGGCTCGGGAGAAGGAGGCTGAACGACAGGCTCGGGAGAAGGAGATGAACCACGAGTTGGAGATGGAGAAGATCCGCCAGCAACGCGGAGGCAACGACTCAGCGCAGAAGACCGACGACCACGCCAGTTCTAAGAGACCCAAGCTACCTGCATTTCAGGATAAGAAGGACGATCTGGATAGCTGGTTGCTGCGGTTTGAGAGGTTTGCCGAGACATCTGAATGGCCCAGATCCACCTGGACGACATCACTGTCTGCCCTGCTGACCGGGAGAGCTTTGGAGTGCTTCTGCAGACTACCGATCGACGAAGCCAAGGACTACGACAAGGTCAAGGAAGCGTTGCAGAAGAGGTACAACCTGTCAGAGGACGGATACAGACTCATGTTCAGACAAGGTAAGCCTGAAGATGGAGAAGATGTTGGAATGTTTTTGACCAGGATCAAGACCTATCTAGAGAGGTGGATAAAGCTGTCGAAGACGGAGGAGACCTATGAAGGAGTGAGAGACCTGTTCGTCAGAGAGCAATTCATGGATTCTTGCCCACCAGACCTTGCAACCCATGTGAGGGAGAGGAAACCGAAGACGCTACAGGACATCGCAGATTCAGCGGAGGCGTACCTGGTAGCGAGGAACCGGACGCTCAGCGGGAGCGCCAGACTGCAGAGCCGGCTAGTGCGATGGAGGCCCAACGTAGACAGAAGCCCACAGGTCTGCCATAGGTGCCAGAGGCCGGGACACAAGGCGACGGAGTGTCGTGCAAAGTTAAACGACGAAGGTGAGTTGAAATGTTACCTTTGTGGAAAGCCAGGCCACGTTCGGAGAATGTGTCCAGCCCAGAAGGAAATGGGACGAGGCAAGCCGAACAAGGCGGCGGCGGCCGTAGTGATAGCGGCGGACGAGTCGTCAAGACAAGAGGTGACGACGGCTGACACCAGCATCAACGTTCAAGCGGTAATGAAGGACGGGAAACTACAGTTAGCGGTGCCTGTTACGTGCGGAGGATGCAGTGACGGAAGGACCGTGGAGAAACTGAAGTTACCAGTGATGAAGGGCTTGATTGGAAATCGAGCGGTAGATGTCCTAAGAGATACCGGCTGTGAAGGTGTAGTGGTGCGGCGAGCACTGGTGGACGACGGACAGCTCACCGGTGGGAAGAAACTTATCGCGAGGATTGACAACTCCTTGCTAGCGGCGGAGGAAGCCGTTATCGACGTGAAGACGCCTTACCTGACGGGCAAAGTGACGGCGCTGTGTCTCCCGGAGACCATCTGCGACCTAGTAGTCGGGAACGTGGACGGAGCGAAGGATCCGTACGACCCTGATACTGAGGTGATGGTAGGAGCGGTGACCACGAGGGCCCAGGAGAAGAGGAAGGACCGGTCTACGTCGCTGAAGGTGCCGAGGGCAGAACGGCACGCGGGAGTGGATAGAGAGGAACTTATCCGACTCCAAGAAGAAGACGAAGACATTAGGAAGTTAGAGCAGAAGAAGATCCCAACTAACAGAGGCAATAAGTCTGTTCATTTTGAGAAACATGGAGGAGTACTGTACCGGATCTACAAGGACCTGAGACAGGCGACGGTTATAAGGCAAGTGGTACTACCCGAAAAACTGAGAGAGTATGTACTGAGTGTAGCCCACGACTTTATCGTCGGAGGACACCTCGGCGTGAAGAAAACCAAAGACAGAGTTATGAGCAATTTTTATTGGCCTGGAATTGAAGGTGACGTCGCGAGATACTGCCGCTCATGCGACATATGCCAGAGGACGGTGAACAAAGGAGCGACACCAAAGGTGCACCTGCAGAGTATGCCAGTAGTGGACGTACCATTTAGGCGAGTGGCCGTGGACTTAGTAGGACCTATCGACCCCCCAAGTGAAGGTGGACATCGGTATATCCTGGTGTACATAGACTACGCTACTCGTTTCCCCGAAGCCACACCCTTGAAGAAGATCGACGCAGAAACGGTAGCAGAAGCCTTAGTGAACATCTACAGCCGTTTGGGTGTGCCCGAAGAGATCTTGTCCGACCAAGGGACCCAGTTTATGTCAGATGTCATGAAGGAAACGAATAGACTACTGGGAATTCGACAGTCGACCACTACAGTCTACCACCCTATGTGCAACGGGTTGGTGGAGCGATTCAACGGCACGCTGAAGAAAACATTGAGACGACTGTGCGCAGAGCAACCCAAGCAGTGGCACAGATACATCAACCCGCTGCTCTTCGCATATCGTGAAGTTGCCCAAGAGTCGACCAAGTTTGCCCCATTCGAGTTGCTGTATGGGAGAACTGTGAGAGGACCAATGCACATCTTACGACAACTATGGACCAAGGACGTAGAGGAGCCGGAAACGAAGACCAGTTACCAGTACGTCATGGAACTACGTGAGAGGCTGGAGGACACATGGAAGCTAGCGACGGAAGAACTCTCCAAGGCTCAAGGTAGACAGAAGACCTACTACGACCGGAAGGCGCGAGAGAGGAAGTTCCGCCCCGGAGATGAAGTGTTGGTGCTACTGCCGACGAACACTAACAAGCTCCTAGTCCAATGGAAGGGACCATATAAGGTAGTCTCAGTTGTCGGTGTCAACGACTATAGAGTCAAGATGGGTGCAAAAGAAAAGACCTTGCACGCCAACCTCCTCAAGAGATACATTCCAAGGACGTCAAAAGCAGCAGCAGTGGCAATGGAACCGAGACCTATTGTGACCGAGATGTGTGGGATGGACAACAGTAGGAGAGATACCACGCCTAAACATGTCAACGCCATAAAGGACGGCGGCGGTGATAGTGCTGAGACTGTACTGGCAGAGGACGACATGATGGACAAGAGTCAACCCGTGGAGTCAGCTGGCATGACAGTCATCGAGGACTGCGACCTGGAAGGCGACAACGGTGGAACGACGGAGGACCTTGCCGACCTAGGAAGCTGGGACCAGAATGAAGGCTACAGAGATGTCCAGTATGGAACGCAACTGACATCGGAACAACGTCAATGTAGCATCTGCAAGCTTTCCCTTGCCCTCCCCCGTTTTCGTGTTACACTGGTGAGCATGTGTTCATTTGACAACCGCCAGAGTGTACTGTACTCCGTGACCTGACCTTCTTTTCTAGTGAGTAGTTTTTTTCCTCGCTCGCTTGTTGTCAGGTGTTTTGACTCGTTCAGTAAATATTAGTATGTTCCCGAACATTCGATAACACTGTGGAGAAGGATGTTTACGCCAGATTTGGCCTTGAGTGATGTAACCTGATGACGTATTGATGCGTGATTGGTTAGTTTGTGCGAGGGCAAAGGTAACGTTTATTTCGGGAACTTTCTGTAGGAATGTTTATATATATAGACCTGTGTGAGTGGTTGGTGGGGTGAGTAAGTGAGTTTTCCTCTCTGTGGCGTAGGATATTTACTTGTTCGTTGGTACCTTCCTAGTATTTATTGTTCAGTATTCAGTTTTTAAACTTTAGTGTTATTTAATCTATCGTCGGATCTCGTGTTTATTTATTCTACAGTTGTAATAGTTTCGTTTTCTAAAGGGTTGTAGTTAGATCAACTAACTCCCCCCTACTATAACGTGCTAGAACAACCTCAGCTGTTACATATTGGGGGCTCGTCCGGGATCCGACCATATTCGAGCGGACCAGATCAAAATTACTAGATTTATTTACATAGTTTATTGTAGGAATATCATCGACAAGCTATCTACAACATGTCAGAGGCTATTGGAAGGCTTAGCCAGGAAGCAGACGCCTTGGAGCTCACTGGGAAGGAGAGACAGAACTACATCCGTGAAGGCCTAAAGGAGGAAAGAATGGAGCAACTGAAGATAGAGGCTCGGGAGAAGGAGATGAACCACGAGCTGGAGATGGAGAGGATCCGCCATCAGCGTGGAGGCGAGTCGACGCAGGGGACCAGCGACCACGCCAGTTCTAAGAGACCCAAGCTACCTGCATTTCAGGACAAGAAGGACGATCTGGGTAGCTGGTTGCTGCGGTTTGAGAGGTTTGCTGAGACAGCTGAATGGCCCAGATCCACCTGGACGACATCACTGTCTGCCCTGCTGACCGGGAGAGCTTTGGAGTGCTTCTGCAGACTACCGATCGACGAAGCCAAGGACTACGACAAGGTCAAGGAAGCGTTGCAGAAGAGGTACAACCTGTCAGAGGACGGATACAGACTCATGTTCAGACAAGGTAAGCCTGAAGATGGAGAAGATGTTGGAATGTTTTTGACCAGGATCAAGGCCTATCTAGAGAGGTGGATAAAGTTGTCGAAGACGGAGGAGACCTACGAAGGAGTGAGAGATCTGTTCGTCAAAGAGCAATTCATGGATGCCTGCCCACCAGACCTTGCAACCCATGTGAGGGAGAGGAAACCAAAGACGCTACAGGACATCGCAGATTCAGCGGAGGCGTACCTGGTAGCGAGGAACCGGACGCTCAGCGGGAGCGCCAGACTGCAGAGCCGGCCAGTGCGACAGAGGCCCAACGGAGACAGAAGCCCACAGGTCTGCCATAGGTGCCAGAGGCCGGGACACAAGGCGACGGAGTGTCGTGCAAAGTTAAACGACAAAGGTGAGTTGAAATGTTACCTTTGTGGAAAGCCAGGCCACGTTCGGAGGATGTGTCCAGCCCAGAAGGATATGGGACGAGGCAAGCCGAACAAGGCGGCGGCGGCCGTAGTGATAGCGGCGGACGAGTCGTCAAGACAAGATGCGACGACGGCTGACACCAGCATCAACGTTCAAGCGGTAATGAAGGACGGGAAACTACAGTTAGCGGTGCCTGTTACGTGCGGAGGATGCAGTGACGGAAGGACCGTGGAGAAGCTGAAGTTACCAGTGATGAAGGGCTTGATTGGAGATCGAGCGGTAGATGTCCTAAGAGATACCGGCTGTGAAGGTGTAGTGGTGCGGCGAGCACTGGTGGACGACGGACAGCTCACCGTTGGGAAGAAACTTATCGCGAGGATCGATAACTCCTTGCTAGCGGCGGAGGAAGCCGTTATCGACGTGAAGACGCCTTACCTGACGGGCAAAGTGACGGCGCTGTGTCTCCCGGAGACCATCTGCGACCTAGTAGTCGGGAAGGTGGACGGAGCGAAGGATCCGTACGACCCTGATACTGAGGTGATGGTAGGAGCGGTGACCACGAGGGCCCAGGAGAAGAGGAAGGACCGGTCTACGTCGCTGAAGGTGCCGAGGGCAGAACGGCACGCGGGAGTGGATAGAGAGGAACTTATCCGACTCCAAGAAGAAGACGAAGTCATTAGGAAGTTAGAGCAGAAGAAGATCCCAACTAATAGAGGCAATAAATCTGTTCATTTTGAGAAACATGGAGGAGTACTGTACCGGATCTACAAGGACCTGAGACAGGCGACGGTTATAAGGCAAGTGGTACTACCCGAAAAACTGAGAGAGTATGTACTGAGTGTAGCCCACGACTCGATCGTCGGAGGACACCTCGGCGTGAAGAAAACCAAAGACAGAGTTATGAGCAATTTTTATTGGCCTGGAATTGAAGGTGACGTCGCGAGATACTGCCGCTCATGCGACATATGTCAGAGGACGGTGAACAAAGGAGCGACCCCAAAGGTGCACCTGCAGAGTATGCCAGTAGTGGACGTACCATTTAGGCGAGTGGCCGTGGACTTAGTAGGACCTATCGACCCCCCAAGTGAAGGTGGACATCGGTATATCCTGGTGTATATAGACTACGCTACTCGTTACCCCGAAGCCACACCCTTGAAGAAGATCGACG
The DNA here is from genome assembly GCA_963931925.1 of Onchidella celtica. Taxonomy (NCBI): domain Eukaryota; kingdom Metazoa; phylum Mollusca; class Gastropoda; order Systellommatophora; family Onchidiidae; genus Onchidella; species Onchidella celtica. The sequence continues at coordinate 21,652,185 of OZ007569.1, forward strand.
CAGAAACGGTAGCAGAAGCCTTAGTGAACATCTACAGCCGTTTGGGTGTGCCCGAAGAGATCTTGTCCGACCAAGGGACCCAGTTTATGTCAGATGTCATGAAGGAAACGAATAGACTACTGGGAATTCGACAGTCGACCACTACAGTCTACCACCCTATGTGCAACGGGTTGGTGGAGCGATTTAACGGCACACTGAAGAAGACCTTAAGGCGACTGTGCGCAGAGCAACCCAAGCAGTGGCACAGATACATCAACCCGCTGCTCTTCGCATATCGTGAAGTTGCCCAAGAGTCGACCAAGTTTGCCCCATTCGAGTTACTGTATGGGAGAACTGTGAGAGGACCAATGCACATCTTACGACAACTATGGACCAAGGACGTAGAGGAGCCGGAAACGAAGACCAGTTACCAGTACGTCATGGAACTACGTGAGAGGCTGGAGGACACATGGAAGTTAGCGACGGAAGAACTCTCCAAGGCTCAAGGTAGACAGAAGACCTACTACGACCGGAAGGCGCGAGAGAGGAAGTTCCGCCCCGGAGATGAAGTGTTGGTGCTACTGCCGACGAACACTAACAAGCTCCTAGTCCAATGGAAGGGACCATATAAGGTAGTCTCAGTTGTCGGTGTTAACGACTATAGAGTCAAGATGGGTGCAAAAGAAAAGACCTTGCACGCCAACCTCCTCAAGAGATACATTCCAAGGACGTCAAAAGCAGCAGCAGTGGCAATAGAACCGAGACCTGTTGTGACAGAGATGTGTGGGATGGACAACAGTAGGAGAGATACCATGCCTGAACATGTCAACGCCATAAAGGACGGCGGCGGTGATAGTGCTGAGACTGTACTGGCAGAGGACGACATGATGGACAAGAGTCAACCCGTGGAGTCAGCTAGCATGACAGTTATCGAGGACTGCGACCTGGAAGGCGACAACGGTGGAACGACGGAGGACCTTGCCGACCTAGGAAGCTGGGACCAGAAGGAAAGCTACAGAGATGTCCAGTATGGAACGCAACTGACATCGGAACAACGTCAAGAACTCTGCGATGTGGTGAAGGATTACCAACACGTCTTCACCAATCTCCCTGGATGCTGCCAGTTGGGTGAACATCGCATCGACCTGACGACAGAAGTACCAGTTTGTCAACGACCATACCCGGTGCCCTACGCTATGCGCGACTCATTGAAGGAGGAGCTTAGCAATATGGAACGGCTGGGCATCATTCGAAGGAGCTCATCAGCTTATGCTTCACCTATTGTTGTCGTCAAGAAGAAGGACGGATCCAACCGAGTCTGCATCGACTACAGGAGGTTAAACAAGATCACAGTATTCGACCCTCATCCGACAGCAGCGCCATTAGAAGTGTTTCAGAGTCTCTCGAGAGGAAAATTATTCTCTCGGATTGACCTGAGCAAGGGATACTGGCAAGTGAAAGTTCGAGAGCAAGACATTCCCAAGACGGCGTTCGTCACCATGGGCGAACACTATGAATTCATTCGGATGCCTTTTGGGATGATGAACTCAGGAGCCACGCTGAACAGGATCGTAAAGCCATTGATCCGTGGAATGAACAATGTGACAGCATATGTGGACGACCTGCTGATTCATACAGAGACATTCGACGAGCATGTGAAGACTCTCAAGGACTTACTGCAGAGGATGGACCAAGCTGGATTAACTGCAAGACCATCGAAGTGTCTGATTGGAACGTCTGAAGTAGACTTTGTTGGACACTTAGTGGGAGAAGGTATGATTGGCCTGTTAGAAGAGAATGTATGTAAGGTACGAGATGCACCCAGACCCACCACTAAGAAGGAAGTGAAAGCATTCTTAGGATTAGTGGGATATTACCATGAATTTATTCCTAACTTTTCAGCGATTGCATCACCATTGTCTGATTTACTTAGAAAGGGTCAGCCCAATATAGTTCAGTGGGATGAAACGCAGGAGAAAGCGTACACCTCTTTGAAGAATGTCATTATCTCCAAACCCGTGTTATGTTTGCCAGATTTTTCCAAAGAGTTTGTCTTAGCAACTGATGCATCAGATCGCGGATTAGGCGCTAGTCTTATGCAGGAACACGAGGGAAAGTTATACCCTGTGGCATATGCTAGTCGTAAGCTATTGCCTCGTGAGACAAAATATTCGGTCTCAGAGCGCGAATGTTTAGCTATTGTTTGGGCTGTAAAAAAGTTTACTTTGTATTTGTATGGAAAGGAGTTTGTGCTCCAAACTGACCATCGGTCATTAGAGTTTTTGAACTCTGCCAAGTTTGACAGTCCAAAGTTATTACGATGGAGTTTATTTTTACAGTCTTATCGATTCAGGATTCACTACGTAAAAGGCAGAGAAAATGTCTGTGCCGATTTCCTGAGCAGGGTATTTTAAAGTAGTACACTATCAGTGAAATGCATTGTAACCCATACTTTTGCCTACTAGATGAATTGCTAGGACGGCAGTATTGTACTGTAATTGGGGACATAGTTCATCTGTGACTGAATATTGAATTGATGGCTGATAGAGAGTCATGATGTGTTGGTCACATTTTGATTTTATGCTATGTCATATTAGTTACCAATGGAACTTGGTGTAATTTTTGGAAAATGTAACCCAAATGGGGACTGCGAGCAAGCAGTGTTTGTGTTATGTTGCAATGTTGTAACTTGTTTTGACCTAATATGATGAAGAAAGACCCTAACCAGTGGTCTGTATGTATTGGTATTTTTGCCATTGTACGTATGAGTTATACATTTTGGAGATAACCATGTTATGTACAACAAGTTATATGCTATGATTCGTGCACGAAGCATTATGTAAACGATGGGCCATCGTTTCACCTTATATGATTTGTAATATCATTGACCATTGTTTCACCACAGTGGTGGCGTTGTGTTATTTTGACTAGTAGGCCTAATGTTTACTATTGGTTTGTCACAATGATGGTATTGTATTAGTTATGGTATTAGTGATGCAAAGTACACTGCATTGTATTGTATTTTTGATGACATTCGGGAAGACACTGAAATTATTATTAATTGTAATAGAATTAGCAACTACCTTTGTGAGATTGGGAGTGCTATAAGATTATTTCAAGATATTGCAGACGCTGAATAATGTTTTGGAGTTGAAAAATATTCAACTTAAATTGGGGAGTTGTGTAGCATCTGCAAGCTATCCCTTGCCCTCCCCCGTTTTCGTGTTACACTGGTGAGCATGTGTTCATTTGACAACCGCCAGAGTGTACTGTACTCCGTGACCTGACCTTCTTTTCTAGTGAGTAGTTTTTTTCCTCGCTCGCTTGTTGTCAGGTGTTTTGACTCGTTCAGTAAATATTAGTATGTTCCCGAACATTCGATAACACTGTGGAGAAGGATGTTTACGCCAGATTTGGCCTTGAGTGATGTAACCTGATGACGTATTGATGCGTGATCGGTTAGTTTGTGCGAGGGCAAAGGTAACGTTTATTTCGGGAACTTTCTGTAGGAATGTTTATATATATAGACCTGTGTGAGTGGTTGGTGGGGTGAGTAAGTGAGTTTTCCTCTCTGTGGCGTAGGATATTTACTTGTTCGTTGGTACCTTCCTAGTATTTATTGTTCAGTATTCAGTTATTAAACTTTAGTGTTATTTAATCTATCGTCGGATCTCGTGTTTATTTATTCTACAGCTGTAATAGTTTCGTTTTCTAAAGGGTTGTAGTTAGATCAACTAACTCCCCCCTACTATAACGTGCTAGAACAACCTCAGCTGTTACAGTCAAGAACTCTGCGATGTGGTGAAGAATTACCAGCACGTCTTCACCAATCTCCCGGGATGCTGTCAGTTGGGTGAACATCGCATCGACCTGACGACAGAAGTACCAGTTCGTCAACGACCATACCCGGTGCCCTACGCTATGCGCGACTCATTGAAGGAGGAGCTTAGCACCATGGAACTGCTGGGCATCATTCGAAGGAGCTCATCAGCTTATGCTTCACCTGTTGTTGTCGTCAAGAAGAAGGACGGATCCAACCGAGTCTGCATCGACTACAGGAGGTTAAACAAGATCACAGTATTCGACCCTCATCCGACAGCAGCGCCATCAGAAGTGTTTCAGAGTCTCTCGAGAGGAAAATTATTCTCTCGGATTGACCTGAGCAAGGGATACTGGCAAGTGAAAGTTCGAGAGCAAGTCATTCCCAAGACGGCGTTCGTCACCATGGGCGAACACTATGAATTCATTCGGATGCCTTTTGGGATGATGAACTCAGGAGCCACGCTGAACAGGATCGTAAAGCCATTGATCCGTGGAATGAACAATGTGACAGCATATGTGGACGACCTGCTGATTCATACAGAGACATTCGACGAACATGTGAAGACTCTCAAGGACTTACTGCAGAGGATGGACCAAGCTGGATTAACTGCAAGACCATCGAAGTGTCTGATTGGAACGTCTGAAGTAGACTTTGTTGGACACTTAGTGGGAGAAGGTATGATTGGCCTGTTAGAAGAGAATGCATGTAAGGTACGAGACGCACCCAGACCCACCACTAAGAAGGAAGTGAAAGCATTCTTAGGATTAGTGGGATATTACCATGAATTTATTCCTAACTTTTCAGCGATTGCATCACCATTGTCTGATTTACTTAGAAAGGGTCAGCCCAATATAGTTCAGTGGGATGAAACGCAGGAGAAAGCGTACACCTCTTTGAAGAATGTCATTATCTCCAAACCCGTGTTATGTCTGCCAGATTTTTCCAAAGAGTTTGTCTTAGCAACTGATGCATCAGATCGCGGATTAGGCGCTAGTCTTATGCAGGAACACGAGGGAAAGTTGTACCCTGTGGCATATGTTAGTCGTAAGCTATTGCCTCGTGAGACAAAATATTCGGTCTCAGAGCGCGAATGTTTAGCTATTGTTTGGGCTGTAAAAAAGTTTACTTTGTATTTGTATGGAAAGGAGTTTGTGCTCCAAACTGACCATCGGTCATTAGAGTTTTTGAACTCTGCCAAGTTTGACAGTCCAAAGTTATTACAATGGAGTTTATTTTTACAGTCTTATCGATTCAGGATTCACTACGTAAAAGGCAGAGAAAATGTCTGTGCCGATTTCCTGAGCAGGGTATTTTAAAGTAGTACACTATCAGTGAAATGCATTGTAACCCATACTTTTGCCTACTAGATGAATTTCTAGGACGGCAGTATTGTACTGTAATTGGGGACATAGTTCATCTGTGACTGAATATTGAATTGATGGCTGATAGAGAGTCATGATGTGGTAGTCACATTTTGATTTTATACTATGTCATATTAGTTACCAATGGAACTTGGTGTAATTTTTGGAAAATGTAACCCAAATGGGGACTGCGAGCAAGCAGTGTTTGTGTTATATTGCATTGCTGTAACTTGTTTTGACCTAATATGATGAAGATAGACCCTGATCAGTGGACGATATGTATTTGTATTTTGCCATTGTACGTATGAGTTATACATTTTGGAGATAACCATGTTATGTACAACAAGTTATATGCTATGGTTCGTGCACGAAGCATTGTGCAAACGATGGGCTATCGTTTCACCTTATATGATTTGTAATAATATCATTGACCATTGTTTCACCACAGTGGTGGCGTTGTTGTTATTTTGACTAGTAGGCCTACTGTTAACTATTGGTTAGTCACAATGATGGTATTGTATTAGCCATTGTATTAGTAATGCAAAGGACACTGCATTGTATTGTATTTGTGATGACATTCGGGAAGGCACTGAAATTGTTATTAATTGTAATAGAATTAGCAACTACCTTTGTGAGATTGGGAGTGCTATAAGATTATTTCACGATAGTGTATAATGTTTTTGGAGTTGAAAGATATTCAACTTAAATTGGGGAGTTGTGTAGCATCTGTAGGCTACCCCTTTGCCCTCCCCCGTTTTTCTTGTTATGCTGGAGATTGAGCGTGTGTTCACTTCTGTTTTCATTTTATTGTTGACAACCGCCAGAGTGTACTGTACTCCGTGACCTGGCCTGCTTTTCCTAGTGAGTAGTTTTTTCCTCGCTCGCTTGTTGTCAGGTGTTTTGACTCGTTCAGTAAATATTAGTATGTTCCCGAATATTCGATAACGTTATGGACACGAATGTTTACGCCAGATTTGGCCTTGGGTGATGTAACCTGATGACGTATCGATGCGTGATTGGTTAGTTTGTGCGAGGGCAAAGGTAACGTTTATTTCGGGAACTTTCTGTAGGAATGTTTATATATATAGACCTGTGTGAGTGGTTGGTGGGGTGAGTAAGTGAGTTTCCTTTTGTGTGGCGTAGATATTTAGTTTCGCTGGTGTCTTCCTAGTAATTTATTGTTAACTATACAGTTATTAAACTTTAGTATTATTTAATCTATCGTCGGATCTCGTGTTTATTTATTTTACAGCTGTAATAGTTTCGTTTTCTAAAGGGTTGTAGTTAGATCAACTAACTCCCCCTTACTATAACGTGCTAGAACAACCTCAGCTGTTACAATGGTAAATAAATAAACTTAATTGAAAGTATGTCACAATACGAACAGCTTTCAGTGAAGGGTCCTTCTTTCAAAATGCTCAGCAGCAACCAATTTTCAGCGCAGCCCTCACAGACACTATGTTAATTTCATGCACCAGAATAATTCTGTGGATTCATACTATAGACTACCATGGTAAAAAACCACATCGGAAAGTTTAACAAAATACTGACTGCCTTCAGCAACGTTACTTCTTTCCTAATCATGTTTCACAGCAGTAAGCAAAATTGTACTGGTACTCTATTCTGACCTCCTCCCCCAACCACCCTGTCAGATTTATACCCTAACCTCTGTCCTACCCCCGACCCTTCCCCCCGAGATCACCTGAATTACAAATTTAGTTAAAGTTCCTCAATTGGAAAAGCATGAAAAGCATATAATAATTTGCAAAGCACAAGCATTAAAAAAAAATTTAAAAAAAATAAATTTGCAATTTCAATAAGGAATCAATTAGTTATCAAATACGTGCATTCTGTTTACCACATATTGAACAGGAAATATTTGATGAGAAACAACAGATTTAAATTCGACTACAGAACATTTTCATGATATTAAGGATAATAATATTAAATAATAAAACAGTAATCTTATAATAATGAGAGTAGAGCAGGGGGTAAACTATCTGTGGCGCTTATGCATTTCATGGCCATTCAAGCTAGACACTTGAAAGTTTGCATACTACCGTTTTTGATACTGCCGAGTTGCATGGCTGGCTTAGTTTTTGCGTTTGACCACGTCTTATATTTTTTTGAAAACTGTGAAACGCCTTAGAGTTTAAACCCGGACTAAATTCCTGGTGTAGTTTTTATGATTGTTAGAGTATTGCGTATGGGTGTAGCAATCGATCCTCAGTATCGAAGACTGTCATTTTGCGTTTAAGCATTTCATGGCCTTTAAAGCGAGACACTCACAATTTTGGTATATCTAGGCCTAGGCCTACTGTTTTTTTTATCCTGTCGTGCTGCATGAATGCCGTGATGTATGTTTATAATTATGATTGTTATGGATGGTGATTCTGCAACCTCTTTGCTGGGCGCTGGCAAAACCGATACACAGTATCGAATATGCCATCTTTGAGTGTGGCCTGCTTGGAAGTAAATAAGACATGTGCTCAGTTTGCCACTCACCGTTCGAAGAACGGGTACATTGACTAGTACTGATAATAATTATAATTTCATGCTGGTATATTATACAAGAAAGTTTTTCTTTTGTAGTTTTTAAATGTTATATTTTCATATATTAATACATAAAGGCTCCTGAAAAAAGAAAACAAACCAATCACCATCGATAAGATTGTCACATCTTTTTATGTGCCTTCTACAAAAAAGATAAAAATGACCAGAACCTGAAAGTTGTGGCTGTAATAAATAGATTTAAAAACCACAGCACATTCCTTGCTTTAACTAAGTCATTGTATTCAGAAATAATCTGCATGGAATAAAATGTACAATATATAAAAATCTCTCTCTCTCTCTCTCTTTCTCTCTGTCTCTCAAAGAAGGCTATGTATATATCTGAACAAGTACTTGAAATGTTTAGCCCTTTAAATGCATAAATGACAAAACTAGTACTAGTAGTAGGCAAAAGAACATTAATGCTAAAATAAAGAAAAAGCAAAATAGTTGGTTCTTGACTATTCAAGGTAAAGAGAATTCCAATTCAGTGTGACAGAAAATAAAATAATCATACATGTATGTTACAAAATGATTCCAACAGTGTCAAACTATTTTACATATCAGCCAGGCTGTATTTAGAAGATGTAAGAGTAAACATCATTTTATGTAACTTTAAATAAAGGGAAAGAACCATGAAAGATCCCGGATTGGAAAATGGTGAGATTATATCCTCCCCTTTTAATCAAATTTCCTTTTCCTTCTCCATCCCCTCTATAATTCTTTGGCACCTACCACTAGAGATAAGAAACAAGAACAGTGAACCAATAACATTATATTGAAGCCACTCAGTCATAGTGAAACAAAGCTCTTGCTTCATCCAAAATCCATCCTCCTCAACAAACAAAAAATGGAGGGGCTGAAAGAAAGCGTGTATACTTGACAATCACAGTTCATTTATACAACAATTATAATAATAATAATATAAAGTCCGTATTCAATCGCAACTCCAGGGGAAAATATAATGCCTCAATTAAAAGAAAAACCTGACCAAATATGAGAATATAAGGCTATTAGTATTAGAAAACGAGAAAGAAATTCTAGCTCACATTTGTCTTTACATTCACATTTGAATTATTTGAAATTACAAATAACAGAGGCAAAGAGTAATTGCATCATTACATGAAAACTTACTACAAAATGAAGAAAGAATGTAAACTGTAAGACAGGAATAACAATAACATATTTCAAACATTATAGCTTTATAAAACTACCAGTGTAAGGACCCGTTCAAAGAACGGGTTGCAAACAACACGCACAATCAGCACACAGATTATGTAGATCTAGGAAGAAAACAACTCACAACTGGCACAGTAACAGTAACACCCGCATGGCCCGTACCGTGCATAAGGCAGACGGCACAGAAACTCATGGATTCAAACTTTGAAACCAACCAGAAGTTTAAAGTCGAAACAAAACAAATGCAGGAGTGAGGCAACCATTGTTGAGGAGAAAGTATTATTCGATGACATACTCTCTCTCTCTCTCTCTCTTACAATAAAAGCAGTAATCTGCAGTCCTGTTTCAGAACTCATGCGCGCCAGGACACTGCGCACCAAGCATGGTTACTTTTTATGACATGCGCGGTACTAAAGTCAAAACAAAACAAAGGCAAGAGGGAGGCCATCATTGTTGAGGAGAAAGCATTATTCGATGTTTTTAGGCCTATTTTCATTTATTACAAAATTACGATATTTCGCTTTCATGTCAGAGGAATAGACATAGTAGCAAAAAGAACTATCTTTCACGTGTAATTTTTTCAGGTCTGGGCATTTCTTCCTCGCAGCAGTGAATTTTTTTTCCTTGCTGTTTTTTTAATATACTAGTGTAAGGGCCCGTTCAAAGAATTTGCAACACGCACAATCAGCACACAGATTATGTAGATCTAGGAAGAAAACAACTCACAACTGGCACAGTAACACCCGCATGGCCCGTACCGTGCATAAAGCAGACGGCACCGAAACTCATGCCTTCAAACTTTGAAACGCAACCAGAAGTTTAAAGTCGAAACAAAACAGGCAACCATTGTTGAGGAGAAAGCATTGACGTACTCTCTCTCTCTCTCTCTCTCTCTCTTTTACAATAAAGGTAGTAATCTGCAGTCCTGCTTCAGAACTCATGCGCGCCAGGACACTGCGCACCAAGCTCGATATGGTTATTTTTTATGACATGCACGGTACTAAAGTCGAAACAAAACAAAGGCAGGAGGGAGGCCATCATTGTTGAGGAGAAAGCATTATTCGATGTTTTTAGGCCTATTTTCATTTATTACAAAATTACGATATTTCGCTTTCATGTCAAAGGAATAGACAGAGTAGCAAAAAGAACTATCTTTCACATGTAATTTTTTCAGGTCTGGACATATCTTCCTCGCAGCAGTGAATTTTTTTTCCTTGCTGTCGTTTTATATAGAAGAGAAAGATCTTAACAAAACTGAGTGAAAAAAGGAAACAAAACAAAACATAATAATAGCTGATTCGGGATATTTCAAATACAGACAATATGGATAATTCACAATCACGAAGACAGTAAAATAATTATCCAAGTGAGTGTATGTTACAGTTTCATTACAGTACTGACATTATTGTGTTACATAATTATAAAGTCCTTGGATGACACAGTGACAACGTTTCAAAGGCACAAATCATACAGTCATACAAAAGTTAATCTTCGCACATCGCCCAATTTTTGGGGTAGGTTTGAGCTACCGGTATTAGATACCGGTATAGTGCATATTATGTCTACAAGTAGTGGGGTTTGGGATTAACTTCTTTTCTAAACCAGCCTCAGCACACATGACAGACAAAAAAAAAAAAAAAGACCAAAAATTATTAATTAACAAGTGCTTGAAACGTTCAGCATTTGTCAATGCAATAAATGACAAATTACTGAAAACAAATATCCAGTTGGTTCTGGATAATTCAAATGTAGAATAAAGGCTAATCACTGCCACAAGAAAACATACACCGGTACTTACAAGTGATTGTATGTTACATTATTTGATTTCAACACAGTTAGATTATGTTACACTCACAGTCTGGTGGAAAGATTTTCAAAATAAACATTGGGGCAGTGAAATACCTAAGCCATGACTACGCAGATTCCAGAAAATTCAGTCATATAAATGACTGCATTGTTGATAATGTAGAGAACTTTTTTTTTTTGTCTTAAATTCTAAATAAATAAAGGGAAAGAACCCGAGAAAAGCCCCGAGACGAAAGGGGCAAGGTAGAAGTTCCCCCTTTCTAATCCCCAGTTTTTCTGGATTTCTTGTCCTTCTTCTGTACTTCAATTCAAATGGAAGTATAAAACTTTAATCAAAAGACAAACCTGACCAAATTAATATGAAAAACCACCCTTAGGAAAAAAAATAATTCTAGATTCTATATAAGTTTTTAATTGAATTCTAATGTTCTTTTGTTTGCATGTTCTTTACATTCACATAATGATCGGCTTTATTCCAATTTAAAAACAACAGAAGCATAAAATAATCCCAATTCCATTATTACATAAATTTTAGTAAAAATAAAAAACGGAAGCAAATTTTAAGACAAGAATTACACATAACATTAACAAGTTTTCAAAAACTATGCACTTATTTACTTAATAAAGTGACCGAATATGGAATATAATTTGTTGTTAAAAAAAATAAAATAAAACAAAATAGCTCGTACGGGATATTTCAGATGCAAAAAAATAGGGATAAGTCCCAATCAATCTGTGGCACTGACAAGAAATAATAATCATGATATTAATAGAATAATAATGATAATAATAAACATACATATTTATACAGCTCCCCGTCACCTAAGATGTATCAACTAGGTCACAAATTTGTACCTCTGACAGATACATAAATAATAATATGAAAAAAAAATCATTCCTCAGTCTGGTGTCTTCAAATCAAAGCTAAGAGTAAGACCCTTACAGGACAAACAGAAAGTCTTGAGATTTTCCTTATGATTCGTACATCCCACATTCAGTGTCACTGTCATCTCGGGACCATCACTTTTTTAGGTGAGTTTGGGCATAATTTTTGAAATTGTGTGACGACCCCCCCCCCCCCCCCAAAAAGGCTTTGGGATTTTCTTCTATTCCCCAGACCAGCCCACCCACACACATGAGCTCAGTTTGAGTCAGCTGTCGTCTGTTGAAGAAACTTTGCATGAAGAAACTGACGTGCTGTTTAGAGAAAAAAAAACAGAAAATTTGTTTTGTCAAAGCAGTATTTTGGCACAAAGTAAAATATGCCCCCCCCCCACCCCACCCCCTCCCAACCACATGTTATTGTTACTGTTAGACTTAATAAACGAGAATAGCAAAAAAAAACAAAAAAAACAAAACAATTACCAGTACATCGATCTACGACATGGCAAACTTGCAAGTTTTCAGATGTCAGCTCCTTCTTTAGGTCAAACAAGAAACAAATGAAAAATCTTCGAAAATTAATCAATAACTATGAGAGTGGGGAACAGAAAGTGGACAACTGACATGTCAGACTGCTGAGCGACAACCAATCAGAAAAAGTGAAACCAAGAAAGGCTAACATAACAGCATTATGCCCAAACCATCGGGAAACAAAAATAATTTCATCGACCGGAAGCGGGAAGCAACGATAATCCGATGGAGAGTCATCAAGTAATGCAATTTGTTTCCTACTGAACGTGGTTTATAATCAAATGTGCTGATATTTGGCATAATGGTACTTCTGCAAGTAGTCTCAAACGTAAATTGTTAAAATTTTATTTCATTTCATTTTTGAGTGAGTGAGGTTGTTTCAAAAGGGCTGCCCTCTTGAAAGTCCGTCAGAAACAAAGAGCAGTGATTGAATTCCTTGTTTTTGAAGGAGAAACTGCCAGAAACATCCACAAGCGACTGCAAAATGTTTATGAATATCAAGTTTTAGATTATAGTTATAGTAATATTTATACTTTATAGGTGGGCCCGGCGCCTAGGCGATAGCTTTGAAGACAAGGAGGAAGAGTTGATATCTTCTTGCTTTCTGACAAACATCCTGCCGGTCGCCCGTCAAGGTGGATCAACAATGCCAACAAAGCAAAAGGAGAAGCGTTAATCAGATCGAGTGATAGGTGAATAACACTTCATGAGTTGGCAACAAAGCTAGAAGTAAGCCAGCGAAGTGCTCATAACCTCGTCGAGTCACATGGCTTTTCCAACGTCTGTGCCCCACAAGATTGAAAGGATGAATTACTGCACTGAGCTTTAACAGCCTAGGGAAAGAGAAAACACATTCTTTAGAAGGTTTGCCTCTGGAGACGAGACAAGAGTTCATTATCATGAACCAGAATCGAAAAGACGATCAATAGAATGGCGTCATCCAACGTCCCCAAAGACAAAAAAATTCAAGACAGACAAATCAGCCGGAAAAATCATGGCAACTGTGTTATTGGGACATTCAAGGTATGATTCTCACTGATATTTTGCCACGAAGAGTGACTATAAACTCTGAAGCATACACTGAGACACCAAAACCGATGAAACTTGAAAGCAAGAACTCGTCGAGTGAAGCCCAAATTGGAAATGGACAAAGTTCTTATTCACCAGGACAGTGCCCATCCTCGCCCGTTTTATGACAAGAGAGGTAATCACCTCGTTTGGGTGAACAACACTGTTGAAAGTTGGCTCGAAGATCAGCCTGTCCAGTTTTACGAAACTGGCAAACGTGGCCTTACTGAAAGGTGGACAGTAGCCATCGAGAGAGGCGGAGACTCTGTTGAGAAATAGCGATCTGATCCTCTGATGTATGGCTTCAATTTGAGGTATGATACTTGTTATTGTGTTCATATCTATTCTGGCAATGAAACAATTGGCATTACTTTTTGACTCCCCCCTCGTATAAGTACAGCCCTTCCTTGTTTCCACATTCTCTTTGGCTTTGACGTTAGCAAAGTCATGTGTTACATTTTATCAGTCAGATACAAGGAGAACATTGACCTTTGGGGAGACAATGAAATCTTTATATGACAAGAAGTCATAGTACTCGTGCACTCAAAACGACATCAGCAAAATGTAACCAGCACTCAATTCAGTCTTTGCTCATCGCCGATGGTAATTCTAGACCAAATCAATAAATTTTCACATAGGTTTGATCATGTTGTAGGAAATGTATGAATGAAATGATCACACGTAAGTTTTAGTTACAGAAAGCCATGCACCACACAGAATTCGGCATGAGCTCAATACGAATCGGCTGCTATCCCCAAAATTAGACATGTCCAAAATATGATTTCCAAGAAACTCAACAAATTGAATGCGTAAATAACAATCGCAACCCAATAAGAAACAAACATTGTATTTATCTTCATAGATAAAAAGTATAGAAAACTGAACGAAACGAAATGTTACCACTGATCACGATACACCCATATATGAGAATCTAAACATACTCTGGTAGTGGTATACGATTCTGAGCTTGGGTACTTTGGTAATGGTTTTAACTTGGATTAGGCGTATTTTGTCTGTTCGTGTTGGGAAATTCAAAAGCAAATTTTTACATTCACAGTCACACATAATTTATTGCCAGGCTGTTTCCCAATGGCCAGTAATCGATTAAAGTTCTTCGATTGTGCAATGTTTCATACTGTGCTGGGTCAAAGAAAAATGCAATTTTGGACCATTGACTGACTGGCAGTTCTGCTACAGGTGTTTGAAACATGAGCTTACGCTGAAGTTTGGGTGGTAGTCCTGTCTGTCTGACACGGTTTTCTCTTTGAGGACCGCCCCCGAGAGCCGAAGATACCGCTATAAAAGCTAATATGCCCAGTGGCCAGGGCTGCTTCATGGCTTGCTGGAGGAATGTAATTACTTTGACATCTCCCTTGCCTGGCGTGAATCTGTGTAACACAGACTGTTGTGTTTGATGTAAAGGGACTGCACCACGAAATAGTTTTAGATCTGCATTTGTGATACAACAACAGGCAAACATATATTTGACTACTTCTATGTCATCCATATCCAGTGCCCATTGCAGTGGGGATTTTCTACGTGCATTCCCGATCCAGTCTTGCCTTATGTTAATGTTCATTGCCAGCCCATTCATCAAAAGTATCTGCACTTTTTGTTGAAAACTGAGAAAACCAATTACTCCTGTACACATCTGAAGTTTCCCATAAAGCCAACGTCGATGTGAAATATGGACAATGAGGCTGGCACCTCTATTCATCAGTATGGATATTGCAGATCGAGCCTGGTCAGACTTGAACCAAGGAGTGTCTGCCAGACGTTGTAACCTGTGAACGAAAACGGTTCGCCTTGATTTATCCAAGAGATTGGGATCAGCTCCATGATCAAGTAAAAGTTCATGACAAGCCCTGCCACCAGCATACATCAGTGCCGTCATTTCTTCATCATCTTGTTTGTTAGGATCAGCACCGCCTTTTAGAAGTGTTTCCACTGCATCGGCACAGTCTGCCTGTGATGCCATCATTAACGCAGTCATACCTGTGCTGTCTTGTTCGTTAGGATCAGCACCATTTTCTAGAAGTGCTGTAACTGTATTCGCATATCCTCCCTTTGATGATGCCATCATTAACGCGGTCATCCCAACACCATTTTGTTTATTGGGATCAGCACCATTTTCTAGCAGTGCTCTAAGTGTAGCCAGTTGTCGTATCCTAAATGTAAAGGGATCATCCTCGTTTCGTAGGCCTAATTCTAACACTGCAGAAAGCATATCTTGCCCACCATCAGTTATTTTCTGTGTTATAAACATTAATGCTGTCATTCCATTTTTATCTTGTATGTTAGGGTCACTCCCTTTTTTCAGCAGTGCCACAACCACGTCTTCATATCCCTTTTCTGATGCCACTATTAATGCTGTCTTTCCACTATTGTCTTGTATATTAAGGTAACCTTCCTTTGCCATTAGTGCTAAATCCACGTCCCTATAGCATGCCTTATGCTCGATAAATGCCGGATTTCCTGTAGTATCTTGTAAGGTAAAAAGACATCTCTCTTTCAGTGGTGCTACAATAACATCTCTATGGCCTTCTTCTGATGCCACTACTAATGCCGTCTTTCCAGTGTGACCTAGTATGCTAGGGTCACCTCCCCTTTCCAGCAGTGCTAATACCACGTTTTCGTCGCCCTTTTCTGATGCCACCATTAATACCGTCTTTCCAGTGTGATCTTGTATGCTAGGGTCACCTCCCCCTTCCAGCAGTGCTAATACCATGTTTGTATGGCCCTTTTCTGATGCCACCATTAATGCCGTCGTCCCGTTATTGTCTTGTATGTTAGGGTCACCTCCCCCTTCTAACAGTGCTTTAATCACCTTCACATATGCATTGCCCGCTGCCAGCATTAATGCGGTCTGACCATTATTGTTTTGTATGTTAGGGTCGCCTCTCCCCTCCATAAGTGCCTTGAAAACCTTTATATACCCGTTCTCCGATTCCAAAAATAACCCGGTTATGCCATTATTGCCTCCTATGGTAAGTTTTCCTCTTTCTTTCATTAGTGCTTTAACCACCCTTACGTAGCCACTTTCCGATGTCAGATTGAATGAAGCCTTGATATTCTTGTCTTGTATGCTTGGGTCACCTCGCCTTGGTAGGTGGGCTTCAAGCAGTTCCCTTTTCCCTTTCTTTGAGATCAACGTGGACTTCGTATCCTTCTTGCGAGAGAAATTTCTCATTCCTCGTTGAAATCTGACCTGGTTTCCTTTCCTTGATGCCATGATTGACGCTGTCTTACTATGTTGTGTCGGTTTGTTTTATCTCTAGAAATTTCAGCAAGGGTGGCACACTGTCTCTCTCAGTCGATATCATGAGTGCATATCATCATGAGTTTACCAACATCCAAACAATTCTCTAACAGAACCTTGACTCTTCAGGAGCATTTAGTGTCGTCGTTCTTGCACATTAGTTAACATCAATTGAGTTTCCAGGCTAATCTGTTAAGTTTATCATGTGCGTTATGCAACTTTACAGTCGTTGAACGTGTAGTCATTCAGTCATGAAAGTTTTTCATATATAGTTATCAATAGTAATTTTACCTCTACAAGTATTAGGTTGGCACTAGCGCAAACTGGTACCAACAATGTAAGTGTTCTGGCTTTCCTTCCTCATTCTGAGTTGCGAACATTAATGAGATGTTCTTTGCAAAGTTAACGTCACTTAAAGCATTTGAGTATGACATCATAGATCTGTTTTCCTTCGAATTGTTGAATATTGTACAGTTGTTGAATTTTCCAAGAATATTTCCTCTACTCTCCGGCATCTGAAATTTTGTAGAAGGAAAAACAAAAGTTATGCAAACTTTTCGCTATCTGTGACGATAACCGTACATGACACAGGATTTTGCGGGTGCTATTGGATACTGTCGAAAGTGCATTTCTGCGACGTTTCACGAAACGAATAATCTTTCCCATTTTATGCCAGTTGACTTTAAGCTCTTGTGTATAAGCCATGTTGTACGTTACCCTTCACTGTCTTGAGAAAGTCTTGCTGTAAGATGGATAAGTTTTGTTGTATAGGATTGAGAACATTAATTGCAAGCCGCAGGGGTACGCAAAACCCAATTCATAAACAATCAACATATGAATTCAGTCGTAAGTCTTACAACTATTGCATTCCCAAATTCAGTGTTTTTTTTGTGAAACGCTGGCAAGTTTTCTAGGCTGACGACTTATGAAGGAGAGCAATGCAGTGGATAATCCAAACGAAAATTGCTTTTACTGGTACCGGTACTGAGAATGACCTCATGATATCAATATTTCGAGAAATTGCCACTGAATACAGTCGTTTTAGCCAGTGCGTTATGTCTGAAGAAAAAAAATTACCAAGTCATGGATGTAAGTGCCCCTACAGTCTACAGCTAGAGACGATGGCTCGACACTGAAATCATAGGACAGTTGCAAAGCAGCCTTACAAAAAATTCATTAACGTTGCTATTTGAAAGCGAAGAGGAATGGAACCAAGCAAGCAAGAAAATGGCTCTAAAAATGTAACAAAATTAAAAAAAAAAAAAAATCGCAGATTTGCAACTTACTGCTGTAACCAAAACCACTCGCAATATAAGGCAGTTTTCGCGCTTGTGGCCATACTATGTCACCTGAAGTTTGCGCTGCTACAGAATGAACGTCAGTGTGACAAAATGTTGTCTTATCCTGTGCTGTTTCCGGTTTGTGTTTGGTTCCAATAAACATGTGAAGCATATAAAGTTGTTGTTGCCCTAGTTATTGAATTTATTTTATTTTTTAATGGACGTCGATCGTTACTTTTCGGATGCATACAACATCCCAGTTTTATGGTATTGGCGGACTCATAAAAAAAGAGAACATGGGGGATGTAGCTAGAACAGTTTGCTAAGGTAGTGCTTGGTCTAGCTACCCTTCATACGCCAGAGAAGCGGCGTGCCCTGAAGGTTTTGTTCGGAAGTTCTCCAGCAATCCAACTTTATCACTGCACCCAGCCTGTACCAAATTTCTCTAAAAAGAGGAAAAGGACGAATGCATCTGCCATTAAAAGGAGGCAGCAACTTGTTAACCAGAAATTGAAATTGTCTTTCTTTCTTACAGTCAACATCTTAATATTTTTGTTTTGTCTCTTTGTAACATCAATTTTAGCCCCATGACTATGATTCTTTCTTTATATTGCTGGGCTGATGTCAATGTAAAGTTTAACTGTGCCTGGACAGATCTATAATATGCTATAAATATCTGTTGTCTCTAGACTGTTCTATTACATGTACATTCTTCTGCAGGTTTTCTACAACAACCCTGAGGTCACCAGAGCGCTGTCTCATAAAAGGTATACAACAAACGAAGGACAAGCATACGTGATGATTGTAAGAGAAGCCGCATTTTGTTTCTTTATCCTTATGTATAAATTTTTGAAATAATGCCGCCGTGTCGGAGACGGTTTGCTCTTATTTTTCAAACAGTTATGCATTTGCATTTATTCACATTGTGCAGTCTTAGTTTTTCATTTCTTATGTGAAAAAAGACCATCTTACAACGCATTCGAAAGTTGCATTTACTGATTGTGCATTGGAGAATGTAAAATTTTATATATAACAACAGTAACAATACTCATTATGCCATTCTTATTTTTTCGTGATATTTTCGATTTTAAGATATGCTGTCTTCAACAAGACCTTGAAGACTTGTTGCACGAGGAAAAGGGGGACAGCAACCTCACCCAAAAACAAACAGAAGATAGATCTGGTAAAAAAAAAAATCAAGAAATTAGCTTACTATGACATCAATCCTATCAAATAATACTGTGTTTTAAACTGATTCTAAATAGCTTTTTTTTTTTCATTCATATAGTTCGCGCCCCTCATACCCTACATTATATCTCTAAAAAATTTGGTGTAGTGCCAGTGACTGTAAGCATAATATGAATAAACTTACATGTCCGTGGTTGCAAAGGGAGAGAAGTTGATGTTGCCATACATTAAAACCATTGCACGCCCAGTTTGAATACTTTCCTCTTTAAAATATGCATCGATTTATTGTTGTGAAATGTGCAGTTAAAATTTATTCAGTCATAAAGGTTCCATTACTGTAAAATAATGCTAGTAACTAACTTCTTTGTAAAACTTGTATTTGACATATTGTCTTGTAAGCGCTATTTTCAACATTAAATACCTCTTTTCTGAGAGAATTCTTTTATCCGTTTTTGTCTCATTCTCTTCCATAAGCATGTCCTGTGCTTGTTATTATGTTCCCATGTGTTCCTGTTGCATTAACGTGTGTTACCAGGGGATTTTCTATTCACTCTACAAATTCTGAATTTCGAAGGGGGGGGGGGGGTAACTTCAGGACAGTATTACGAAATAAAGGTGAGTCTGAAGCTCAAACAATTATCATTTTTGGGATCCCCAAAAAGATTTCCTTGCAACAGGTATATAATATTCCATGATTAGGTCTACATTGTTTTTCAACATTTTTGGGATATTTACAGACCACAAGCGTGAAACCTGCCTTAAATGCTTGTCCTGCCCCTTTGTAGACATTGTATTAGTGTAGGATCATTTTCAACCGAAACGAAAGAAATGTTGGATATATGTTAGTTTTGCCAGGTGATAAACACATTCTCGTCGTTTCATTAGTTGTAAAAATGTGAAACTTCTGATAATTTGGGAAAAGAAGTCTATAATAAAAATGCTATATAAATAAATCGCCTGCCTTCTATACATGGCGTGGGTAAGTGTTGGTGGTAATGCCGTAACAGCCAGTAATCAGAACTTTGGTCTATCACAAGTGGTATTCTAAATTTCATCATAAAAACGACTGAGTGCCCAACGAAGCTTATGTCACCAACATTTCTGATAAAACTGTTTGCTTAGTTACTCACTGTAATGTGAACATGTTCTAGCCCATTTACTATGCACTTAACGAGTAAGTGTGGGGGGTGGTTGGTGGACGCTCCTGGTAGGGTTTCCTTCTATCTATCATTCTGTCATTATTCTGTGGTCCCGTTTCTTCCTAGACCGTTATCGTGTCGATCTGCTTTCTCCAAAGTCAAACTCAAACTACGAATAACTGTGATTATGTGATCTAAACTTGTATTTATCTATGCTGCCCACATAAATTGACTTTTTTTTGTGTGGTAAAACTTAAAAGAAACCAGTCACATAAACGAGAGGATCATGAATCTTTTATACTCGCTGTCCATAACGCTTTGCGTGACTTGCCCAATTTGTGGGTTGTACAGTCTCAGACAGCGTCCTACGTCAACCCTACACAAGATTTGTACAGGATTTCTGAAGGTTTGGTAGTGTTACCGTGGGGGCGGATTTCCTATATCAAACCGACGGCAGGGCGATGTCATAACCAACGTGGGAACGATGTCATTCCTGTGAGTAAGCTTGATCAGTCGGACTGTCTCATGATTGCTGTTGGGGGTGTTGCAGTGGACAACGAAAAAGTACTAAGTGTCTACAGAAACAACTACATAAACATGTTCAGTGGAGAAAAAAAATGGGCAGAGGTAGGCTACACCAATGTGTTTATTACTTGAAATCCTTATTTCCATAGGTGAAGAATGAAACATTAAAATTTAACATCCTATTTTAAATAGAAAATGCACCTCACCTTTTGTAGAGTAGCTGCCAACTGGTCAGACTCACTTTATAGTGTAGAAAATCTTTGCTGCTCTTTCATCTCCCGCTTTCAGCTTCATGTGAGGATGCAATTTACTGTTAAATCAGCTGACAGACTTCAGTGTTCATTTACTTGGTTTCGTCTTGTTGCTCATTACAGACTGCCAATAATTACTGACTGACGTGTCACCCAGGAGTGATTAAGCCTTGCCCCAGGTTTATTTTTAAACCATTATCGTATTTGTCACGAGCAGAGTTAGGGTCTTGGGGATGTTACGACTGCACGAGAGGCAGCTAACTCACACTCGGACACAACCACACAAGAAAAGTACTAAATAACTAGAGCGTATATATGTCAGGCCGGTCAGGCCATAGTTTACATAAATATTAATAACAAAACAAAAGACAATAGAGGTATATATTCAAACCAAAAACTCTAATTAATAACTTAACCAATGATATTCATGTAGCTATGGAGGTACTGCAATCAATAGTAAATAGGTATATTATACGAAACTGGATATCAATTTAAAGTGACAGTTGAGTCGCCACTGGCCAGTCGCCAGGCAAACTCTCCATAAATCATATGGGCTTAAATGTTAGGAGAGCCCCAGTACGTTCAAAGCCTACAGAAGCACTCTTCGGCTTGTAGGTAATTTAAGCAGTTGCCAAAAGACTATATTTTATGCACAATCACTATTCAATTCATCAACAATGTGCTATATTATTCCAATCATACTATGGCAATAGATCTATCATACAGGACACTCGTGGTCGAGTGCCAGCTGGGGTTTCCTTAGTCTTCCTATGAGGCTGTAGTTCTCTCTCTATCTCCGATCTCTATTATACTTGAATAATTAAGATATATTACCATTGCTCACGCCTACTGAGAGGCGCGAACATCAAAATAGCGCAGCGTGGGCTTTCAAAGGTCAGCCCACTCAGACCTTTCTTTCTAGAGCTCAGTCAGTCCGTTAGCAAGGACTTCTTAGTCTTCAGACCACACAGTTCAGGTACTGGCCAACCGGAGATACTTCACGAAACGATGCTTCTCTCGTCTGTATTCACTAAATCTGAACGTTACACGATGTTATATACTATCTAACTACCCAGCGTGCTAGTCCGCTGGCCCAATTAGTTCAGCTATCTCATAGGTCGAAACCTCCCACCATTTTAATTGTAGTAATACGTCTGCACTATTCTACCAGCCAGTTAACGTGCAAAACTTGTCTAGTCATGCTTAACAATGTCAACTGTCCCCACCTTGTTTCACCCCTACTCCATTACTTATTAATCACGAACATTAAAACCCACAAGCGTGAATCTAACAGTTTAACTTTACATTTATTTACTCACCAACTATAATTTGGCGAGGACCGTTCAAGGCCACCAGCCAATTTCTCATGGCCCTGGTAAACAACAACAACTCACTCTCTGCGTGAGTTTTAACAACATCTGAATCATGACAGTATTGTCTTTCGGCTCTTACGTGTTCATCGGGGAAATCCGTTTTAGTTTGTCTTTCTGGCATCTGGATCGTTTCCAGAAAACGATATTTTTAGATCTGTAGCAAGACTGCAGATTGTGATGGGAAACTTTGTATATCAGAGAGAGGAGGGTGTAAGCACAGGTGTATCCTGGGCAATGCCAGGTATCTCAGATAGCAGTTTAAAAAAATGTAATGGCTATGGTATAGCACCGTTATCACTGTCTTTCGAAATACACGATCTTGCCTGAAGAGTGAGCACTGTTTCGTCTCCCTCGGTAATCGATTTCTGATAATGCAATCATACTATTAATTAATATAATAGCTTCCCGGTCACATGAATGTATAATGAGCTCAGGTCAAAATCATTAATTCAAGCCCTACAGTTTTATTTCAGATTTGAGTGAAGTTTGGACTAGGATAGTTTGATCCACCGTCACATGCTGGGTCTGGTGCAAGTGTTAGTCTATAGATTCTGTTCTAGATTTATGTACTGAGATATCCATTTACTAACTGGTTAGAGGTTTATGGGGTTTACTTTTTGACTTAATCATCAGGTTCTGTCGATTGACAAATAGCTTGGGGAAAGGGGGGGGGGTGCTTGTTACAATGTTAGACTTTCATGCAGAAAGGAAAAATCTGCGAATCCGCTATTTGTGAATAAATTTTGTAGATCTCTTATTGAAAATTTTCACCTGGTTTTCTCCTTCTTGTTGAGGTAATTTCAGGCGTTATTTGAATGAATTTCCATCCAACAACATTACAACAACAATAACAGTAGTAGCAGCAGCAGCAACAACAATAACAACAAGAAAAACACCAACACCAACAACAATAGCAACAACAACAACAAAAGCAGATTTATTTACATGTTCATTGTGTTCTAAAACAATGCTATTGAAATGAAAGAAGTTAAATCAAATGCCTGCTCTTAAGTTTTAACCGAGAAGAATGCAGCGAAGAAAATCAGATAAAAAAAAAAAATTAAGTCAAATGTTTAATTTTTAGTTCGACTGAATCACTGATTAAATGGATTGCATAATAATATTTAAGATAATGAAGGGAGGCACCAGGAAGAATTTTTCTTTCATTATTTGTTAATGGTACCTACTTTTCTAAACATTCATTCATATGAGGGAATTTTTGTATTTGTATTTTGTATTTTTGTTTTGTATTTCATATATCATCGGTATACTTCTTTGATCCCATTTAGGAAATTTGCCACATAAATAATAATAATAATAAAAAATGTCTTCCCCAGTCTTGTCCAACTGTTGTCTTCAAATTAAAGCTTAAATCCGAACAGGATAAAAAGGAAGACTTGAGATTTTCCTATTAATGATACATACATCCCACGCTCAGTCTCACACTTTCATCTCGGGACTGTCATTACTGTGTTAAAGAATATAAATATATCTTTGTAAATATACAGCCCGTGGATGGGATAATAACATCTTTACACAGGAACGTGAAACTGTCGTGCCAGCGACATCAGTATCATATAAAGAGAGCTCAACTCAGTCTTGGCTCATCTCTCATTATAGCTGTAATTTGAATGAACAAATTTTTAGGTCAGTTTGAGTATAACTGTAGAAATTATATGATGACAAAACAAAATGGGCTTTGGGATTCCCTAGTATCCCCCAAACCAGCCCACAAACACACATGAGCTCAGAGTGGGTCACCTGTCATCTACTGACAAACGTTGCATGAAGAAAATTACCAACGTGCTGTCTAGAGATAAAAGTACAAAATCTGTGGTATCAAAGCAGTATTCTGGGCACAACGTTAAAGTATACCCCCCCCCCCACACACACACACGAACCAAGGGGGAGGGAGGCGAAGAGTTATATGAAGCAAATGTTAGACTTAATAGACAAGAACAGTAAAAACAATTACATTACATCGATCTACGACATGGACGTTTTCAGATGTCAGCTCATTCTTTAGGTCAAACAAGTAACAATGAACAATCATTCGAAAATGAATCAATGGCTATGAGAATGAGGACCAGAAAGTGGGCAACTGACATTTCAGATTGCTGAGCGTCAACCAACCAGAAAAAGTGAAATGAAGGACGGCCATGGCGAACATTATTATGCTCAAACCCTCGAGAAACGAAGAATTTTACCGACGAGAAACCGACAGCAAAGATTATAATTTATAGTTCAGCCATTCCTTGTTTCCACATTCTCATATTCTCTTTTGATTTGTCGTTTAACAAAGTCATGTGTTACATATTATCTGTCAGATACAATGGAAATATTGATCTTTAGGGGAACAATGAAATCTTTATATGACCAAAAGCAAAATGTAACCAGCACTCGATTCAGTTTTGTTCACGGCCGATGATTATTTTAGACCAAATCAATAAATTTTCACATCATATGTTTGATCATGTTGTAGGAAACAAGGAAGTTTTAATTTGACCTTAAAGCACCAAGACATGCAAGACACAGAATCCAACATGAGCTCAATCAATACCAGTCAGCTATTATCTGTTAAGAAAATAGACATATCAAAAGTATTAATTTGCTTTGTGCAAGAAACAAAACAGATTGAGTGTGTAAATAACAACCCCAACTCAATCAGAAACAAAAAGTATAGTTATCTTCATAGACAAAAAGTATACAAAACTGAACGAAACGAAATTTTACCACTAATCGCCATACACTTATAGATCTAGACATTAAAGGATAACACGATTAGTATTAATAGGATCTAAAATGACAATCTAAACATACGCTGGTATACGATTCTGAGCTTGGGTACTTTGGAAATGGTTTTTAACTTGGTTTAGGCTTATTACTTTTCAGACGGTGTTGGAAAATTCAAAAGCAAATTTTTACATTCACAGTCACACATGATTTATTGCCGGACTGTTTCCCAATGGCCAGTAATGGATTAAAGTTCTTCGACTGTGAAATGTCTCATGCTGTGCCGGGACATGGTAAAAAAAAAAATTCAATTTCTGACATTTGCTGATTGGCAGTTCTGCTTCAGGTGTTTGGAACATGAGCTTACGCTGAAGTTTGGATGGTAGTCCTGTCTGTTTGACGCAGTTCTCTCTCTGAGGACCGCCCCCGAGAGCCGAAGACACAGCTAGCTATAAAAGCCAACATGATCAGTGGCCGTGTTCACTTCATGTCTTGTTGGAGGAACGTGACTACTTTCATTTCTCTCATGTCTTTATCTCCCTGTTCACAATAAATTGTCATTATCACTTAGACTAGTCTTAACACAAGGAATAGAATAAAGGGTGTCGGTCAATTTGTCTGTTTATCCAATTTGCTTGTTTGTTTAATCTTGTGTGTATGTGTGTGTGTGTATGTTGTTGCTGAATAATAATTTTTCTTTTTAAAGGGAGACATACTTGAGAATTGTTCTTTAAAATTCTCTTTCGAGAACTTTCTCATACAGATATTATGACAATGATCAAAAGATAATGCGTGAAAACAATAACCTAGACTAACTACCCTGAAAGAAAAGGTTTCTGATTAATGCAATGAAATGACAATAAAATGGATTATAAAAAAAAAAAAAAAGTTAATTGTTACACTAAAACACAGATAAAAAGGTAGAGGTTTATGTCACCGACTCTGCACTTAATGAACGTTTCACACAGGATATATCCACACTCTTCCAAAATTACTCTAAGTAAAATGTTACTAAAACTTGTCCTATATTCTGAATCTGTAATCTTGACGATGATGGTCCTAAACCGAAGAATGTCTGGTCTCTTGAGAAACTGGACTCCACAAAGATAATGTTCTTCGTCTTAAATTCACTAAAGGTTACACTGTCAATACTGTCCTGGGCATAGCTACAGGATACACTCAATTACAAATATGTCCTTACTCCACATAAAATGCACTGTTCACATCCACAAGATGACTACTAGTACTATATATAACTAACTGTCCTGTTAAGGCTCTGGTCACAGTCACAGGATACACAATATGATCGAAATGTCGTAACAATATGCACAGGATACTTTAAAACAGGTGGTTATTTTAATTTATGGTCTTGGCCTCTAGCCTTCCCGCTGTCCTGTACAATTAACAGACACGCCGGGTACAATGCTCTACACGCGGACAGAAGCCTGCCTGGTCACGCTGAGACTTACAGGTCTAACACTGCCACAAGAGGCGAGTACAACACTGGAAATTAATGAGTTCCTTACGATATGTATGTCACGCATAATGTGTACAGTTGCCTAATGTGTACATTAGGCACGTCCTCTGCCTATTGTTTAACTTAGGCAAAATGCTTGCCTAATGTGCACATTAGGCAAGGTTTTCAGAGTAGGCAAGGGCATTTTGCCTAATGTGAACAGAGACAATGTTTTCAGATTAGGCAAGGCCATTTTGTCTAATGTGAACAGAGTTATGAAAGTATCAACTCACTTGAGTGAAACTATAAACAACAAGCTTAACCACACAACAATGTGCCTTAGTCAGTGTGTTGCCAGTGAGTGAAGTGAATTCAGACCTTGGATCACACAACACTATGCCTTAATCAGTGTGTTTCCATACATGACTTGAAATTCAAGAGGTCTACAGACGTGTGCACACTGTCTTTTTTTTAAATTCCATTTCAATTTTGGTTTGGATTTGATTCTGCAATCTACCACAGAGCGTGATTTGATCGAAGGTAAATATTACTTATGTGATGTATCTCTCTGTTGTTTCAGTCTGCTATTTTATTGCTGTTGTTGTTGTTGTTGTTGTCGTAATTGTTGTTATTGTTGTTGTTGAACACACGAGACGTCACTGTGAATTCAAAACAAGCCGTGGTGATAATCTAAAGATTTAAGGTAATTAGGCCTACGTTATTGTTGTTGTTGAACACACGAGACGTCACTGTGAATTCAAAACAAGCCGTGGTGATAATCTAAAGATTTAAGGTAATTAGGCCTACGTTATTGTTGTTGTTGAACACACGAGACGTCACTGTGAATTCAAAACAAGCCGTGGTGATAATCTAAAGACTTAAGGTAATTAGGCCTACGTTATTGTTGTTGTTGTTGTTTTTTGTTTTTTTTTGTTCCCGCTGTTGCTGTAGCTAAGTTTTTTTCCTTTCTATTTTTTGTTTCTTCAGCAACATCAAATGGACCGAACTGCCTTCGAGACTAAGCTGAGGGAAACTCTGGAGGGCAAGGCTTCCAATGTTGTTCTGCAATCTACCACAGAGCGTGATCAAGTCATCGAAGAGTTACTCAGAATCAATTCTGTGGGTGCAAAGACAACTTCTGATTTCAACTGCAAAAGAAGGTTTGAAATTTTTACGTGTCGGCAATGCGGACAGACTCATTCGCCGAAGGAAAGAGCCAGACGCTGTTAATTTTAAGTTTGTTGCTTCCCTTGAAGAAGTCTTTGACATTGTCAAAGTTGCTCACGAGACTATTGGACATGGGGGTGGTAAGAAAACAATTGCAGAAGTGAAAAAAAAGTATTGTAACATCACCCAAGAAGCATCTTATCTGTACATATCGTTTTGTGAACACTGCCATCAAAAGAAGGCAAGAAAGTTGCCAAAAGGTCTGGTAGTTAAACCCGTGCGCAGTCATCACATTTTTTCCAGGTGTCAAATTGATCTCATAAATTTTCAAACTTTGCCTGACGGTGATTTCAAATATATCATGACTTATGTGAACCATTTCAGCAAATTTTGCATATTGCGTCCACTTGCGTCAAAAAGAGCAGAGGAGGTGGCAGCCAACCTTCTTGACATATTTCTGACATTCGGGGCACCTGCCATTTTGCAATCAGACAACGGGCGAGAATTTGTAAATGCCGTTGTTGCGGAGCTATCAACCCTCTGGCCAGAAATGAAATTGGTGACTGGCCGCCCACGGCATCCCCAGAGCCAAGGTGCGGTTGAGCGCCTGAATGGAGTTATTCAGGATAAACTAGTGATTTGGATGAGAGAAAACAATAGTAAAAAATGGCCAGTGGGTCTCAAATTTGTGCAATGGCAAATAAACATTAGCCAACACGAAACTACCGACTTTAGTCCATTTAAAATTATGTTTGGCAACGATCGGCAAGTTGGACTGGGGTCGTCTCTCCTGCCAGGTACAGACGTATAGACCACGCTTTGCGTGAAATATCGACCGAAGAAGATATTGAGGCATTTTTAGAAACCAGAGGGGGAGATGTAAGAGAGACAGAGGAAGATGACGACACAGAAACAGCAGCAATGGGAGAGATAATGACAGAAACAGAAGCAGTCACCGAGATGGTTGCTGTGACTGAAGATGCAGTGAGAGTGGAAGAAGCAGATACGATGACTAGTGCAATTGTGACAGAAAGTGACGCAGACACATATGTATTGGCACACGAAGACGTAGAGATGGCAGAGGAAGATGACGACACAGAAACAGCAGCAATGGGAGAGATAATGACAGAAACAGAAGCAGTCACCGAGATGGTTGCTGTGACTGAAGAGGTGGCATCACCCACAGAGGACAATGAAGTGGAAGATGATGAAGCCACTACAATGGCAGGAACATCAACATCAGCGGCAGTGGGAGCATCAGACATAGACTATTTCCGGCAAAGAAGAAACATCGCCAATGCAGGGCAATCGAAGGCAGCAGACAGAATGGCACGTCGCGGGAAACAACTGCTTAGGCCATTACTTGTTGGACAATGTGCAACGCTTCGAGTTCCCGACGTGGATCGAGGCCCAGCAGATCCAAAAAATATTCTAGTGGTCGTCATCAAAGAACAGGATGGTCTGTACACAGTTGGTTGCCGCGAAGGAATACTGCATTCCAAATTTACATCAGCTGATCTGGATCGTATAGACCACGCTTTAATGACAGTCAATGATGTTCCTGAGGTTTATTTATCATTGAGATCAGCAACAGCAAAGGCAACTGGTGGTCAAGGCTTTCAGAAATGCCAATGCAAAACAGACTGTACGTCAGGAAGGTGCACCTGCTTAAAAAAACGAATGATGTGCAACTCTCGTTGCCATCCCGGCAGAGCATGCAAAAACGTCTGAAAACTATGTATTATATGTATTATAAGTGCATTAAATTATGTGATTTTGTCCCTTTGCATATTGGACATTTGATGCTTTATAATTGTTTCCCAATATTTTTAATAAATGTTCTTCTTTTCAAATTGTTCAATATGTCTCAAAGCTATTGTAAACATTGTAAATGTTATGTGTATCCTATTCTAAAAAGTGAGCGTGATATATAAATTTATTTACCAACTGTACACATTAGGCAATGTTATTCACTTTCTGTTCACATTGGGCAAAATGTGCCTGCATAATGTGAACATTAGGCAATTTTCTGCCTAATGTTGACAGCATTCAACATTAGGCAAACCATTTTGCCCAATGTACATGTAACAAATCCCAGACTGGGAGATGTACTGATTATGACAGGACGACAATCACGAACAGACAAGTATAACACTTAACAGAACAACCAAACAGGCTCACACATTTATTATACATAAAGATAACGATATATGTGCAATTACCTACATTATATTATTCAATTCAAATACCATCCAATGGTCATTTTTCCCAACATTCATTCTATCTCCGGGTCCACAACCCGATAGTACTTTCTAAAATATACCCCGGCCTCAGCCTCACATCAATATATGTACTACTTGCGGGCCTATCTTACTGGCTCCTGCTCAACCTAATCTCAATATCTTAATCTCACCTCAATATCTCAATATCACCTCAATATCGTAATATCACCTCAATATCGTAATATCACCTCAATAGATTAATATCACATTAATATCTCAATTCATAACGTCCCTGTCTGTGGCCAGACTGCCACGAATAATGTGCCCTCACTGTCCTGCGCGACAGCTTCGCTCAAGCTGGCCTGTGGGTAGCCTTCTGCTCAACCCCTGCATCTCCTTATGCTGGCCTATCCCCTGCACCAGTCTCTCCCCCACGGGTAGCCTCACGGCCCGACCCCGGCACCTATAAGAATAACCTTACATCTCTATAACACCACACAATTACTATCCACTTCACCACTCATTACGAAC
Organism: Onchidella celtica; assembly: GCA_963931925.1. NCBI lineage: Eukaryota > Metazoa > Mollusca > Gastropoda > Systellommatophora > Onchidiidae > Onchidella > Onchidella celtica. Next base: position 21,682,488 of record OZ007569.1, read on the forward strand.
CATCAAGCGTACACACAACAGTCCACTTTTCACTCACCACACATCTGCACTTCTCTACGGTAACACACCTCCACCGTATTACACAGTACTCAGACTCGCTACGAATCCATGATCCAAACTTACATCTATCGCTCATTGCGCACATCTCTATACACAGTAATCAATGACTTTCACATTCCTCACATATAACTTATTTACATCATGGTCATAGGAGAATATAGTACATCAATCATCATAATTATCAATCATAGTTCAACCTACCAGTCATCACTGGAAAACACACAATCTCCCGACTGCTTTCTTCACGTCTGTCCCCTTGGACTTCTTAACTTGCAGTGACTGTAAGCACACCGATCTCGCCTCATCCAACCCCCCCCCCCCAACTCACAACATTCCATGCTTTCCATTAATTGTGGGCCATGAGTTAATCTTACTCTACCCTCTTCTCCCCGTAACTATTGATCCTCGCCCACTCGCTCGTGACAGTACACATTGGGCAACTTGATGCCTAAAGTACACATTAGGCAATTGTACAAATTATGCGTGACATGTACAATATATGCACCTCGTACATGAGCTAACTTTAACTTTAAGCTTAGACTCACATGCCGCTCTAACCGAGCTTATTTCATGCTTTGACAAAGCAAGAAATATAATAATATACTATGACTAAGTCCTACGCGAACTTGAAAGTCATAAACGCTCTGTACACGAGCTACTAAACACACCGTATAGGCTATGTTAATATACGTCTGTGTCCTACAATAAGAACGACAGACAGGTACACCACTCTACGTGAGCAGGACCTCGCTCCACACGAGCTAACTTTAATACAGGCCTTAATAGACACTGTAATACACGCCTGAGTTCTAACAGGCAGGTACACTGCTTCGCACGAGCAGGACCTCGCAGTGGGTCTATTGCAAGCAGACTGACTACTCCAGATTTGCTCTGGAATATATACAGAAACTCAAAATTACAGAAAATTACAGAGGGGAAAATGGGAGGTTCTACCTAGCTCAAATTCGCGAGCCATAAAAACGTGCACAAAGATTCAACGGTGGCCACATTCGGACGCTGGGATATTAGGTGGACGGGTCAGAGATAATTGCACCACCCGCAGGTAGCCTGAGACATAACTTCGAACAATAGATCAGGAAGGTGGACCTATCGAACGGGCAAGTGGCACGGCATTTCGTTACACTGCATCGATTTTTGACAAAGAGCTACGTGGACACATTCATTTTCAACAAAAATCAGACTTTACTATTATTTATATTAAAAAAATTTTGACCCGGAAAAACAGACGCATTTCGTCGAGTAGAATCAAAAAACATGATTGGAAATTCCATCCTTGAACTCTCTTTACACATTGGTGATCGAAAATCAACGTAATCACATCTGTGTATATATATGAGTAAGTTCTATTAGTCATTGCATCGAATCCAAATGCTGCTTTTATTTAATGTAGCCTAGATCTAGATATATGGTTGGGCTTCCTACAAAAAACCTGCAAGATTTGTCTTGCCCGGGTAAGCTAGTTTTTTTTAAAATAATAAAACTAGATGAAGTTCCCGGCATTTACCGGGATAAACCTGTGAACTCACCATTCTATTTGTCACTTTTTGGCCTATAAAGCTTCCCACAATTATTCTACAGCCTTACTACAGATTTCATGCTCACCAGAGCACTACGCACCTATTATTTTCTGGTAGGGAAATTGCGCGCACCGAATTGAACGCGTGTCGATATATCGTTCCCGGTGCGGTGGGCTTATCATAGGGAGCCAAAACAAAGATCATTGTATTTTACTTTTTTACAACTTTTTATTTAAATACACCTGAAACTTGAATCAACACAATCGCTCAATACAAAAGCGATTGCCCTGGATTAGTTGACACTTAAGAAAATTCATTTTATAATTTTTGAAACTGTTATTTAGGCTGTAGAGTTGAGCAAAAAAAGGGGCAAAATTGCACCACAATGAATTACTCCCGCCACTATTTTTTTTTATAATAAGATAGCAACAACAATGTTTAAAGAAAAAAAAACTACACATACAGCAAGGGCTTATGGGCAGGATAATTCTAAAAGAGGCTGCATTAGAATTGGATTGATTCCATGTTGCTGTCAGGGTTGCTATACACTCCTATAATTTGCGACTCCTAGTACCGCAAGAGGCCCAGCTGCAGGGAATAAAAGCCTGTTTCGATAATTATTAATAATTACTGTTGCAGTGCCTTTTGAAAATTGTAACAGCTTTGTCAAGTCGCCTAAGCTTGGGGAAACTATGAGCACATCTGGCATTAAAGCATCTGTCAGAGAGAGAGAGAGGGAGGGAAGGAGAGATGGACGAGAGGGTTTGCTGAGGAGGACAAAAAGGGGGTGGAGATTGGAGGGAGACAAGGGAGATACATATTGGGGGACAGGGTAACGGGAGTGGGAGAGAGAAAGCGGTGGGATGGATAGAAGAAATTGGTAAAGGAGAGGGGGGGGGGGGTTCGGAAGAGGGAAGGAGGGCGGATTCAGGTTTATCCTTTGGCAAGGCCTCATCCAGACCTGCCCAGTGTATGTCAAAATACGCCCTTAGTACCGTTCGTAGAGGGGGCCCTTCAGCTTGTTATCAATAATTATATGTGTGGGACATAGGGCCTATTTAATTTACTTATAATTCCCTGCCCCTGATCCTATGGTAGATAGGATCGAGTACCTAGTCTTGTCGGACAAGAAAAAAAACAAAAAAACGGCCCGTGTACATGTTAAAGATACCTTGGCAGTTGGAAGTTGAGAAGAACAGGACTAACAAGGCCGGCTGGCAGGGCAATATTTAAAAAAAATAAAAGCAACTAATTCCTACCCCTCTGCCCCACCCCCAAGTATATAACTATACAAATACAACAACAACAACAACAACAACAACAACAAAAGATCTCTGTACACATGGAAACACTCTTATTTTTTACCACTAAATGGATTTTTGCCGTTTTTGTTTCCATACAGATGTAGAGATGTAAATGCAGTTTAAGTTTTGTGGAATAGGTGTAGCTGTATTTATTTGGGTCTTTTGGTAATTTGGGTTGACCACGGCTGCCCAGCAGAGCCCAGTCGTATGTAGTAAGGGCTTAAATGTAATTGTCACAGCTGCAACGTTTATAAATTATAATTATTTGGTGTAACCAGAATCTACATCCTTATTGTGATTCCAAATTCAAACCAAAAACGAGACAAGTGTTCTAATTAGCTAGCTAGCATTTTATTTTTAGGTTGTGGCTTTCTACATTACTTACACACAGACAGACAGACAAATAGACAGACAGCAGGCAGACAGACAGACAGACAGGCAGGTAGGTAGGCAGCCAGCCAGCCAGACAGACAGACAGACAGACAAGCAGGCAGACAGGCAGGTAGGTAGGCAGCCAGACAGACAGACAGACAGACAGACAGACAGACAGACAGACAGACAGGCAGGCAGGTAGGTAGGTAGCCAGCCAGCCAGACAGACAGACAGACAGGCAGGCAGACAGGCAGGCAGACAGGCAGGTAGGTAGGTAGCCAGCCAGCCAGCCAGCCAGCCAGCCAGCCAGACAGACAGACAGACAGACAGACAGGCAGGCAGGCAGACAGGCAGGTAGGTAGGCAGCCAGCCAGCCAGCCAGCCAGCCAGCCAGACAGACAGACAGAGAGACACAAAGGCAGGCAGGTAGGCAAGTAGGCAAGCAAGCAAACAGACAGGCAGATATTGAGGGGTGCTTTCAAATGCTTTATATTGAGTGATCTTTAATCAGGTAAATCTTTTACGGTGCATTAACATACAAACCTGTCTACCTGAGGAAGACAGTCAAATGTATTTACTAACTAAAGCTGCCAAATTACTGCCGGCCATCTTCTCTTGGAAAACTTGATCAAACCGCTCATTCTGAGATGCGGTAAAATACTCTCTCCAGCCTCCGATGGTCCCCCTACAGATCAAAGTATCAACAGGACAGTCGAAACGAGCTCCCTCCTCCTGAAACTTGTTCCTGAAGAGGGTTTCTTTCATATTCTTGAACTTGGTCAGGTGAGCAATCTCCTCTGCAAGCGCTTTTGACTTCCCTAGAAAAGCACACAACGCCTTGATGCTTTGAACAGGGTTCAGCATCATTTCTTCATAGCAGTGTGCATGAATTGGATAGCCAGGGTTTTCGTTTATAAATTGCTCAGTTGCCAGCACATGGTCAAACCAAGGCCCGTAGAAACCGTCTCCATTGATGAAAAGCTCAAAGTACTCATCCCATGTCCCTCTGGGGAGGAGAATTGCAGATTGTGGATAAGTGGAAATCAGCCGATAGTGAGAGACTACAGCGTCTTTGGGATTTCTCATCAGATACACAATTTTCACGCGTTTCTTTGTAGCTTCCAGTGGTAGATGATGGATTTGGTAGTGAGTACAGAAATATCTGGGTGGTGTCATCTTGTCTATCTTATCCCGGATCCCGTCTCCCAATAATTCAAACATGGAGGTCATCAAGGAAGTTTTACCAAACACAGCCTTTTCCTTCATTACCATACGGATCACTTCGAGCGCCCAGTGATTACCTGTGCGGGGGAAACCGATGCAAATAACGTCATCTTCATGCATTTGCAGATTCTGGACGACGTCAAAATGCTTACCAACGTCATTCACGCAACCGAACGTCATATAGTTGATGCCATTGACTCGTTGCACTTTCTTGTCTTCCATGGTTTCTGGGAAGGGAAGAAGACCAGAGTATACTATTCAAATAGCCAAGTGATACTGAAAAGAAAAACAAAAAACAAAATTGAAATCGACGGAACAGTGGAAATAAAAAGGATTAAAGTCAAGCTCGTGATTAATTTTTTTTACTGAGTTTGCATAACTTACCATATCGCTCAATTCATAAACAAGACCCCTGAAATTATTGAAATCAATAATCTGTTACAAAATCTTCATACACTGTCCAACAGGAAACATGGATTTGTTCTCTGTTGGAACAAACATCAACTAAACTCCACTTTATCCAAGATCAACTTAGACAGTGGACCCATGCAGGTGCTCGATCCAACCTACCATAGGATCAAAGACAGGAATCCCGAACCCCGAACAAAAAAAAAAATTCCAACATGCCTGTGCTTACCGCGGATCGAACCCGGTACCTTCGGCATGAAAGGCTAGCACTTTGCCTCTTGACCAACGTGTCCCTGGGACCTCGTCCCTCCCGATTCAAACCCAACAGATACATTTCACAAAAAGACAGACTACATATTAAATATGATGTAAATGTTTTCACAGCATTATTCATGACAATGCGCGTGTTAATTATTCATTATGAAACAGAAAGCATTCCTTATCAAATACACCTTTTAAAGAAATTGGCCTTTGCTGTTCATAATACCCACCTACGCATGCTGTTGAACACGTCAGTGGCTATCCTGTATTTGGCGACATTAGTTTTTGTTTGTTCTATCCCCATTTTCTGTAAAACTGGAGATCTTTTAGTATGTGTAGAAGAGGCATAACAACAATGCACACTTTGACACTTGTTTAAAATGCGTTGTGTGGCATTTATCAAGTTGTTCACAGTTCTGAGATAATTATAACTCCTTTTCATAATACAAAAGCCGCAAACGTTCAACGTCGGATTTTTCAGTTGTGCAAAATGTGGAGTTGGAACAAACAAAAACTGAGGTCGCGATTTCCCGTGATTTTGTGATTTGCCCCCCAATCAGTGTCTTCACATCCCCCCCACCCCTACCCCACATTGTCTTTCATCGTTTTGGCCCCCTTACACCATTTTCTTCGTTTTCGCCCCCTAAAAATCAAACTCGTCCCCGAGGGTGATATCTCCCATATGGAGAACCACTGACCTAAAGTTTTGTTTCTATGACATGAGTTTTGTTATTTGAGCTAAATATTAAACATTTTTTTGAGCTGGCTGAGACCACCGCTGATGAGTCACAAAGGAAACTAATGTCATATTCGTATTCAGCACCTCAAAATTAGCAAAGTCGACGCGCAAACCACCTGGTTTAAGTGCCTATTTATCGTTTTACTGAAAATAAAATGAATTCCTATCTTTTCATTCCGGTCTGGTGTGTTTTGACCTAATGACCTGACCCCTTCCCTTGTTTCGAGTATCGGTTTATTTAAAAATAAAAAAGCCCCTAGCCTTTTATTTCCACCTTGTGTCCTTGGAGTGTTTCGTATGACCTGACCCGCTCTCTCTGACACATTTTGTTGTAGATCTAGTAGAAGTGTTTGATTTTGTCACATTCAAGATGGAAGATGAAAAACTTATTGAAGAGGTATTCAAGTACAAGTTTATTTATGACAAAAGCGACCCAAAACACTGCAACAAAGATTACCTGGGAAGACGTGCAAACGAAGATTGTGTCATTCTCAAGTACTCTTTAAATTTCACAGCATCTTGAGCAATATCAGGAAACAAATGGTGGCACTCACCACATCTAGCTCGACCTATAGGATGTACCCAATGTTTATGGAATCTATGCTTAGCCCTTCTCCTTCTTTCTAAATGTGCCCATGAAAAGGCTAGCCTCCTCTTTTTCTTGCAAGAGTCATCATTCCTCTTCATTCAAGTTCAGCAGTGCTGAGCCTAGGGATCACACACACACGGGCTGGTCGGGTCGTGTCCGAACAGTCGGTCCGTTTTGGCGGACACTCTTGCGGGAAAGGACCAGACCAGACTTTTCAAATAAGAACATTACTCACACACACACACTATCAGAACAATTCATTAGGAAAACTAACAACAGCATACTGCATCAGGAAACACTACTACTTCGAATGGCGGATGGCAAAAAAAAAAAAAAAATCGTCTACAGCGCTCTGTGTTTGTTTTTAATACATTATACAGTGTTGGAAAGTGGGGGATGGGGGGAGGGGGGCGTTGAGTTTGAGAGTGACCTGATTTTTCACATGTGGCAAATGTCTGATGTACCGGAAATCATACTGGCATCTATGGGTGGATCGAACCAACTTCTCGTGTGCAACCGCGCCTCAAGCCCCGTTCATGCTATGGACACACACACCACACACGTGTATATCAGTTTTATTGGCACATATTAATTGCTTCAGAAATGGCTTCCAGGAGAGACGAGTTAATCGTTTTGTGTGCTCTTTCTGTTCATTTTGTGATGAACAGACGAAGGAAGAAGAGATCATTGTGTGCCAAAAATTGGTTTCTAAAAAGATCTAAATATAATCACACAAATTTGTTTGAAGAGTTGAGAGTATATACCCAACGCATGACTGAAGACATTTACTTAGAGCCTCTAGGAGAAAGAAGCAGTGTAGTGTGTTGAGCGCTTCGCCGGCGCTCCATTCTGCTCTGTGGTTGACAGGTTTCTTCTGTAAAGCGCATAGAGCATTTTTAAAATGGATATGCGCTATATAAAATAATAATAATAATAATAATAGGAGTTTGGGATTATTTCTTTGTTTGCACGAATTGTACCAGTACCTTATGCTTTGTCTTTTAAAATCCTATTACTATAGTCTTTTCATTTGAGCTTCCACAAACATTCGTATGATTTGTAGAGTTCAATAAATGTCAGAATATTTTCTCTAGACTAGGAAGCCATCTCAAGTCTCACAATTAGGCTATTTCAAAAGACGAATAGATGTAGACCAGAGATCTGCTTATCCCTTGATACCATTCACAATAGCAATTAGCACTGTAAATGCACTGCATATAATTATTTACAAGATCAAGACCGAGGGCAAGCGAGGGGAGGGGGGAAACACGGTGGCGCGTGCTGGCATGACGAGAAAACACCAAACAGAACTTGGCCTCCTTCAAGCCAAGCTGACTGTAGCCAACTTCCTTTGCTCAAGCTTCAAGTCACGCCACAAGCCGCCAGTACCATTCTGCATGTATCAAGTAAACTTGCCATGCATACTTGTAGGTGTGTGGCCAGCTTTAGCTGTGCGTTAATCGCTGAGTTTTGTGGATGACCCTGGGCATCAAAGCATCAATGACAACCCATGTTTTTGTGCTCATTCCTGAAGTGGTGTCTTTTGTTTTTTTTTAACCATTCGAAGAAAGAAGCAGTTACTAGTACATTACAATAGTCCATCTTTGTAAAGAATTTAGAAATGTTTAGAGAGAGAGAGAAAAAAAGAAAGAGACAAAGAGTGCGCGAAGAGAAAAAAGAAAGGGAGGGAGAAAAGGAGAGAAAGAGAGGAGAGTGAGAGGGGGAGGGGTGAACCTGGCAAACCACATTGACTCTCCATGTTGTTATGGAGGAGGGGAAAAAAATACAGGTAACAAACAGTCTTTACAATGAACTGAAACTGTAAAGGAACGCCAATCCATTCCAAAAACGACAAACAGAGAAACATTTAACACGCTAAACGAATCTGCTCACTGAATCGACCACACAGCAACCGAAAATCAATCAACCGAATTAGCGACAGGGCGAGAAAAAGAGTCGAATATGTCATAATTATGATGTTAAATATGTTAGTATTTTATTCAACAACTGCAGGTTAAGAAGTTTTGTCGACGTTATTAATCTGCTGGACCCAGTGCTGAATGTTTGATTAGGGAGTTCGCAAAGTTTCATGTAATCCTGTAATCGTCACATTAAACTGTTCTTGGAAATATACGTCAGTCTAGGCAAAAATCTACTTTTTTTCTATCTCTCATAATTAGCTAATAGTAATACAAACTGGACTGGCTGTGTTAAGAATACAAGTTGACAGATAATAGTTGTCATTGTTCTGTCGTTTAATAAAAGATTCTAAGGAAGTTTGGATGTCCTGGGATGTGGATGAGCTTTTACAATGGAATTGCCTCAGGTTATTAAATTATATGATTTTATGTAGGATGCGTTCCCTTGTCGTGTTAGTTAATTGGTTGGTGATTTATTAGCTCATTAGTTATTCATTTGCGTGGATGTTGCATAAAATTACAAATAAATGCAGTTTTGTAAAAATATGATAACAAATAACATGTACTTTCAGTGTTATGTTAAGCAGGATAAAAATGTATTTTTAGTTTTAAAAACTGTTAGGAAAATTGCGATTTTATTTCAATAATCTAGGACACAAATGTATTTTTATTTCAATAACATAGGATGAAGATGTATTTTTATTTAATAAAGTAGGGTTAAAATGTGTTTATATTTCAACAAAGTAAGACAAAGATGTTTTAATTAAATAAAGTACCATAAAGATGCATTTTTAGTTCAATAAAAAAAAAATAGGATTAAGATATATTTTTACTTCAATAAAGTAGGATAAAATCTGTTTCTATCGGATTGTGAAATTACACCGGCCCATGCATTGTCAATGTCATCTGGCCCAGTTGTTGCAGTTTCCTACTGTAGCTGCCGTTGTTACTCCTCCACCCAGTTGTCCTGTACACGAGGGCAGTAAGAAGCACTTCTCTCACATCGCTTGAGATCAGGGTGGTAGACCATCTTCTCCGTGAAACGATCACCGTTTGGTTTGACGTACCAGCCAAGAGCACAGTCTCTGTATAATGTTAAGAGGTGTTAGTGAAAATGTGAGTGCATGAAAATGTATGACATATCAGGTTAAATGTGAATGTAATACAAGGCGCGTCAGTGTAAAAGTAAGCACACTGGAAGAGTATCAGTGCAAATGTAATGCAAAGCGTATCAGTGTAAATGTAATGTAAAACGTATCAGTGTAAATGTAATGCAAAACTTATCACTTTAAATGTAAGTACAATGTAAAACGTATCAATACAAATGTAAGTACAATGTAAAACGTGTCAGTACAAATGTAAGTACAATGTAAAACGTATCAGTGTAAATGTAAATACAATGTAAAAGGTATCAGTGTAAATATAATTACAGTTTAAAACGTGTCCGCGTAAATGTTAGTACAATATAAAACGTATCAGTGTATATGCAAGTACACGGGAAGACCTGCACAATGTCTTTACGTGAATGACTGTCCCTAAATGTACATTTATTTGTCAAACGCGCCAGGAATAGGCTGTTTGCCAGGGAAAATGCTTTAAATTTTAGTTTGATTTCCTATCGCCGCTACCCGTAACAGGGGCGCCCTTGCCAGTGGCAGGGGCGTCATAATAATTTTCTAGGTGGGGCGAATGTTCACGGAAGTCAACATGTAGGACCATAGTTATGCGGAAACTAAACTCTTTAGTTTTCAAACTATCGGCTTATATAACATGGGTGTCCAAACCGCAGCTCGCGAGCCACATGTGGCTCTTTGGCCTCCAATGTGCGGCTCCTGGAAATAAGATGGCTCGGCTCTTTTTTCATCAAAACAGTTTAAGAAACTGTAGGCATGAGTAAATATTGTCGCATACATGTATTACCTAATAGTTATATCCTAATATTTGTATAAACTTTTTTTAACAAACTGTGCTCATCACAATAAAAATCTGCGTGTGTAAATTTCGTTCATATCTTGTGGCTCTCGAACATTTGAAGTTTTTCGTATGTGGCTCTTACATTAAGCAAGTTTGGCCACCACTGTTATATAATGTGAAAATATAGAGAAAGCCAATTATTCTGCGAGGTCCTCAGGCCAAGTCTCTCTCTATGAACTGCGTATGATTCTTTAAATATGTGGAACTGTTGGCGTTAACAGATAATAGATGAAGAGTTATTGAATAACAGTGAAAATTGATTTTTTTTTTACCTGACATAGATGTAACCGTTGGAGCAGGTAATATAGATTCCTTTCTTACAGCGAGGGAAACATGCTGGGTAGTCGCCATTGGGTAAACCATCACAGTTTTTGGCATTCTCTCTTATACAAGCTGGGGAATACAAGTGACACTCATCTCGGTGACAATGTACAGCTATAACTGTACAAAATACAGTTACATCTATTGCTAGAAGTTCTCTTTCTATACTGGGAATTCCATGACAGTGTCAATACAGAGATGATTCAATGGCCACATGGGCATAGACAACCCCCCCCCCCCTCTCATGACAGTGCCAATACAAATGATGAGGTTAGTTCAAGAAGGAGGTTAAGTCACTTTTTCCTAAATATAAAAATATGCATATCAGTGGAAACTAGATAAACACAAGGGCTACCTACCTATAGTAACATCATCCTTCTATCGTTCACCAGTGCTGATAAAGTCTGATTTGAAAATGCAAGAACAAGGTTAAGTCCAATTTTTTTTTTGCCTTTTCTCGAAATGATTTAAATGTGACTTTAACCCAGGTCTTGAACTAACCTTTTTCCCATGTGACTGGACGTCCACATGGGCACAGACACACCCCCCCTCCCCATACACACCTTTTCTTTCCTTTGTGAGTGTGGTTGGTGGACGATCCTGGTAGAGTCTCCGTCTGTCCTATCATTCTGCAATGTTCTGTCTATTGTCTTGTTTCTTCCTAGCATGATATGGCCGTTGCCATGTCGACGTGCTTTCTTCATACTCATACTCAGACTCAAGCTCAACCCCTTCCTTTGCTTTTATGCATATCACTGTTTGTCCACATGCCCAGAGAGACCCTCACGCCTAGCGCTTGTACCACAAATTTCACTACCTTCATGACCCACATGGACAACGTTGGTAGACGGGTCTCAAATCGAGCAAACGTTTTGGGATCTCTTCCCTGATTCAGATGCCGATACTGAGTTTGTAGCATACCATTTAGATTCCACTTTTCCCCCCGTTAATGGAAGAGATAACCAAGTAAGTTTTAATCAGTGCAACCATTTTAAAACATATAACGCCAACCCCTATTACACAATAGTTCAATCCGGCAGAATGCCAAAAAAAAGACAAACCACTCACCAACGTCGCATTTGTTCGTATTTGGGTTGTACAGGAGATTATCTTTGCACTGACAGGTTTTGCCACCCTCCTCAGACTCACGACACTCCAGGTCACCACGACACAGATCCGTGCACGATTCGCCATAATCTGGGGCTGCTCAAGTATAAACACGTCATTATGAGCCAATATGTAATAACACCTTTAAGTACTTCCACAAAACAACCATTTGTGGGTGCATCTGGCGAAACCGGACTGAAGGTGAAATTTTTGTATTTTCACATTTTTGTACATTATGAAAAAAAAAGTATTTTCTGATCATTCCTGTGTTTTATTAGAGCTTAATATTCCAACGCTATGCAAAGATACGAATTTTTGAAGTGGATGATGGTGACAAAATCATATTTTTGAGGAAATTGATTAAAATCAATCTTAAAAACACATTTTTTTGTGTCTCATTATGCACTATTAATGACATAATGTCTGTTAAGAATCTCTAGAAAGAGTTACATTTCTACTGGAATAAATTTGGACATCTGTGAGCTGAGTTATAGGACGGATATCTTCTGGCGGGTTTTTCCAGGAATTTGGTCTGTCACCTTCACTTTAACCCCAATAACCTCAGATCCACACATATATAATCGCCATTCACAAATCTCTTATTTCTGGAGCTAATATTAATTTTGTAGTTTCTGGCTATTAAGCCTGGCTGTGTACCGAATCAAGTCTGTTTTACGTCTGTTTTGACTCAATGCACGGAGTCTCTCATTTCTTCAGCCAACTCAAAATAGTTTTGACGCGTCCGGGCTAATGAGACAGGCTTGTTTCAGTCTCGCCAGTGAGCAAGGCATTTACTCTATAGTTCACTTCTCAGAGTAAAACCTAGATACAACAGATTTGAGGCAAAACACAACCAACTTTAAAGTATCATGTCAAGACTGAAAAAAAAGTATAACGTGTAAAGAAATTATACTCAATACAAGATTACAAAGTAACATCCGAGACACAGAACACCGAGAGGAATCAATTCGCCAAATTCCGTCCGTCGACTTCCGCGCGTATCATCCATGTCAATAATGCAACAATTCGCATCCTACCCCTTCATAATTGAACGACAAAGACAGAGCTCTGTGAGTAATACCGTGTCCATACATGCGCAAGTTAAAATAATAACAGGGAAAGAAGGAATGGTCCGTCTCGGTATTCTGTGTCTTAGATAACATTTTCGTTTTAATGGTTCAATTTGCATTTTCTGGGTGCCAGAACACTTAAACTAGAAACAGTTGTGTGAAAATTATAAAAGCTGAAGAACATTACAGACGATCTTTTTCGCCATTCGCCATTCAAAGTAATAGTAGTGTTTCCGGATGTGGTATGCTGTTGTTAGTTTTTCTAATGGATTGTTCTGACAGTGTTGGTTTGTGAGTAATGCTCTTATTTGCTGGTAATGTTGTGTGAGCAATGTGCATGTGTGCTGTTAGCGTTAAAGACTTGTGTGCCTTAGATATTGTATTTACGGTTGTACTGTTCATGATGCTGTGACAACGAATTTCCTGACAACAGGATAATAAAGTTATATCTTATCTATCTTAAATCTTGTAGTTTGGAGTGGATGCAACGACTGGAGCTTTTGCACTTTGATGGTGACCAAAGGGTCAGTTAAACTCTCAAGCTCACGAAATAAGGTGCAAAAAATCTCACCGTAAACGCATTTGCCAGTGGCAGAGTCGTACTCTAGTGAGGGTGGACACTGACACCGATAACCTCCCGAACCGTCAGCAAGACACTCAAAGCCAGAGGAACAGGTTGTCGTGCAAGCTTCTCCGAAACCAGGGACTGAAAGGAAACGAAGTGGAGGTGAAAAAGGTGCGATAACATAAAACAAGATAAGATAAGATATGACTTTATTATCCTGTTGTCAGGAAATTTGTTGTTGCAGCATCTGTAACAGTACAACAGTAAATACAATTATTATCTAAGTCACACGGGTCTTTGGCGCATGCCACACACAATATGCACATTGCTCACGCAACATTACCAGCACATAAGAACATTGCTCACACACACACACTGTCAGAACAATCCCATTAGGAAAACTAACAACAGCATACTACATCAGGAAACATTACCACTACTTGGAATGGCGGAGGGCAAACAAAAAAGAAAATCGTCTGCAGCTGATTTGAGGTCTTTATTTTAGGAGGTTCGCTGCCCTTGGCATTTACACCTCACTTTACTTGTTTTATTATTTCTTGTTCTGGCGGGGGGGGGGGGGGGGGGGGGAGATGATATGGATAAATTTTAATCTATTAATTTCAATTTTGCCCGGGCAGCGGCCTTTCGGCCTGCTCTTTACGATTTCCAACTGCCAAGGTATCTTTAACGTGCGCAACGTGCACACGGGCCCTCCGAATTTTTTCGTCCTTATCCGAGAAGACTAGGTACTCGATCCTATCCCCCAATAGGACCAGGGACTTGAAAATATGAGAAAAATCCACTTTCCAACATGCCTGCACTGCCCGGGTTTAGAACCCGGGACCCTTGGCATGAGAGGCGAGCACCTTGCCTCTAGACCACCTTGTCCCCAGCGTCTACAGCGCTCTTTGTTTGTTTTTAAAATACAGAGTGTTCGAAAGTGGAGGATTTGTCGGGGGCGGGGGTGGGGGGGGGGGGTGTTGAGTTTGAGACTGACTTAATATTTCAATCGGGACAAAGGTCCGATGTACTGGAAATCATACTAGCAGTAGAGGTGATCGTCTCTACAGCACTGTGGTATGTCAATGGACCAGTGCTGTGATAATTATAATAGCAACTGTACCGGCGGGTAGTTAATGAATAGGCTTACTGAAATAGTATAATATTAGTAATACCAAAAGTATGGGCGTGGATTTCATCCCATAAATTGTAGTATAAATAGAGATCGGCATGGTAAACTATCGTAACTTGACACACCCCCCCTCCCCATACACACCTTTCCATATTTCAAAAAGCCACTTAAAATCTGACTGAAGCCTTTGGTAACCCAAAGTCTTAATTTTTTTTTCTTTTTTCCATCTGTAATTCAATGACTGTATGATATTTTTTACGTCCACTTGCTTTTGCTGAATAATATCCTTTTTATTGTACACTATGCCCTTTTATATATTCAATATACAATACCCCTAGTATTTATTATGGTCTATTTGCTTCCTCGATACATAAGTACAAGTATAGAAGAAATAAAGAGAAAACATGAATAAATAGATGAGTCAATCACAAAATAAATTAATAATAATTATATGCCCCCCCCCCCCAAAAAAAAAAGAAAAAAAAGAAAAGATTTACTTCCCTCTCAATGATAAATATGAAAGTAAATACGAGGACAAAGATAGTAAGTAATGTGATAACTTACTGTCCAGACACTGTTTGTATTGGGTGTCAAAGTACTGGCAGAGACGACACAGGCAGGCAAATCCTCCTTGTCCGTCGTGTTGACACTTGGAGTTACCCAGGCAGAAATCATGACACTCGCAGGGTTGGCCGTGAGGTACCACTGTGCCCAGGGATACACCGGGTGTTGAGCGACAGAGAGAGAAAGAAGGAGAAAGAGATGAATTGACAAAAAGAAGGAGGTAAAATTGTGAATTACACAACCTTATCTAAACAGAGACGGGACAGAGAAAGACTGTGAGAGAGAGGCACAGTGTCCTAGCGTGCATGAGTTCTGAAGCTTGAGACGCGCTTCGGACTTGCTTTTAAAAATGTTGATCGGAGGTTCGTTACTAAAATGAAGCAGTTTGTCGCTCCATTAGTGCCGGGCAGCAATTTGCTTTTGAGTGATCCGGATTTTTGGATCATCCACTTCAAAATATCTGGATATCCAGATAATGATCCAATCATTTTTTTTAGATAGGTTAAGCAAAATGGGCTTCGACTCTCGATCCGGTTAGAGGAGAGAAGAGGGCTGTGGCGTATAATTTCGCTGCCCTATGAGAGGATCGGTTGTTTAATTCTGCTCTCTTTGACTTCGTTTTTTTTTGTTTTTGTTTTCGGGAGTTCCTTTTAAGGCACACACAACTTTGTCAGCGTCCTTGCCTAGGGGTGAGGGGGGGGGGGTCGTTAAAGCGGAGAAGGGGCGGGAAGACAAACTGCATCATCACAGAATGAGCCACTGATCTTGATTCTTAAAAACGTGTCACAAGTGGACAGTTTGTATTGGTATACATCTTTGATCCCATTTGGGAAATTTGCCTTAAGTGTCATTGCAGCCCAAACTGCAGCCAACCCGTCATCGCTACAGTGCAAGGCCGGTCGGTGGTTTTTATTGGGGGGAGGGGTTGGTTGGTTGTTTTGTTTTTGCCCTGGCAGCCGGCCTTGTTAGACCTGCTCATCTTCGTCTTCCAACTACCAAGATATCTTCGACGTGCACGTTGTGCACCCGGGCCATCCGAGTTTCTGGTCCTAATCCGAGATGACTTGGTGCTCGATCCGACAACCATAGGATCAGGGACAGGAAAAAATGAGAAAAATGCCAAAATTCCAAAACGCCTGCACCGACCGGGCACCGAACCAGGTACATTTGGCATGAGAAGCGAACACCTTACCTCTGGACCAACGTACTCCCAGCATGGGGTAAGGAGGATAAAACAACTGGCAAAATCGAGTTTACATACTTTATGATGGGTTTCATGGCGGATTTCGCCTACCATGGATATTAAATACACAGATCAATCAAACATTAAATATAATACATGGTTTCTTTGAACTTACAATTACCGCCAGAACATTGTTCTGCCACTGCGGCGGAGACCAGGGCCAGTGTGAGCAACAGGACCGGAAACTGAAACGAAACGCAAGGGGTGGAAAAGGTCAGACATGGGCAGTGACAGAAATGGAATTGCTGGGATTCTGCAGGTAGTCATGAAAAAAAACGTTCTTTTCCTGCCATTTGGTGACTTATGCCATTTATGCTTGTGCTGGATTATTACATTCTCCCAATGGCGCATTTCTTTTTCTACAATATCATCTGATAGTCCTCATGCTCAGGAATACAATTAACCTTCACTTGTCCTGTGGCATTAAGTCTGACATAATATGCCATTGTCGTAGAGCAGTGATGATTTCATATAATTATGTAGACTTGACCTCTCATTGGCTCGAAAAGCTTAATCTGGAAATTTGCTGGATTTAGCGATAAGATCATTTTTCCGTAGAATATATGGTGTCCGCGAGTGCAGATACACACCTAAGAGCTGGGGTATGTAAATACTGGGATATTACACTGTAATTATTATGGCTGATATTAGTGACACTGTAATAGGATCATAACCCAAGAAATCATAAAACTATGTGATTTCAAAACCTAAAAATACTAAAAAGACCTTTGAATTTGAGTTTGGGTTTTAAGGAGCGTCGGCACGACAACGGCCATTTTGCACCCTTCACGGTCTGTTTGGGTGCCACGTTCTTTATTTATGTTTCCTATTCAGGGTTTTTATGTTTAATTATAGAATTAAATACTTTCGTTTATTTTTACCACATTGTTAAGTTCTTAAAAGCTGTTTTGTATAGATCTGGAAAAAGTTTTGTAAATGGGTATGAAAGCTATTAAATAAAGTTGTAGATCTTAAGTCTCTCTCAGAAAGGATGGGGTGCGTCGCGGGTCCACGTCAGAAAATAATTCTTTCATGGATCCTCAGGCATTGTGCTTTCTTCGGATATGCATGTAGTCTACAGATTCAGTTAAAATATGTTTCATTTGCTAAAAACACATTTATTTGATGTGCAGCATCATACTTACCATGTTGATGTGATCTATTTCAGTTTCAGATGTTAAGCAAACACACACTTGATACTCCAGACTTCCACTATTGTAGGAGAGCTAGACTTTGTTCTCAGGCATTTATACCACCTGCACTTTCCTGGTTTTATCTGCATGATTTAAAGTTCAGCGGAGTGGACTCATAAATCACTACTTACCCGAGGACAACCGGTCACGTTTTTAAAAAGAAACCCGGAAAAGAAAGTGAAAGATTTAAAAACTTCCTGACTGAAAACTTGAATATCAGGTTTGGACGAGGCTGTCTTGGTGAAGTTGACGGGGGTGGTAATTTTTCTGGGAGACAAGAGCCACTAGAGATCTTAAGAAAAGACCAAAGGAAAAGATAAGGAGTTTGGAATGGGGTAAGAGTAGGAACAAAAGATATACAATGACAACTCTGTGCACATTCCTGGTAGAGTCTTGACTGGCAGTAATCTGCCTTATAATCTAATCCCACTGAAATTGCTTCATGGCTATAAATAACTCCAGGACAAAGGGGTTATCTTTCTCCTCCCCCTTTCCATGTCAGATATTTTCTCCGTTTTACATGTCATAAACCAATATCCTTGGATGTCTCGTCATTGACACACAGAGACACTTCTGTCATCAGCTTAGAGATTCGTACACATAGCTAGACCATACTCATATATTACAATCAGTGTTACCGGTCCTTGAGATTTTTCCCAGGATCTTGGGGTTACCTAGAGATCTTGGTATTTTTCGAAAAGATCTTGAGATTTTTTTGGCTTTTGTGTTACTATTTCTTTGTAAGCACCCCTCTCCCCCTCCCAACACACATTCATACATACGCACAATTGCCCTTCCAGTCCCCTTGAAATGACAAGTTTCTAACTCCCTTCCGTCAACTTTTGAGAAATTGATGATTGAAGTGTCATGCGCTCATAGCTGTTGATGGTACAACTTTTTTTTTTTTTTCAGTAATACGGTACCTAAAAATTACACATCGAATCCGCTTGATACTATGACAAACAATGGAGAACGCCTGTAGAAGTAGTGAGCAGTGAGTAACTCAGTTCAGCCAAAAAGTGGAGATAGAATGTCATTCTAAGGGGATGATTTGCGGCTTGGAAGGTGAAAAAAGTCAAATGGGCTATGGTGCAGTTTGCGATTGCCTGTACGAGAGGATCTTTCGCGGGTTCTGCGAGGAAAATTATTGATATTTCTCTGTTCAAATTCAATGCATGGGGAAATTATAACTTTTAAATGCATTTTTGGTTTTTTTGGGGGGATTTCTTTTTACCCCATCTTTGAATTTTTTGGGACGGGATTCTTGGACTTTTTGAAAATTCTCACCGGCAATGCTGCTAGCTCATAATCATACTTTCAATTCTCCATTTCTTAGATTCCGGAAATGATTGAGCTTTTTTTTTTATGGTGGTGAGTGTAAAGTGACGTTGTTTTACAAAGAAACCTTCCATAAAAGTATTGATAAGTGACATCGATATTTTTGCGAGCAAATTATCGATATATCAACTGGGAAATAATCAAGTAAACTGTTAATATCTTTTCTGGACAGGGGAATCGATGACAAAAGACGTGTAGTAAAGGGTCATTATTAATATCTATGTGTATTTATTTCTTTATCTACCTTTTTATTTCTTTATTTTATTTACTTATTTATTATTTATTGATTGACTGATTTACTAGATTCATGAGCAGCCGGAGTTATCAGGGATAAGACTGCTCCTCCCCCCCCCCCCTTCTCTCTCTCTCTCCCTACACTTTCTCTTTTCCTTCTCTCTGTCTCACCTCTTTTCTTTCTCTTTCTGCTCTCTCTCCCCAACTGAGCCCCATCATTTCTCTTTTTCTATGATAATTTCGATTAACCCTATTACTGCTACATACACATTTCCCCCAGTGCTAGGGAGCTTTTTAAAGAATTATGGTGGTACAGTAAAATGGCTGTAACTCTTTGGAATAAAGTTTCAGCCCATAATGACTATACATTTTTGGAAAGGAAACTGGATGGTGATTGAAAAAAAAAAATGAAACACCGTATCTGGCCGACAAAATCAGTTAATAACACTAATACGGTTCATACTATTGAGTCATTGACACACACTTTACAACACTTTGTTGTTGGCACTCTCACCGTTATCCCGCGATGAACATGTAAATTTATTGCTGTCCCTGTTGCCATTATCCTGCTATGAAAACTTTTTATTGTGTCATCAATAATACCTTCACTGTAGTCATCATCGTTATGCAATGTCTGCTATAGTGGTTGTTATTGTCAAGATCAGTAGATTGAATATTAATGTTGTTACAAGTACGTAAGTTCCCCCAACGTATTTTTTCTTTGCGCTAGGAGTACGTATTTTAAAGCCCGTTGTGAGCCACGGAGCTCCTCCCCAAATCCTCGAAAAATACCCTCAACAACAGTACGAAAAGGGAATTATCTGGAAAGTCTCTAAAACCTTGCTGCCTTATTTCCTGTCCCGTTTTGGCATTTCTTCCTGGTAGGAGAACTGCAGTAAACTGAATGTTTATCAGGTGCAGTCACATTGTTCTTTGTCCTAGGTGCATTAGTGCGCGACGCACATATTTCTTGGGAGAAACGTTTTCAGGAGTTTTAAGTGTGGAGAAAGCGCGACTGCACGATTAAGGCCATAATTCTAGACTGATAGGACAGAAGGAGACCCTACTAGAAGCGATCACCAAGCACCCGCTCTTGGCAGAGACAGTGCACTGCAAGGAATGTTCTCGAAAGAGAATTAAAAGGAAAAAAAACGGGAGGACTTCCGAATGCGTTCCATAACTCGACAAGTGCATAGGCCTTGTCAGATATGTAACGACGTGAGAGTCTAGTCAGTTTGTATCATCGAGACCGTAGGCTGATGTTCGTCTGGGCTGTAGTCAGATTGACATATCAGGGAAAGCCGCGGGGGTAGCTATGTACTGTTTTCACTCGGGCTATGGAACGCATTTGGAAGTCCTTCCAAAAAAACTCTTCTCAAGTACACCTCGTCCCCTCAGAATGACAAGCTTCCAACTCTCTCCCAACTTTTGAGAAATCGAGGACTAAAATGAAGTTCCATGTGATCATAGGTTTTATTTTAGAGCCAAGAAATTTTGTTTTCTTGTTAGTAATACACATTACACACCGAATCTGCTTGATACTTTGACACACAATGGAGAAGGCCCGTAGAAGTGTGTAGTGTGTAACTCAGTTCAGCCAAAAAATGGAGATAGAACCTTGTCATTCTAAGGAGACGATGTATGTCACCCTAAAAAAAAAAAAAAAAGACAACATGCCACACGCTTTATTATTCAAAACAACAACAACACACACACACACACACGCAAGATTATACTAATGGGCAAACGGACAAAGAGACAGACTGACATACGCCCTCAGGCTATTCCTGGTGTACCGATTTCCCTGACTTTCTGAGAAGAAATAAGACTCTGCATCATTATTTGGTGCTCGCCAAAATTTGAACTTGAATTTTTGTGTTGTTGAGAATTAGAACAGTGCGACCTCCATAAAACGTTTGCGTGATCCAGGACGCACTAAAACGGGGCAGCCCTCTCATGCCGAAAGTATCGGGTTCGATTCCCGGCCGGTGTCGGCATGTTGGAATTTTTGGGGAAAATTCTCATCTCGGAATTTTTCTCATATTTTTCTGACCCTATTCCTATGGTAGGTAGGATCGAACATCTTCTCTTCTCGATAAGGACAAAAACTCGGAGGGCCCATGTGCACATCAAAGACAGCTTGGCTGTTGGAAATCGAGAAGAGCAGGCCTAATAAGTAATAAGGTCGTTACCCGGGCAAACAAAAAAAAAAAAAAATTCAAACAAGAAAAGTGAAGTGTACATGCCAAGAGCGGCGAACCTCCGAAAATGAATACCTAAAACAGGACGTACTAAAACTGCAATAACTGGCTAGAGATCACGCAAACCACTTGAACAGTTACCCACTGTAAATCCAACAGCCCTGTGCAACTGTGTTCCTGGTACGGACTTTCCCATGCGTCAGTTGCAAGAGTTTAAAGTGACAGTTTTAAAAGATTGCTCGGGATTTATAGCTTTATTTAAAGTATATTGGGGTAAAATCAAATTTAGCGCACAAACAAATCGTTCTTGAGCTGAAGAATGTTGCACTAGACTGAGGTGAAATGTGGCAGAAAAAAAAAATAAGTGTTATTTGGTGAAGCCCCATGTTGGACAGAAGCAGCAACAAGACATTACAATAAATTCTAACAAACAAAATACTTGAAAAGAACTAGGTCAGTTTTCGGTCACTGAGGACTTTTAATTGTCATATAATATAAATTCCATTTACAGTTGTCCTTATGGGAACAGATGTCAAAAGCGCCAGAAATATATGTAGGCCCCTATATTACAATATAAAAACAGTTAGGGGTAATATGACAGATAAAGGTCGATGTTCCTAAAGGTGCACTTAAGTGCGGAGTTCCTTAAAGTGCATTTGGACTTACAAATATAAATAAATATGCCCCTATATATAACACATTCACACCTACACACACACAGTATAGACTCCCTAACACAAACACACCTATACAAACCTAAACACACACACATACACACATCCACTCGCATGCATACATGTAAGTATTCTCACATACTTAACAAACAAACAAACACACACACACACACACACACACACCGACCTACCTACCTACACATTCACAATATAAGTATTCTCACTTACAGTTATTCTATACAATTATGTACACACAAACAAACACACACACACATAAACACATCCGTCCGCATACATACAGGTAAGTATTCTCACATACACACTTAATTATATAATAATAATGTATAGCATTTATATAGCGCATATCCATTTAAAATGCTCTATGCGCTTTACAGAAACAACGTGTCAACCACAGAGCAGAATGGAGCTGCCTGCGAAGCGCTCAACACACTGCACTGCTTCTTTCTCTCTCCCTGTCTCGCTCACTCTCTCTATCTCAGAGCAAATTGTAACGCAGCCTGTAGGCGCAGTTCACAACTCACAACAGTTCACACTCACAGCAGTTCACAACTCACATCAGTTCACAACACACAACTCAAATAATATATACAATTACGTACACACAAACAAACAAACACACATACACACACACCTACCTACCTCTCCATACGCATACATTCACTATTATAAGTATTCTCACGTAAACATTTATTCTATACAATTATGTACACACACACACAAACACAGACACAGACACAAACACACATACTATCTCTCACTTTAACATGCCCAAGTCTTCACTCTGAACGGAGATCCCAGTTCACATGAACCCCAAACATAGTTGCAATTACTGAGAGTGAAACGTGAACCCAAACACATATTCACCAATTAGTGATGTTTTCCAATTTCACGCCTCAGTAACCGAAAAAAACACTTAAGTTTCATGTTTGCGGGGCACCCCTTGGACAAGCTGAGAACCTGCTAAACATCAAACAAAGATCTATAATGTAAAGCTTCTCTAGAGCAGTGTTTCTCAACCCTTTTTGTCCCAAACCCAACTTCACACACCCCCCCCCCCCCAAAAAAAAACAACTTCCACCCAGCATGATGGAACAAAGTTAGTAAACAATATATGGAAACAAGATTTTTAAAAACCCTATTTATTCAGTACGTCCACATTCAAAATATGTTTTAATGGAAACTATTACAAAATTCCTATGCCCCATCAACATTTTGCCATGCCCCACCTTGAGAAACACTGTTTTAGAGGATAATGATTGAAAATCAAAATGCATACAGGACAAGATTATATAAGTACTGTAGATATCACATACGTCTAATGGCTAAGTTTAAGATAGGGACTGCATCAAAACAAATGTATTTATATTTCTGAACTGCAGAATCTGAAGCTACGCATTTCCATAGGAATGTTTGTGAACTGAAACGGTCTCTGAACATTTATCCACTTTTGTAATAATAATCATAATAAAGATCTATCCGTACATTCCATCCATCCATTAATCCATCCGTCTGCACACCCGTCCATCCATCCATCCGTCTGCACGTCCGTCCGTCCATCCATTCATCCACCCACCCACCCACCCACCCACGCATGCATCCATCCATCTGCACGTCCATCCATCCATGCGTCCATCCGTCTGCCCATGCATCCATCCGTCTGCCCATGCATCCATCCATTCATTCTGCCATCCATCCATCCACCTATCTATCCATCCGACTGCCCGTCTGTCCATACGTCTGCCCGTCCGTCTGCCCATCCATCCATGCGTCTACCCATCTTTTCATTCATCCATTCATCCAGAAGGAAATGGAATGTCACTAACAGTCTATAATTATGCACATAATTATTGGCACTTGACACAGTCACACACCACTACAAAAACTACACCTTTCACCCACTCATCTGCGCTACACAAGACTTAGTTCACAACACATTCTAAAGTTAAAGCCATACAAAACAACACAAAAAATACCCTCCTCATTTTTCTCCTGTTTCATATGAACTCCAAAGTTTCTTTTCTGGCGCAGTGAAGGAAAGAAAAAAATTCCTAAATTACACTGTACTGTGCAACAGAAGAGATTTGGATTTCATACTGACAGGCTGCATACAAAAATACATACTGCGGTATAACTGAAACATAACATTATATAGCACATACATTATATGAAATATAAAGCACATATAGGTACATAAACATATTACAGATTTTCACTTAGATATTTTACGACCTCAGTTCTTGTTTTTTGTATCGTCACACTCTGAAAACCTGGAGATCTTTTAGCATGTCGACAAGGTATTTAACAAATGCACATTTTAATACTTGTTTAAAATGCATGTGGCACTTATCAAGCTATTTCTCAGTTCCGTTTGTTCGATCATAATTAACACTGAAGCCGCAAACGTTTAACGTCTAATTTCTATGTTGTGCAAAAAGTGGAGTTGGAACAAACAAGAACTAAGGTCACAGCGAGACATTATATGAAAAAAATAAAGCAAATATTCAAAGGTTTAGCGATGTCAATATTTTAGTACAAATTTTCACCTCGATAATTCGCGACTGTGTGTTTCCATCCACCGAACTCCCGTTCTAAAAAGTTCACAGGAGACAAACATGTGATTCGGAACTATCGCGCGAATGTTTAAATTCCAGGAAGTGAATGAAGTGATTGAAATTGCCACACTTCAAATGTCTAATCTTTTTTTTTTTTAAATATAGCATGGCAAGGGTGAAATGCTGTCTATTCACAGGCCAAAAATGTTCACCCATAATCCAAGTTAGAGACCAGGGAGACATTCAGTAACGATTGGCAAGAAATGGATACGTTTTTACCAGCAGTGGAACCTTCATAAAAATAGTTATCTCTCATTCCTACACATTTAACTTGAATCTAAATACGTTTTTGTTAATCTTTGATAACATGTAATTTCACTTCACGCGAACGAAGATTGTTTCCTTCAAAGTCACTCACAGGAAAACTAACTTGTGAATAAAAACTAAATTAAGGACATGTGGTGATATGAAATAAGTACAGGAACGTAGCAACTGATTGAAATGTGTTCTCAGGCATGAATTAAACTTTCAGACTTTACAAATAATGAATGCTGATTTGCTCCGAAACGAAAAACGTGTTTACCAATTAAGCCGTTATCATAAATTACCCATATGTCTTAAGTTTTGCGACCTAGATAAAGTTTGGAATATTGAGATTTTGATCAGGTAAGACAAAAATGAGTGAAGGAAATGGGAAAAAGTAATAAAAATAATATAAATAATAAATGTCTACGTAAAAACACTTTCCCTTCCATCTACCGAACTGAACCCACCGTCAAAGTTAAGCATTTGCAAACTACAATGGAACAGTAAGGGTCCTTTCAAGGTATTTGTGTTCTAGTAAAACTACCTGTATCAATTTTTGCGAAATGTAAACCACAGACTCTCCCCCCCCCCCCATACACACACCTTATGCCACAAATTCCATAATAATCCTGGGAAAATGAAAGGCTGGAAAATTAATTATCCAATTAAAGTGGCTATCAAATGTCAAATTACCGCTCTAATCTCTAAAATTTCCATATCAATGAGGCTTTTTTTTTTTTCCAACAGAGAAAATGGCTCTCAAGTATCACGTCCTATTATTATATCTTCAAGGAAATTAAATGCATTACTTGCTTTAATTCTTTCACTTCTTGTGTACAGTGTCTTGGGCAGATTAAACTAAACGATGTGTCCTAGCTGAAACTCGATCTTTCTTACTTTGTTGATGAATTGATGACCGTTATATTTAGACAGACCTTTGAAATTTCCTTACCATTACGTGGTTGTAGTTTTTTGTTTTTTTTTGTGTGGGGTTTTCTTTTTTAAGGAGGAAATGGCTCTGAAGTATATCAAGTCATATTAATATGTTCACAGAAATGAAATACATAATTTGTTTACAAAGTCTTTTAGATTTTTTCTTTAGTGTACTGTCCAGATTAAACTAAAACATTTGTCCCCCCTAAAGCACGATCTTACCTTCTATGTAGAAGAATAATAAATTTGGCTATTAAAATGCAGGAAACCCCCTTAGGCTGGAAAACTACTGAACGAATCTTTTCTAAATTTGGCAGGAAGACGCGAAATAAGGGTGTGCGAACCAGGTAGGTTATTTAAGAGCTTACAATTTTTCGCAACCCTGGAATAATCCGAAAAATCCGCCAATAAATGAAATCATAACTCGCAAGATGGCTCACGCTGTCACAAATCCCAGACTGGGAGATGTAATAAGTTATGACAGGACAACAATCACGAACGAACAAGTTTAACACTTAACAGAACAACCCATCAGACTCACACATTTATTAAACATAATTATACAGATAATAGCGCAATTACATACATTATATTATTGAATTTAACTGCCGTACAACGGCCTTATTCCCACATGCACTCTTCCTCGGATCCACAACCCGGTAGTTACTTCCTAAAGACACTTCGGCCTCAGCCTCTCCCCTCAGGGTCTTAATAGCACATTAATAATTCACTGGCACCGCAGTCTCTCAATATCACCTTCCTATTGCCATAACACCTTAGCATTCCACTAGCACCTCAGCAGGGCAATAGCACATTATCATTTCAATAGCCCATCAACATGGCAATAGTACATTATCATTTCAATAGCCCATCAACATGGCAATAGTACATTATCATTTCAATAGCCCATCAACATGGCAATAGTACATTATCATTTCACTTAGCACATTCACGCTCATATCTACGTCCCTGTCCGTGGCCTGACTGCCACGACTTTATGTGCCTCTACTGTCCTGCACCGACAGCCTCACTCTTGGCCTATGTGTGGCCTCCGGCCCTATACTGGCCTATCCCCTGTGCTCATCGAGGTGGCTCTTTGGCCCGTCCCCGACACCTACAAGAATAACATTACATTGGTATAATAACATACCATTTCTATTCACTCCACCTCTCCTTACAACCCATGAAGCGTACACACAATAGTTCACATTTCACTCACCAAATATCTTACGGTAACACACCTCCATCGTAGTACACAATACTCACTCGTGCTACAAATCCATGAACTCACTTTCATCTATCGCTCATGGCGCACATTGCTATATCCAATATCAAGGACTTCCACATTCCTCACATATACTTATTTACATCATGGTAATAGACGAATATAATACATCAATCATAATTATCAATCATCGTTTCACCTACCAGTCATCACTGGAAAAAATTCTCTCACAAGTCTTCCGATTGCTCCCCTTATGTTCGCCCGCTGGGCTTTCTCTTGCGTCCGTTCTCTAGGACCTTCTAACTTGCAGTGATAGTAATACAGCGCTTTCGCCTCATTCAGACCCCCCACAACTCACAACATGCACGCTTTAACTTACTTGTCTACGTGCGTTAATTTTACTCTCCTCCTTTCCCCCCGTAATTATTAACTATCGCTCACTCCACTCGTGACACACGCAAAAAATTACGAATGTTGGGTATTCACTGAACAAGATTCTCGGGTATGCACTTCAATCTTTTCATGCAGCTGTGAATATCGCAGTTATTGTCTTTGCATTCTACTCTGCACTGCCATATGGCTGTGAATATCGCAGTTATTGTCTTTGCATTCTACTCCGCTCTGCTGTATGGTTGTGAATATCGCAGTTACTGTTTTTTGCATTCTACTCTGCTGTGCTATGGCTGTGTCATGTGGCTGTGAATATCACAGTTGTTGTCTTTTCATTCTACTCTGCTCTGCCATATGAATGTGAATGTAGCAATTATTGTCTTTGCATTCTACTCTGCTTTGTAAACTCTTTCACACAATACAAAACAATTTAACTCCTTTCATATGAATGGGTTTTAGACGCTGCACAATATAAATTGTTCGTAAGTACATGTTTTTGTGGTACGGGAGATTTCCCTCCCCCCCCCCCCCCCCCAACATGTATATAACAGCCTCTCTTGTCATAAATCATTGACAAATCCTCTAACAGTTCAGTGTGCACTTTCCTCCAGTATTGTTAAACAATCCTCCACAAACTAACAGCAAATAGATTTAGTCTTCAAGATCAACCTGAAATCTGTCACAAAACCATGTAAAAAAAAAAAAAAAAAACCAGCAAACCGACTGAATTAAACTCAAAAATAAAACCACAACCAGAACTAAAAAAAGCAAAACTTCAATGCAAAACCAAGAAGACAGCATACCCCCAAAAAAACCAAACTGACAGCCAGCAAACTAATTAAATCTAACTCGAAATAAAAGAACAACTGAAAAAAATTCAACTCAAAACCAAGAAGATGGCATACTGTTTCAATGCCATTTTTAAAAAAACATCAATAGCCAGCAAATCAACTGAATCAAACTCGAAACAAACAAAACAACAACGACAACCCAAAAAAAGACCTAGGCAAAACCAAAAAGACCACCCACTGACCACACCAACTTCAGAAAATGAGAAAAAAATGCAGAGCCAAACCCTCTGCCAAACAGAACTTCAGCCCCATCCACAACATTCATTTAAAAGACTGCAACAATATTTCCATGGCGTCCAGACTAATCCAGAAACAAATAAAATAAACAAAAAATTGATAAGACTTTTCAGCCTCTCTAACTCTTCACCGTAAAAATTGAAGGCAAGTAAAAAAAAAAAAAATCTTCCACAACTTAGAAATCTGCCATCAAAGAACAAATGTGAACCATAGCTGAGACCCCACAAATTTGTGAAACCAGAATCTTTTACCCTGACAAAGATTTCAATCCAAATTAGAGGGGTAAAAAAAAAGTGATGACAATGACATTAAAACTACCTGACAGGTGATTCGTGATCTAAATTTGAAAAGAATTAACAAACTGGATAAAGTGCACACTGTCAAAGTTTTTCATTCCTGAAATGATTCTTCACAGAAATCCTGACATGTTTAATGATCACACAGTTCCCGTTTATACTTTTAATCTGAAAATATGAAATTACAAAGGATCTACACGTGTAAATCAAATGTATGGTTAATTTTGAAGTGTTTGTATTTGGAAATCCAGCTCACCCTGCTTGTGTCTACTTACAAGGGGCTGTGTACTGTCACCCGCTACCGCTCGTGTAATTTTGCAACACGTTGCATCGTGTAATCTATTACGACTTGTGTCTATTTGAAATTCGCTGTGTACTGTAATCTATTGCAGGCCGCGTCTATTTGCAACACACTGTGTATTCTCACCCATTACCGCTCGCGTCTATTCCTAAAATCCGATTTGTTCACCACTCTCAATCGCATCCGTTTGCAACATGGGGGATATCCAAAGTAACCTGTGTAAACGGGATATGTGCCCGTAAAGTAGGCCGAGGCGTAAAACTTTCCCGTTCAACCCCCTCTTCCCCCCCCCCCCAACAAAAAATATATAATTATTTTGGTCTTCGAATTATTAATGACATAATTCCCTCCACCATAATCATGTACTACACTTCAGCAACTTCTATGTCCTGCATATGTCTAGAATGGTTAAAGTCCAAGATAAGACAATGTTCTTTTAAAATTAAGTGGAATTTTGTATGGGCTTTTTATTAAACTATATCATTAGAAAGATAGCCACATTTTTTTAAAAAAATGATCCTATCTACACCTTAAAAAAAAAAGAAAGAAGCAGAAAGAAAACAAACATTTTAATTCACTGCTGTAACTGAAGATTGTACACCTAAGCAGCTCCCCCCCCCCCCCCCACACCTGAACGCCGGTACTTTATGGCTTGTGTTATATGGTGATTTCTAAAATTATATGTAGCTGACCTCAGATGTAGATCTATGTAGATTATCCAACAAAGACCTATATGAAACCATGTACAATTATACTTTCACACTTTGAATGTCTTAAAACATCTATAAGATTCTGATAATCCCTTTAATCTGTAGGTGCGGTGGCAAATTCTGTGATGCATAAACTATTCGCATAATTGAATTCTTTTTCTCCTCCACACATTATAACACCAATCAAGATTTTTTTCATAAAATTGTATCAAAATGTTATATCGTGTAAATATTTTGCAATTCTTTGTGATACTGATTTAAACTTTAACCTCTTTCACCTCCACTCCTGGTTATTTATTGTCTATTCATTCTCTATTCCAGTGCATCATACCACAAGTCCTATAGAGGTAGAGGGTAAACATGTGAGCACCTAAAACACTAAGTGACCAAATGTTATAAAACTTTGGGCGCTGCCTCAAATTTTGACGATAAGTCACGTGGACACATCCATTTTGGACACAATTAAGTCTTGTGTTTTTAAATGCTCAATTTTAAAACTGTTTACACATTAGGCATTTACTCACAATTAATTACAGTCTATTGATAGAATTTACATTTTCAATTTTGTAATCTATAATAATATTTTTATCAAAGTTTTGTCTCCCCTCTCTGCTCTGAAGTTGCTGGCGTTATACACTCCGCCCCATGCACATGTCTCTTCGTTGAATAAATTTAAAGTATTAATCTATTCATTGATTACTAATTTACTTGACAGATACTTTACTTTTACACTTACGTTTTTATCTCTCGTTTTTCATCTATTGTCAGTTTTCTAAAATCTGGTCAGAATTTGTTCAAATATGAATTAATCTCCTCCTTTACCACAGTTGAAAAAAAAAATAAAAATGAAAGATACCCTTTGTGCATATTAATTTACTCTCTCCGGTTATGGACAAAAACACATTGCCATCTGTAAATGTAATTCACATTTCAAAACAAAAACGCTGCCGTCTGGGACTAAGATTTCCTTCATTACCGACATAAAAATATACCGTTTCAAACCAACTTTTCAAAATAAAATACTGCTTTTGGGACTATCGACATTATAAATGTACCATTTCAAATTCACTTTTCAAAACCAAAATGCTACTCTTTGGGACTAACATTTCCTTGACTACCAACATAAAAATGTACCATTTCAATTTCACTTTTTATGTTGTCTGAGACTAAGATTTTCAACCAAACAAAGGCAATATTGGTGCAATATGATAATATATGAATAATATAATCTAATATTGAGAAACTAATTAAAATATATTAAATCCTGACCAAAAAAAAAAACAAATGCTGAAACTGATCTTTTCTTTTCTTAAGGCAAGCAACATTTATTTCTTAAAACAAAAACGAAAAAAACTGATAGTGGAAAAGTAAACATTTCGTTTATCCAATGCTTATTGTTTTCTACAAGAGCTTCTGTCATCAGAAAAAACTTGACTGGACTTTACAGTCACGAGTTCGTCAGACAATAGTTTCATTCATTTATCTAAAATATAAAATTGGTGAGTTGAATATCCCACTCAAATAAAACCGTTCTAAATCATGTCATGCCATCCTTTTAAATAGTCTTTTTAATTTTTTTTACTTTCTAACCAGATCCCACTAAACAAAACAATGCAACTTTTAATGCTTTGCCCCTTGTGCAACAAAGACCTTAATTCAGTCTGAACTCAGTGCAATACGCACCCTTATATTTGTGTCACCCATGCCTGTCCCTTTATGTCCATTTCGACATCTATGAGTTTCTACCAGTTGATGAGTTCTGTTGGAAATAATCTTCAATTCTATTATGGGGGTTATATAAACATGACTTTTTTTCTACATTCCTAGAATTAGCATTTCCTTCTCTGTCCTTTATTTCGTATGCCATACATTTTAGATTTTAATAGAAAACGACCTGTCCTAATTCATTGGTTATTTCGCAACTTTCATGTTTTAACGATAAGACTTCTTGTCAATGAGCGCTGTAGGCCACAACATTAGCCGTTACTGAACTGATATGTCGTAAAACTCAAACTCAGATCTTGCTGTTAATTCTCACAATTTACCAGTAGGCCTACACGGGAATAAAAAAGCCAAAACAAAAACGTTGAGGGAAAGGCTGACCTTCATTCTTTTATTATTATTATTATTATTATTATTATTTTGAAATACAAAAGCCCAAAGCCCTGCCATCGTCTATACACAATGATCTTTGTCTCTCAAAAAGGCTGACCTTTATTTTATTATTATTATTTTGAAATGCAAAAGCCCAAAGCTGCCATCGTCTGTACATAAGGATCTTCATCTCTCAAAAAGGCTGACACGGTAATATAATTATGCATTATATAACATTTACAACTTCCTTCTGCTATTTGGTGAGTAGTAACCCCTCATCCTCCCACCCACTTCCCCATGAAGTTGGCATCTCAATTATCTTTCAACAGTTTTCACATTTTTAGGAAATCAAAATCAAAATTGGTATTTCCTCAAAAAAACTCAAAAGAAAACGCTTTTACTTCGATGCTCTGCTAGCATATATGAACTTATATTCATTATTAGGGGTATCATGTCTCTAAAAATGAGTCCATGTGTAATTTACCAAACAGTCACTGCAAAATTTATCAATTTCATATTTACTGAGTAGTTTTTGTAAATAATTTCCAGTAATGTTCAGTATTATACCAGTCACAAAATCTGAAGTTCCTTGACAGCAGCATGCAAGACAAGGTAGATGTGAGTACTAAGAGCAGGGTGGGGGGGGGGGGCAGCGTGCAAGTTAGTGAGTGCTGGATAAAGAGCTCGGACTTCTTGTCTTTGATTCTCTTTTGCTGCTTTCTGATTGCACTACGTCAACCTCACCGAATAATCTCAGCAAAACCTAACTGTCCAAGCCCTTCACTGAAACATTTAAATCTTGCGACTGGCCAATACTGATTAAATTTCACAGTCCATGAAATATGCTAGATCATTTACAAAGTTTATAATTTCGAATTTCATGACAAGATACCCATAATTTATCTGCTTTATCTCCACTGCATTTACTGTATACATTAAAACAAAAGACAAGCAATGTAGTTTTACTTTATCAACTTGCAGAGCTGTTGATGGTCTTTCTCAAGAACAAAAAAATGTCATCTTCAAAGCTAGGTCCCAAAGTAGTACAAGTGCTGGTTTAATGAACTGCCCAAATGATATTCTAAAAAAAAAAAAAAAACCACAAAATTTTTTAACAACTTTTTTTTTTCAATTTAAAGTGCTGTTACATTCTTATTGGGGATTTCCTTAAAAGAAAGAAAAAAATGCCAACTTCATATCAAGATCAAACTAACAGTGCTGTTTTAATGAAGTGCAGAACCCCACAATGTCACACTGATCCTTAAAAATTATTTATGTTACCTGACTGTATCGTACAAGTTTGCTAAGACGTTATTTTACAAGTATCCTATGTGCACATAATCCCATTATCTTTGTTATGCCTAGGGGACTAGTTTTTGAAACTTTGGCTTTTCCAAAAGCATTATGCAAATATCTGACACAACCAAAGCCTACTAAAAAGGTAGAACTATTAAAAAATGTTCCACTGTCTCTTAACACTGAAACGATTCACTTATACCGTAGTCCTACTCTGGAAATTATCAGAACTATTCGCCTGAACGATGTCCGAAATGAAATTTAGCCAACTATGCGAGGACAAAAACCTTGTTCTTTCATTGAAATTTAATCCCAATGTTTTTGCTCGTGACAGTCAAATTATAATCATCGGAAATGATAAAATTGGAAATAAAACTGGAAACTGGACTTTGCCAAAAATCTGGATGAAAGAAAGTTAATGCAAATGATGGATGCCGAAAAAGCTACACTAACTGTCCTGAATCGCGAGATAAATTAGGACTTACATGACAACTCTTCCACTCATCCTAGCTTTCAAACCCTGCCAAACAATTGCCAAATGTGGCTTTCTGTGATAAATTCTGCAAAACCCTACTGCGTGAAATCGTCAGAATAACACGAACAGTCAAATTTGATGATTTCCTAAGAGACTGAAAGCTTTCTGACTTGAAACTCTGATCATATTCCACACCACAAGGCTTTGCAAGTGAATATCTTTCCTCATTTTTCCACCAATTCGAACCAAAACAAAATCTGACTTTTTGAAGCCACCATAGGATAATGTCCTCCATCTTAATCAACAAAGAGCTGAGGCGCCCCCAAAAACAGCTTTTTGACAAGGAGATGGTAGAACATTCCAGGTCCATTGTCTTTGAAGGTCTGGGTCTGGGTCCCACTGATAGACGATAGATCAGGGTACCGCCGTCGACACCTTTCCTTCCTTAATAGCTCCCCATTCTTTGGCCAGCCGAAGTCTCGTTTCCTATGCTACATACAGACAGGGTGTAACAAAAATGAGGCAATGTGCCCCCCCCCCGCCATAGAGACTGTACACTGTACACATCACCACCCACTCTCCGCCCTCTATACAACTGTACACTGTACACATCACCATCCACTCCTCCACCCTCCATACAACTGTACACTTTACACATCACCAGCCACATCTCCGCCCTCTATACAACTGTACACTGTACACATTACCATCCACCTCTCCGCCCTCTATACAACTGTACACTATACATATCATTTTTGTTACACCATGTAGAACAGGACATGACAGAAAAAACAGTCACACACAACAACATACATGACCACAACCACAAACAAGGATACCTTAGCTGAACAATGGGTCACTACAGACAATAAAACCTCTTTGGTGATAATTTCCAAGAAAAAAAATATAACTTAAATTTAGAATGAACTTCAAAAAGACCAAATCAAAAATAAAACAATGGATTGCCAAAACTGAAGTTCACACGGGGAAGAATTGTTATCACAAACAGCCCAATCTATATCAGTTAATTTGAATAGATAACCCAAACACCCAGTTCCTTATCAATTTTATACTGCTGCGCGGTCAAACTTAAAATGACAGAGACCATGATATTAAAGTTCCATCAACAGAATGTAAATTCAGATTCATATACAACATCAAAAAAGCCATATCACTTGTCACGCTGCAAATTAACCACGGCAATTCTGAGGTCACTGGGATAACACTCAGTTGACAAGAACACCTTTCCTGACTGACATTAATGGCTTCCAGAGTATGACAATATAAGTAAAAAACTGTCTTGTGTCCATATTTCATTTCTTATTTTAGCTTGAACCATTTGCAAAATTTAAATTACATGAATGATGAAGATTTTTCTTTCTTTTTGGTCAGGTTTCCCATATCAGATGTATACACAGTGAAATATGAAATTGGCTAGATTACTTTGCTTGTGTGGCAGTCCTGAGATAATTGTCTCAATTTTCTATTTATGTGCATGGGAACCCAACACACAATGACAGATTAACACCATAACCCTTGCCCTGATATTCTCTCTACCCCTCTGGTTTTACCATACAAATGAGTGTACAAACTTGCAGACAACAGATAACGCCATAATCTTATCCTGATATTCTCGTTACCCGTCTGGGTTTACCGTGTAAATGAGTATAAAGATTTGCAGATAACATCCTGATTGTATCAAATATTCAGGCTACCCCGCCACCCCCCCCCCGCCCCCTTTTTTTTTTTACCTGGTCCAACACACCTATATCTCTACTGCTTTTGCAATTTGAATTTTTGTCTCGCAAAATGTGACCAATTTTTCCTTTTTGCCTAAAAAGAAAGGTATATAATGTTCAGTGCTGTAAAGACAATACTGCTGGAATTTTGTATCACAAAGTGTTCCCTTGTATGCCTACTTGTGAAGTTATGATTGCAGTCACAACGATAGATCTAAAAACAAGACTTGAGTTTGAGTTTGGTTTTTATTGCATGTTGGCAAGATAATGTCTCACTTTGCACCTCTAATGGTTTTTTGGATAAGGTATTCTTTCATTATCAGAAAATAGTTATAAATGAGACATTGTCAAGACAAGTGACCCTACAGAAATTGGACTTTGAAAAAAAAATTGAACTTTCAAACATTTCATTAGGTTCCTGGGATTTCTGGGTTGTTTTCTTTCATTGGTGACACTGTCATGGGAAATATGAGTTATACCAGAATAAAGCTCAGCCCACTACCTACTACCCCCTAAAAAAGTTATCTTACACATATCACAAAGCCTTTCACTGAATGAATAAATTTAATAATTTTACTCTAAGCTTTCTAAATAAGTTTACTTTTATCCATGATAAATGTAGCAATAAGAAAAAAAATTATTCTATACATTTTGTAATGGTACGAAATAGTCTTTCACTAAATAAACGGCAGCACTAACTTAATGTTCAAACGTTCAGAGCAACACCAGAGCCGAGAGCATTGTCATTCACAGAATGACGGTATTGAGAAAGTCTGGAGCGACTGGGCAAAAAATCTGAATAAGTACCGAAAGGTCATTCAAATCCCATCTATAGATCAAACGTTGTTCGTATTCAGTTCCCTTGGTAA
This sequence comes from Onchidella celtica, assembly GCA_963931925.1. Classification (NCBI taxonomy): domain Eukaryota; kingdom Metazoa; phylum Mollusca; class Gastropoda; order Systellommatophora; family Onchidiidae; genus Onchidella; species Onchidella celtica. The sequence goes on from OZ007569.1 coordinate 21,718,813, forward strand.
TTTTTCCATTGACTCAAAGTTTTACTGACAATGACTGAAAATTCTATTGATATTGACTTCTTTATGCACGTGCCAAAACTTGAAATTTGTTTGTATTCCGTTCTTTTGTTAAATTTTCTTTTGACTCTAACTGGTACTGACTGAAATTTTTACTGACATTTCAACTACTGCTTCAGAATATGCCAAAAACTATTCATGTTCTATCCTTTTGTTCAGTTCTCTACTGTCAAAGTTTTGCTGATACTGATTGAGAGTCCTATTGATATTTTGACTTTTTCATTGTATGCCAAGAGTTGTTCATGTTCTAGCCTTTTGTTAAGTTTGCCACTGACTGAAAGTTTTACTGACACTTAACTGAAAAAGTCCTGTTGATATTTTGACTTCATAATATGCCAAGGGCTGTTCATGTTTTATCCTTGGTTAAGTTTGCTAGTGAATGAAAGTTCTACTGATACTGACATCTTCAAACTCTGACCAGATTTAAGAATAAATAACCTTTAGGGCAGTTTCTAAGTTGTTTGACCCAAACATTTCAGGATATTGTGAAGATAATATACCGATAGTATTAAAGCTGGTTAATTTCAGAAGTGTCTCTGATAGTAAAAAGTCTTAGTGTTCCCTGTCCTAAAGGTGCTGTGTATTGGATCCCACGAAAAACAAATCATTTTCTGCTCCAATTTCACAAACGTTTATTTTCTGGTCTGATCCTGTTAAGTTACAAATCCAACAGACTTAGAGGGCGACTTGAGAAGAAAACCTCATTTAGAGTTGTGCTACCTCTGGTTATGATGAAATGATAACTGAGGCACCTATTAAGACAATTTTCAAAGGATCCTACCATGAGACTGCCCAGCTCCAGCCAACAGATAGATAGTATTCTTTACTGTCATTAACAGTAGCAATACAGACCCTGGACTTGTCAAATTAGGTGAACATGAAATAAACAGTTTCAAATTAACCAAAATCTTGGATGTTTAGTGGAAATGATAGCTCGCTGTTCAAAATCTTGCCCTGCCAATTTCAGGATGTCAATCTAAAATGACAAGCTTTTCAATGCATTTCGCAAAAATTAAGACTTTACTATTTGTGAGTTAGCAAGGGTCCCAAACTATGATGACCAGCCCCCAAACTATGATGACAGCCCCAAACTATGATGACCAACGCCTGACTCAAATGAAGAAAGAAAAAAACAGTATACAAATCCATTGGTGACGCATAGTCTACAGAAATGTTTAGGTATGATGTCTCAAAACTATACGAAATCACTGAATGGAAGACAGAATTTAGAAATTTGTTCTGACTATGCGGGGAAACCTGGCAAAAGTCTGAGGTATTCACTGACCTGACACAATAGATAACTGGATAGAAAAAGTGCCAATACTTACCAGGAGGCTGATCTATGATAAAAATAATTTTTTTAAATACTGTATATACAAATGTTTTAAAATTTCAATTACAAATTGCACGTTTCAGTTCCTTTGATCTTATTTACATTCGTTCTTACAACTGATATTGACTTAAGAAAATGTAAGGAGCTGACTTATGACAAAATGCTTTATTTTTTTATTTTTTTGTAAATCTTTTAAAATCTCCCTTTCCAAATTGCAAGTTAGAGTTCTTTATGAAGGGTTCGGGCTCCTCTTTACTTGCTCTTATGATTTAACAAATTGCTTTTAATTTAGGAACCTATTTTGAAATGGTTTCAAATAATTCATATCACAACCAATGCCCTTAGTCTAACTAAAATTTTGAGCTTTGAAAAAAAAAAACAAAAGCAAAAAATGGCCAGTTTAATGCTCTTAACTCAGGTCTTTCACCACCACTGCAAGAACTTTCATGTGCTATAAAGCAGGCGAAATTTTCCACATCTGCCTTTTAGACTCTCCAATTTTACTCTTCGAGTGTTTAATGGTCAAATGTTAACCCAGACTTGAAAGCTCATTCACACATTCGCTGTTTTGTCTCCTGTAACTTTCATTTGGCTATACTTTTCTGTGATTAGAATTTGTCAATATTACGTGCCCCCGTACAAAAAAGTTCTGCTTCATCATAATACATGTTCTAGGAAGTTCATGATTCTTCCTCCAACAACAGGATGTAAGTAAACATTACATTCATTTTAAATTTTTACACAATTACAGTGCTCATTAAGGCATTTTGTTTTGTCTAATTTGCTGACTGATTTCTTCCATAGCAAGAATTGCACCACCCTAAACTGGTTTTGTTTTTGCTGAAATATCTGTGAATCCTATGACCATGTAATGCAAGTGTCAATCAAGCTTTACTTCAATAGCTTATTCACACACTAATATTATTTTCTTTTTTCAAACTGTTCTTACTGACAAATGTTTCATTTCAAAAACCACAAAGCAATAAGTACTCTAACCTTTTTATTTAAAGTCCCCATGTTGCAATGAAGCTTAATGAATTTAAAATACCCATATTATACTATTTACCCATATATAAAAATTTCCGATACTGGTAAACCTATAGTATGCTGTGAAATCATGCATATTTTGAAAAATGAACACAATCTGCGATGCAGAAACTATAGCACAGTATAACAGTTTGTGATCTAAGTGATGTCAGGCTAAGATATTCTGCACCCTTGAGCTCAAACACAGAACTGCAATTAATTACAGGTTCTTCCACTAAGTTACATCCATAGAGCTAAGTGACGAACGGTGTATAGCCAATACACACAAAATTGGTCTGTAGTAATTCTTGGAAGAACATTTAACTCACGGTTGTCTTGACTGAAGATCCCGAAGTTGTTTCTTGGTTGTCGAGGGTTGATTCAGCGATCACATTCTGCCCACAGCCTTAAGACCCTGAGTTGTGACAGATGAGTCTATGCAGGAACATGCATAGGCTTGGCAGTCCTATAGAAGTGATGGTTCACATGTGAGCCGATGAGAAGCTATTGCCTGCAATAAAGGAAAATGAGAATAATCACTTGCAAGTTGAATAAAAGGTATCGATCTGAACACTAAATCCCTAAATAGCAAATCCAAGGTATTACATGTTACTTCAATATGATTTCACTCATGTAAAACAAACTTCATGGATGAAGTTGACAACCAAAATAAGTGAAGGTCTGTGATTAAATATGATATTCATATTTATATCAGCAAAACAAAACACACAGAGTGATTACATGTGAGCACACTTCAATTCATTGTAAAACAAGAGCTGACAGGTGTGATTGCACAATATTCCAACATTGAACAGTACGCTTCCTATTTAAGCTTTGCAAACTGTAGTACAGCAATGCATTTCAGGTCATTTCTTGAGAGTTTAAAATATTTAACAAAACTGAGTTAAGTCAACCTTATGTAGGAGGAAATCGGAATACATTAAACAGGCATAGAATTATATAAAGCGAAATAAGTACCTTTCAGTACGTTGGCTCACAGCCTCTGTACATCGGACATTCATGTCACTGCTCAATGGTACAAATTATTTGTTGCTGATTGCCACAATCAATATGACTGCTGTATCGGCCATTTGTGTTGATGTGGTTATCATGTGACGACTGGCCACTTCTGCTGAACGCACAATCTCATTACTAACTGGGCATGGAAATTCGTCAGCCGTTTGATTATCCTGCAGCCTCTGGTTATTCTGTATTCAGAAAAAAAAAAAGAATCCTGTAAACTTCCTGAAGTCAAGATATAAAGCTGATGTTTTCTTTTTTACTAATTACGGTAATTTTCAGGAAAATTATCTGGAAAGAATTGTCGGTAAATTGTCGTGATGCATTTCAATGTGTGTTTATATTCATATATTTAAATGCTGTCTAAGACTAAGACTCCAGGACAAAGACTTCGGCATGCAAAGAAAGATATGGAATCCGTGCATGTGGAGCAAGTTTCAATACAATCTAAAATGAAACGTCTTAGTAATACTGTCTGAGTAAATAAAATGACTTCAGTAATCACAAAGGTGAAACTGACAAAAAAAAAAAAAGTATCATACTGATTTCCACACCACAACAAGATAATGCCCTACATCTACAAAAACAGGTGCAACATTCTACACACATGATTGCACAATATCGTTATCAGATGTAACTTCCATAAATTCTTAATTGCCACCCAGCATGTTTGTTAGTGTTGCTGGACATCCAAGGCCATTTTAAAGAATAGAAGACGATCCAATAATAATGTATAGTTCTGACCACCCAATGCAGATCCTATCATGCCTGACCTTAAACCAATCTCTATTTCTGTATTAATCCTTAACCTTAAATAAAACATTATCCCTAATCTTAACTCGTACCTATTCAACCAGAAAAGTAAAAGAAAATCTATAAAGAATTGTAGAATTTCAAAGTGATCGGGACCTATGGAACTCTTTCCAATGTATCAAACCATGCCACATTAAACAACATATGAAAAGGTTTGCTACCTACCAGTACTTTGGTTCACCTCCTCAAGACAGATTTCCAAAGTCAGGCCCAGTTCCAGGTGTTTATTGCTGACTGCCAAAACTGATAAGCCTGCTGCGCAGGTCATTTGTGGTGTGCTTTGTTGCAGTCCCAGTCGTTTGTTGCTGAATGTCAAAATTGATGATAGCCATGTTGCGCAGATTATTTGTGGTGCGTTCTGTTGTAATTTCAACTGTTTGTTGCTGATTGTCAAAAGTGATGATAAACATGCTGCGCAGGTCATTTTGTAGTGTATTGTGTTGCAGTTAAGTGTTTATTGCTGCCTGTCAAAACTGATGACAACCATGTTGCGCAGGTCATTTTCTGATGCGTTTTCTTGCAGTTCTGTGTTTGTTGGCGAATGTCAAAACTGATGAAAAAAATGCTGGACAGGTCATTTTGTGCTGTGCATTGTTGCAGTTCCAACCATTCATTGCTGAAAGACAAAACTGATGATAATGATGCTGCGGATATCACTGTGATGTGTGTTTTTTCCAGTTCCAACTGCTTGTTACTGAATGTCAAAACTGTCAATTATGAATAATCATGCTGTGGGTGTTATTCTGTGATGTGTTTTCCTGCAGTTCCAAGTGTTTGTTGCTGATCGTCAAAACTGATGATAACCATGCTGTGCAGGTCATTTTGTGGTGCATTTTGTTGCAGTTCCAGGTGTTTGTTGCTTGCTGTCAAAACAGAACAATGTTGCGCAGGTCATTTTGTGATGTATTTTGCTGCAGTTCCAGGGGTTTCTTGATGATAGTCAAAACCAATGACAACCTGCCATGTGGGCCATTTTGTGGTGTGTTTTCTTGCAGTTCTATGTGTTTGTTGCTGGTCGTCAAAACTGATGATAACCATGCTGTGCAGGTCATTTGGTGTTGTGCTTTCTTGCAGTTCCAAGTGTTTGTTGCTGATCATCAAAACTGATGATAATCATGCTGCGCAGGTCATTTTGTGGCGTATTTTGTTGCAGTTACAACTATTTGTTGCTGAATGTCAAAACTGATGATAACCATGCTGCGCAGATCATTTAGTGATGTGTATTGTTGCAGTTCTATATCTTTATTACTGAATATAGACACTGATGATAACCATGCTGCACAGATCAGTCTGTGGCGTGTATGGTTGTAGTTCCAGTTGTTTGTTGCTGACTGTCGAAACTGACGATAACCGTGTTGCGCAAGTCATTTTGTGGTGTATTTTCTTGCAGTTCCAAGTGTTTATTGTGGACTGTCAAAACTGATGACAATCTTGTTGCGCAGGTCATTTTGTGGTGTATTTAGCTGCAGTTCCAGGGGTTTCTTGATGATCGGGTCCAAACCCATGATAAACATGCTGCGCAGTTCATTTGGTGGTGTTTTTTCTTTCAGTTCCAAGTGCTTGTGGCTGAATGTCAACCCTGTTGTGCAAGTCACTTTGTGGTGTGTTTTTTTTTCAGTCTCAACTGTTTGTTGCTGGCTGCCAAAACTGACGATAGCCATGCTGCCACAGGTCATTTTGTAATGTGTTTTGTCGCTGGCTGCCAAAACTGATGATAGCCATGCTGCACTGGTCATTTTGTGATGTGTTTTGTTGCAGTTCCAAGTGTTTGTTGCTGATTGCCAAAACTGATGATAACCATGCTGTCTAAGTCCTTTTGTAGTGTGTTTTTTCTTTAGTTCCAACCGGTTGTTGCAGAATGTCAAAAATTATGGCCACCATGCTGCAAAGGTCATTTTGCGGTGCATTTTGTTGCAGTTCCTGTCAAGATGCAAAAGTACTCAATGAAATTATCTCTTTTTTACAAACCAAGTGGAAGCATTTCCATAAGCAACTCTTGGCAACATATTCTTTACAGTAATGTAAAATTTAAAAACGAATAGCTGGGAGTAGGAATTCCATTTAAATTAATACGGATATTACAAGGATTCTAGTTTAAAAGCATCCTTGAGAACGGGAGCCTTCGGCCCCCGCCAGTCAGTACTCCAGGTGGATGTTTTTCAAGTAAGTGTGGGTCTCAACGATTAACACTCGGAGCATGAAATAATTATGTGCCCGATTAAAGTTGTTTAACTCATATGGTACTCCTTCCACAAGGAAAAGTTCCAAATGAGTCACATTGCAAGGATATTACAACTTTAGGAGCGTCTTAGAGCAAGGGGGGCCAGAGGGGCAGCGCCCTGGCCAGTTAGTCATCTTTATGATGGATGTTTTTGTAGTAAATGTGCGGCTCTGCAAGTAACACTCTGAACACGCCATATGCGCCCGACTTAAGTTTTGTCACTCTTATGATACTCTTTCCCAATTCCATGCCACGGTAAAGAATTCAATAAAAGTCAAAATAAATGTGTGAAATCATGAGACGATAGTCAAGCCTAAACCACAAAGAAACAGGCAGCCACTTACCTTTCAGTACAATTGGCTCACAGCGTCAGTACACTGGCATTCACAGCTAGTCTCACTGGGGAAGTATATTTTTGTTGCTGTCTCTCATTATGAATACTGATGCTGTACCAATCATGTGTTTGTGCCACAACTTCTTTTACATCTGATCTAGGCCTGCAAAAAAAAAAAAAAACAGACAAAAAAATGTTGCCCAAATACTAGAACTACCCATACCATGATCTATTAACTATTAGATCTAGTCTATATAGATCTATATGTGTAAATCTGTTTTTTCAAAAGGTCACAACGTGCTTTTTTGAAAGGCCACGCTTATTTGCGGACGTCTACGTATAAGATCAGAATCTTATTCGCAGATAGATTTTTGGTTTTGTGATTTTATTTAGAAATAGCTCCTTTCGATCACGTCTGGCTTGTTTTGTTGAATAATTTGGCTCTTCACTCTGTAAGATGGTTCGATTCGGAGTAGCTAACGCATGGTGTTTCTTACGGTAATGATGCACCAGGTTGTCTTTTTTTTTTTTAGCGATACTTATCG